>CP136062.1:84918971-84975387 GCA_032622095.1 Siphonodentalium dalli | reverse complement strand
CGAAGATTTCAAACTTACCGACAAAAATTAAACTGGGTTTGTCATATGGGGATAAGCGAATTGTTGATTAAGAAATGCATTCACTGGTGCTCCTCAACAAACCAAAGAACTCTAATATCTTGTACCAACTCATTTATTGTGATGAATAATTGATTGATGAAAATGCCCAATCTGCTCTGCTCATCCTCAGGGTAGCCAGTTAAGTCAAAATTGGCACTACTTCGGTTATTCCATGCAGTTATCTTCACATTTCATATACCAATACATCCTGACATGTCGACGGCCAAATAACAATTCGCATGAATAATTGTAGCCAATTGCAAAATCAAAGTAGTTCTATAACTGCATTTGGATAGGGATGAAGTGCCACCATTGAATGCGTTGTTGACGTGTAGGGCTTCCGGGCCCCTCACACAGCGACCATGCGATGGCCGGCAAGGAAAACCAAACCAATATAATCGCATGCACTCATATATCTCATGCACGATAACTATGCTTTCTATACCGGTACTTACGTTGCGGGTTCATTTTAGCCAGACCTATTTTCAACCTTGAGGGAGACAAGCAGAACTCCCATGGCTTGATTATATATTAGTGCAGGGCAGGGATGGGGTAATTGTAATTTGTAATTGTAATTGATTGTAATTAATTACATTTTTTCAAGTAATTGCATGTAATTGGTAATTGAGTTTATTCTCAATTACATGTAATTGCAATTGTAATTGGTTAGGATGTAATTGTAATTGTAATTAGGGTCTAATTTCAATTACTTCAAAATCACAGGTACTTGTTTCTTCTCAAAGTTCTCTTTCATGATTCATCCAATGGTTTCTTCAAATGTTTTTTTCTCCAAATTTCAAAGTGTAAGACTGGTGACTGGCTATCACTATGTTGTCACAACACTGAGTTTTTATCCACTGTGTCTCAATGGTGATTTCTGTTGACACCTCCTGTTTGTTTGCTTAAACATTGGTTAACCTTTGAGGTAGAAGGCTTGTTTTGATAAATACAAAGAGAAACCAACTTCAAATAATTGACATTAGATCACTATAATATATCACTCTTATGATCATGTTTCATTATCTCCATCTGTTATGGTATATATGCTATGGCAGAAATTCATACCAACCATTGCTAATGCTATCAACATGTCTACAAAAAATATGGCAGCATTTTAATTTGCAGAAAGACACATCGTGGTGGTCATATGGTGGTATTGGTAAATGCATTGTTTCTTGTCCCTTCTAATTTGCAACTGAATGACAAAGTGGGGAAATATATCTGCCTCAATAATCCCCCAATTAGCACTGTCTAGTGGAGGCATTGTGTTACCAGTAAGCTGGTGGCCACAAAGGCTAATTAAGTTTATGACTCTAATTAACAATCAGAGTGTTGATTATCACATTGTCCTTTATAATTGGCCTGGCCGTGTGTCTGACTTACTGAGATAGTCTTATTCCCTTAATAATTAAATGATGGATACATGTGTGTTACTAAAATACTCTATTATTTTCATTTTATAGCGAAAGCATCAAGATGTCCATGAATCCACAGTCACACAAGTACCATCAGCAATTGATCAACAATCTACTAGGATCTTTCAGTATGCAAAAACATCGGTCAAGAATGCCAAAGCATTGAAGATAGTTAGAAAAGTTCATAAATCTCTGATATCATTCCAATTTCTAGAAGATCAACCCCGACTACAAGCTGCCAATGCAACACGCTGAAATTGCCAGCTATAAATCATGATTCGCTCAGTTATACGAACACCTATACTGGACTCAGTACATTGGCTGCTCTGTACCAAGTGTGCGTCACTGTGTATTTCATCTTGCTTGTATTAAATTTATGTTTTGTTATCAAATAGAGTTTATATAAATAAAAAGTGTTCCTACTTCAATGATGTGCTGAAATGTAATTGTAATTGTAATTGAATTACATTTCAAAGTAATTGTAATTGTAATTAATTACATTGTGAAATAGATGTAATGGGAATTGTAATTGTAATTGAAAAGTGTTGAAGTAATTGTAATTGTAATTAATTACATTCACAAGTAATTGCCCCAAGCCTGGTGCAGGGCCACCCGGGTCGATCCGATACACTGCATGTCAAAAGTTCAGTTCTTCAGGATTTTAGTAAAATATTTGACTCTGTTTAGCTGTTATGTTTCTGCCCAGCTTGTGGGTATATATTCTGGGTCAACTGAAATCATTTGGGTTTGTTAACAATCCGAAGATTATAATAGTAGCATGGTGTTGATCTATGCTATGAACCCGACAGGCATGAAAGGGACAATGAGAGTGGACTGGCCGATCATTATTACGCCTGAATCTTGCTTCATCATTCGTTATAGATTAGTTATTATGCATGTGTATCTGGGTGCTGACTATTCCCGCTCTGCATCCAGGGGATAACAATATTTACATGATACACAAACAGCATATCGGTAAAGGGGCATACTTTAGGGACACCTCATATCACTATGCCTCGTGTTGTTATCATAAAACCATAAACATGCATCTCGTGCACTATAGATAGGGCTATGGAGGGGGGGTGTAGCCAACTCGAAAAATATCTTGTTTGGCCCACACTTTTGTGACTCAACTTCACCAGAAAGTAAACAGCTATGTTTGGCACCGACTGTAGTGTCTGGTTTATTCAGTGGGCCAGCAGTGGGCCAGGTTCACTCAACTACCCAAGCATATAAATTAACATAGCCAACCTGGTCCAAATCAAGATTAATCAATAGATTGTTCAATGAATGTCCACTGGCAGGAAGAAACTGAATACAGTGATAGTCAAACAGAGCTGTGTGATACCTGTATGTGACATTTCAAATTTCAAACACTCACTTCAAAAACATAAGACTGAAGTCATGTTCAGTGACAAAACATTCTTGATAGATATCTACCAAATAATCAGGATTTACTAGGTAAGGTATATGAGAAAATGAATTCTCCAGGAAAAACACCAGTGCAAAACTAATCCTTTGCTATGTGGTCAACGTTCGAAACACTGGCCATTATACTGAATCAGGATTTACTTTTATTTATGGAAATTGCTCAACTACAAAACCTGTTCCTGCCAGAAAGTCATATTTCAATTGTGAAGAAAGTATCAAATTGTTTCACAGGTAAAATTTTATTTACTGTATATAATGCATGTAGTTGTTTTTAGCCACTCCTGTAAAGTTTGTGCCATTTAATTTCTATTTAAAAATTTATCCAACTTGTTCTCGGAGTCCATATTGGAGTGGTTTGGTTAAACCTGAATCGTAGGAAAATTGGATGTGGTTACAAAGGTGGACATCCATGGTATCGCTTCGACACTCTAAAGTGTCCATATATTCTTTGATGCAGCCATTATCTGATTATATTTGATACAATGTAGATACCCATAAATCTCTAATTTTCGAAATTTCAAGCTCAATTTGAAGGTCAAGGGTTCACCAAAATCCTAGAACCAGCTAACTGGTTGATGTGGACCATATACCTAACCAACCCTAAAGTTTCATGCTTTAATCCAAAAGTTGGATCTGCTCATATAAATATAGGGTTGGTGGGAATTTGTGGCAAAAATATTTGTCCCCGATTCAGACACCGTTACTTTGGCAACTTCAGAAATAATACCAGTAAATGTCCCATAAAACAGAAACCCATTTGTTAGACCCCTTTGGAGCGCCTGTAGATAGGTGGCCCCTATTTTCAATAGGGGACAAACAGACATATAATTATGTTAAAAATATATCATATTTTCTCCTTCTATACGACTTGGGACTGTTTGCGAGAATAAAAATGTTGTACATCAAATTTGACAATCTATTTCAAAATGGTCACTCCCCTACATATTTCTACACATTCCGGCTCATAAAATCGTAGCCAATCGAAGTGAGAGCAGAAAACGGCATATTAAATGTATTGGTCAAGTTAGAGTCTGAACATAAATAGCTGTTAGATCCTGAGTTTCTGGCCCAGTAACCAAAATATGGCAATTTTTTGGTTTCTGAGCCAATTTATTCTGAGGAACAATGAACTCATCACACATCCAATAAAGTTCTTTTTCTCCGCTAAAAATCTGTTAAAAAATTGGATAGATCCAAAACTAACCAGGTATATACCGAGCGAGGGTTATCCAGGCTCAACTGGTGAGAAACACTTAGACACAATACATTCACTTTAAAACCTGATCATGTCATTATTCTTGTCACTGATCTTCCTATTACCAGCAATAAATGAGTCCACGCAACCAAAGAGCTGGGAAACTCAACAAGTCTTGGCCTGCATGACAAAAGGACCCCGAAATGCAACAAACAGGTTGACCATTACATATACATGTAACAGCAGTTCAGATAAAAACATGGCCAACGTACTGATCCTACTCTCGGTACGAGCTGGCGTCATAGAATGCAACCCTGGTCCGAGAACATGTGCATTCTGCGAACATCCAGTAGCATGGGGAAACACAAGGTGTGAGCTGCGACGACTGCCAAATTTGGCATCACAAGTCCTGCCTTGGAGTCTCAACTCGGGAATACGAACGACTGAGTGGATCAAATGTTTTGTGGTGCTGTTACAACTTAATGTGACCACTCAAATGTATCATCCTTCACATTTCATATGTATGAACTAGAAACATCAAATTACTACCAATCGCACAAGTTATACAACTTACATAGCTCCTCCCCCTAAAACTGCAACACTTATTATAATAACAAGATGGTATATAATATGTTTAAATTGTTTTATGTGTTTTCAGATCCAGGTTCAATATGGGAGTTCATTTAGTTTGATTACTGATTGTTGACATTGGAGAGATGCGTTTATAGTTAGTTTAGTAGCTTTGGGGTACTATAAAATGATGGCGCCCGTGACGTTGATCCAGAGGTGGTAAATTTGTAAAGCGGTTTGTAGCAACTATATATTTTTGAACTTCTGCAAATATTAATTTGTTTTTGTTATTACTAATGTTTGGTGTACCTGTTAGGAGGTCTTTGATATTGCATACAGTGATAGCTTTTGTTATAAGCCTGTTGAAAAGCCGTATCGTTGTGTCTGGTGTAGGGTGCAAAAGAAAATGTAATGGTGGGCGTCTTCGATTTCATTTTCACAATCACAGAATGGACCAACAGCTATATGGTTTTCGAATTTGTCGTGATTTAAGTCCCTGCATTTGTTTATAATAGTATAATAGTAGTTATGGGGTTTGGGTATGTAGTATATAATTTTAAGGAATATCTTGAATTCGTGTAAGTTTTCAGCTTTGGTTATGAATCATATGATGTCGGGAAGTTTGTTCCAAGTTAGGCACATTTTTGGCATGAACGATTTTCTGAAATGTTTGGTTTCGCAATAACATGCGTAGAAGTTGCCAGGGCTTCTGAAGGAATAGCCCGAAAACCTCACCGGTTCGTGGCCGTAGGAGTATGGTTAGATAACTAGGTTCGTCAGCATTTAATTATTTTGTGGAGCATTTGTAATTGGTGAAATTCGCATCTTATTTGTGGTGTAGGCCATCCAACTTCAAGCATTAAATCTTTAATGGAGGCAGAGCGCGTTAACCCACTGACAATTCTTGCTACATCTTTGTATCATTTCGTATGAAGGCGATTGAGTCTTTCAGTTTGTTGTTGTGGTGCACAGTCCCAGATAATATCAATGTGATCCATTTAATTATATAAGTTAGATAAATACATTCAAGTGTCTTTCGGTCAAGCTTATATTTTAACTTTCTGAGTTCGAGATAATCTGGTGGAAACCTTTTTTCGCTACGTTATCCAGATAATTGTTCCATTTGAGATTATTTTGGAGTTCCAGACAAGATGCGTGTGCGAATCTACAAAGGAAAGATCGTTTCCCTGGAATTGCAAGTTAAGATGGGGATTTCCAGATACCAGGGAGTAAGATAGGGCTACAGTATGGATTGAAGGTCACCAGCCATTCATGAGCCCATTCGTCGATTTTATTCAAGTCGTTATTTAAATCACTTGTAAGAATATCCATATCGCTATCAGGGGCAGTCAAGCATGTATCATCTGCGAACATTCGCGGATTGGATGACGTCAGGTAAGTCATTTATATAGACCAGAAATAGGAAGGGCCCAACATTTATCCTTGGGCACCCCTGCTGGGATAAGTTTCAAGTCAGAATTGTTTTTTTTCTTTTCACAAGAACTCTTTGCCTTCTGCCAGGTCAGAAGTCGTCCCCAAATTCCATAGTGACTCAACTAATACACCAGCCCCCGGTGCCAGACTCTCTCAAATGCCTTGAAATATCACAAAATACTGAACTGGTATATAAGCCTTTGTCGAGAGTCTGGCACAGGTAGCATAAATCGATCAAGTGGCATGCCATTCTCATTTTTTCTGTTAGCTGGTCATATATGTATATCTACCAACATAGTGCGACCATCGGTCATCATATTGCTTAAAAATATTCAACAAAAAAACAGATATAGTCTAGATAATGAGCAATAATTATTCAATTGCCAAATAAGCACAGGGGATAGGTGTGCAACTGAAATCAATACACACAGGTCATTTTGTTCAGTAATATATCCCAGTTTTTTCAAACAAATAACATAACACGTACCCTTCACACTTTTCTAATGGCTTTTACTTTAATAGTGCGACTGATTTTGGTCTTATATATATATAAGCGGGAATAAAATAAAGTAACACCATTTAAAATGGAGCATTCTAAACAGTCTGTCAACTTCTTGGATGTTACTGTCAGCATTGTAGACGGCCACATCAACACGAAAGTCTATCGCAAACCTACGGACAAATTTACTTACCTGAACCCGAACAGTTTCCATCCCGATCACACTAAATCGTCCGTCATATACAGCCAAGCTCTACGTTATAATAGGATATGCAGTGACTCTAAATCGCGGGACATACAAATCGGGCATCTTCAGCATAACTTCGTCAATCTGGGATATAAGCAGAGAGTTGTAAACAAAGAGATAAAAAAAGCAGTAGTCAAGGACAGGGTGGAACTACTTCAGTATAATTCAGATGACAACCATCAGAATACTCCCATCAAAAATACCACTGGTAGTCACATTTCATCCAAAATTACAAAAACTAAAAACTATCGCCAAGGACCTACAATGTGTGCTTCAAAATGATGACAAACTGCGTGATATTTTCCCTGAATTACCTTTAATGTCATATCGACAACCTCCGAACCTCCGAAAGAGTCTAGTTAGAGCACAGAACTTGCGTAACAACCAACAGAACGGAACATACCCGTGCGGAATATGGAATTGTGCAACATGCTCTTCTGTGACAAATGGAACTCTGACCATCAGTACAGGGAAATCTATCACATCAAGTGGGTTATTCTCGTGCAGCTCTGATGGTGTTGTTTATGCTCTGACGTGCAGACAGTGTCCCGGGCTTATCTACATCGGAGAGACGGTCCAAACCCTCAGAGGCTGCATGAATGGACACCGGCATGACATAACATCAGAAAATATATTCGTGCCCGTGGGAGAACATTTTAACTCTTCTCGCCATTCAGAGGAAGACCTCGAGGTCAGAGTTCTCAGAGCAGGATTGAAACGACTGAGAGCGAGGAAAACAGTAGAGTTAAAACTAATAACCTACATGGACACCATCCGGAAAGGGTTAAACAGGGACTATGGTTTTCTCTCACATTACGCTGTACTGCATAATTTCCGGGGAACTCGGCACTCGGGAGCAGCCGCGACGTAGATGCTTTCCGTCACTCTTGTTATGCACGTCATCGTGATGGACACTTTCAACGTCAACGACTTTTCACTATTTGTTCACTTCATACTTGATAAAGGCTACTAGATAGCCGAAAGCTCGTGTTTAAAAAAAACCTCAAATGAGTCTTAAATAGTGTTACTTTATTTTATTCCCATTTATTATTGACACAGACTCATACGGCATATACTTCAATAATATATATAAGCTATAGACTTGGCTATTATAGCCATAAATGGGATTTGTCAAAGTTACTGAACTATTTTATTTGTGATGTATAGTTTATTAGTCATTCATTTTAAAAAATACTCATTGTATATATTTACAAGAGATAGTATATCATGCATGTACATAATGTCACAGTATATATATTCATGATTCGATGTGCTATATATAATATTTACATTATTTTTTAAGCCGATTTTCCTGATCCTACACTAATTAAGGCATTGTCACACACATTGGCTGTCAATCAATTACAGTAATGCCCTAAATAATCAACTCCTTAACCACAGCAGAATTATTGGAAATTTTTCGGGATTTAGTCGGAAATATGGCTTGTTGCCATTAATCGGAAAGCTCTCCGTTATCAGGAATAAGCTTGTTTTAACCTTTAATACAGCAAAGAGATATGATACAGTAAACGTTTTTCCTTCACATTTCTATTGTTTTCACACACTATCTCATTTGTTTGCTGCCTACTAGTTTTGAAAATTAAATTTTTGAGAAACAAACACTAATTTTGTTTGGCCTTACATACATGAAGATTTGACACTTTTTCATAAAAATTATTAGCTAGTCATATATACAGGTTTACATTTGCATTTGTATTTGCATTTCCTTAAACACATATTATTTTTGCAATCTTTACCATCTTCTCAATATAAGTCCAGTAGGCAGTACACATGCTTATGAATTTTGAAAATGACAGGCAGTTTAGATTGAAAGATGAGGCCATGCAGAATAAGGTCCACAGAGGATGAATTTGGTGACGCGTCACTAAATTTACCCTCTGGGGACCTCATTCTGCAAATGTCTAGCACCATATTTTGAGGCCTGTTTGCGATTTTCACTCAGTGATTTTTTCATTTGTGGTACGTGAACTTCTCACATAATAAATCCATTAAAAACATGAGTATGTTCTGTTGAAGGAGTAGCATGACAAGATATAATGCTAAATAAATATTTATGGGGATACACTAATATTTGAAGAATTGAGGAAATTGAATAAAATACTGAAATTTATAACTCAAATAAACTGTTGAATAAATCAAGCAACTCAATTTTCATTTGGAAGCATTTTCTCAACATAATCCCTGGCTCTCATCATGTACAGAAATGCCCTAAGTAATCGACTCCTTAAACACAGCAGAATTATGTTGCAACAAGCCATATTTCCGACTAAATCCTGAAAAGTTACCCATAATTCTGCTGTGTTTAAGGAGTCGATTACTTAGGGCATTACTGTAACTGGTGGAATATGATCTCTACAGGTGTATCCAGAGTAGAGATCCATGGCATGATCTAGTTGATGATTGATAATTCATGCAGTGTGGATTGCTTTTGAGTTTCACCAGCAACCAATCAGTGCATACTCTTGATTGTACAGAGATCAATACGCCCTGTCACTAACTCGTGGCCATATTGGATCCACCAGGTCTGGTTCCGTGGTTTTAGTGCTACAGGTCAAAGTTCTGGAGTAGCATTTCCATATATGGAAGTCATTAATATCATAAGCTCCATATGTGGAAATTCTACTCCAGAACTTTGACCTGTAACACTTAAACGACAGCTGGATGAATCTATTAAACCATAGAATGAGGCTGGTGCAGCGATCTCGCTTATTCAATTTTCGAAACTACATTTAGGCGACCATTAATTATGCATTGGGGCTTCTGTTGGATTTAAAATAAAGTCGTTGCATTAACAGATCCAGCATAGCCGTCTAGATGCCTTTAGTGATGTTGCCTGATTTTCAATTTCAAATAAAATCAATGGATTTGTCTAAACACTCCTTTAATAGTGTGGCATATTATTCAGAATCAAGGCAGAACTGACAAGCCCTGAAATAGTGTCTGACATTTGCAGAATGAGGTCCCCAGAGGGTGAGTTTAGTGAAGCTATCCTGCACAGTGGGCTAGCATCACCAAAATCACCCTCTGGGAACCTCATTCTGCTGATTCCTCAACTGCTATGGACGACCTAGGATCAGATTGAAGTTCTCCATTTGACAATGGTGATATTCACCTCGTTATGCATTTCATCTTCTGCAATGTAGTGGATATAGAAACTGAACAGAAGGGAAAAATTAACTAAAAACAATGTTAATTTGAGACTAGATATTTCCTAGAAGATGAGGCCTAAGCAAAATAAGGTCCCAAGAGGGTGAACTTTGTGATGCTAGCCTGCTGTGCAGGGTAGCGTCACTAAATTCACCCTCTGAGGACCTCATTCTGGAAATGACAGACACACAATTTTAAGGCTTGAGAACTGACGAACTACATGCCCTCGTATTTACAAAGTGTACATCTTTTCTCATTCAGTGTTCACTGAGTGACGATTCTGATTTAGTTATATCACAGATAAGCATTATTCACGGCTGAGATACAGCTTCAGTGGCTGAGATAGTAACACTATGAACTGACACAATAGCTTTTCTCGGAGTTACAGCACTTCTCCGAAATCTGTTTGAAGATTTCTTTCCATCAGTGTTGCTGTGGAGCAGCAGACTTAACCCATTCCCTTGCCTAAAAAGAAATAACATAGGTACTGTATATACCCGCTGGTAAGCCCATCCCTGAGGATAAGCCCAATCTATTTTTTGGCTTCCAAAAAAGTTATGGGGTTGTCCTCAAAGATAAGCCCCCCCCCCCCCCCCCAAATTTAGAACTGAGAGGGCGAGTATGCATTGATGTCAGGTTACCTCTGAATGAAGTTGACAAAAATTTATGACCAGAATAGTGGGTTTTTGATAGAATCAAATTTCGAACCGAATAGCTCTTAAAAAATTCGAAAACCAATAGAATATTTCATCTTGGTCGCCGTAATATTAAGATAAAGATATGTTTCCCGTTTTCGTCTGTTTGTCATAATTAGCTATTAAATAAAACACATTGTCATCATTTTTGTGAATGGTGGATCGACAATTAAAGACGATATTTCTTCAAAATATAACAAACAATTTGGAAAATAAAATGATGTGTGATTAGTTTATTTTGTGATAACCCAATGGAGGGACAATACTTATTAAAGATGGTCTATCTCTTCTGGGCCACAATTACAACAACAACATAATTTTTATAAATCAAACTGAAGATTGGTCCTATTATTCATCTATAAAGGCATAATAAACTGGTTTATTTCGATAATAAGATCGTGGTAAATCTATAATTGAAATATAATTTGCCATGGTTGATGCTGCTGAACATTTTTGCGTGTATTTCTGTTCTAAAATTTGCCCCTAAAACTGTCCTGCAGATGTGTAAGAAATTCTAAATAAAATTTATATTTATTGATAGCATCAATTCCAGACAGGTGTCCTCGATCATATCTATTATTTTACAGCCTGGAATCTATATAAAACTTATGTGGGAAGAGATAGACCATCTATAATTATGGCTGCTTTTGGGATTGATTGTCATTAACTTCATGTCATCTTGGCATAGCATGTAGATTCACTGTATCTCTATTATCTGAATCAGAATTTTTTAACAGTAGCCATTTTGGACCAGCGCGCACTTGGATTATGTTCATTTTACGAACATGTATTAAATGGTTGAGGTGTATTTGATGTTCAATTTGGGGGCACAATTGATAATTGTCTTCCTTGAAAATTTCTGTTATAAATAATAGTTTTTAATAATTACTGATTTTTGAATGTGCATTGTGTATTTCCACAACTCATTGACTAGTTTATCTCGTCAGGCAAACATTTACAATATACAGTAATGCCCGAAGTACCGGTATATGACCCTTTAACCACAGCAGAATTTTTGGAAATTTTTTAGGATTTAGTTGGAAATATGGCTTATTGCCATTCATCGGAAAGCTCTCACCAAGAGCTTTACGATGAATGGCAATTTTTTAACAAGCCATATTTCCGACTAAATCCTGAAAAATTTCCCATAATTCTGCTGTGGATTATTTACTGTATGTGTTAAACAAATATATAATTTTTAATATTAAAATTAGTATTTCCTCAAGGGAAGCCCGAAACTGAACTATATGGATTATTATCCTCGGCCTTGTGTTATCAGGAGGGTTAAAATTTATTGTCCGTTTATTGCGTACTCCGGTCAATCAGCGATCGGATTAGCTCACGCATGAATGCGTCCTGTGCAAATCCCGCGCTCTTAACAATTCATCTAGTCAGTTTTATTTCCGACTTTTAATAAGAAGATTTGCGAGTCGCGGGGTTGGGAATGACACCGCCATGGGAGGGATCTATGATAGTTCAGTTTCGGGCTTCCCTTGAGGAAATACTAATTTTAATATTAAAAATTATATATTTCCGCCAAGGAGAAGCCCTCAACTGAACTATATGGATTAGAATGCAAGCCCAGGAGGAGGCAACGAGCAATAAATTTAATATTCAAGTTTGACGGGAATGTACTCTTCCAAAACAGATGTCATGTAAATGTGATTTAGTCATGAATCAGCCTTGATATGTTATGTGAAAGAGCTCATAAATTCAGATTCCAGTATTGCTCAAACTTGTACCTGCCCCCCCCCTGGTTTTAGGAAGAAACGTCCCCGACAGTGCCACACCATACGCGCCAGCTATAAACCGAGCAAGTAGAGACTTCTTCTTCTGCTGCTGACTTCACTGCTTCTTCGCGTTTTCATGTGATGAGAGTGATTTCTGTAGATATCTTCCAAAATAGAAAGCGCTATTGACAGTATGCGACAGCGAGTCGTCCCCACACAGAACAGCCTCCAAAGGCTCGGGTGCGATTGTCCTGGAGGATTGGTTGCCCGAATCTCCGAGAACGGCACCCCGCCTGCCACGGACTGCTGGTGCAGGACTATGGGGCTCGAACTGGTTCATCCCGAGGTAAAGACTGGTACAGTTGTGCAAAGTTTGTGTAAGTCAGTTGACACATATCCTGTGATGAAGTTTTGTACAAGAGATCGACCCATGTCGTTTCCATACGCAAAGCGAGTTCCTTAGGAACGACAGAATCCCGTGATTCTTGCCCATCGTCGTCAAAGCCATCAGACGCCATGAGAAGTATAGGAAGCATGTCAGTATCGACCACAGCAACAGAACACCCTGCATCAGGTTGAGATAAGGTACTATAGGGAAGCCCACTCGGGGAATGGCTCGAACGAGGTATAAATGCTCTCGCAGTTGAAGTTAAGGTGCTTTTGGCCCACCCCAATGCCATAAGGTCAGCAAAAAGATAAAATTAGAAGGATCCATTTGACCAGAGAAAACCCCCCCACCGAATCTCCCGAATGCAGGTGGTCCAGACAAGCTGGAATAAACGTCGATGACATACCACTAGGATCCCATGACGGCAGAGGAGCAGGCCTGGACGTATCACGTGGGATGACGTTTCCAGGGGGACAGGACCCACTCTCGTAATGAGGTGGGCCACGGCGCCGTGGGGAAGTGTCAGAAGGCCTGTTGGCTGGAGCGCATTGAGCGGCCCCGGACATCTAGACTTTCCCACCCAGAACAGCCGCCAAAGGCGCGGGTGCTGATGTCCCGGAGGATTGGTTGCCCGAATCTCCGAGAACGGCACGCTGCCTCCTATGGTCTGCTGATGCAGGACCCGGGGGGGGGGGGGCGAACTGGTCCTGCCCGAGGTAAGACTGGTACGTTTGCTCAAATTGTTTAACCATGGACCAACGGGCCCTCATCCAACAATGACAATACCGCATATTGCCGCGTTTATTTCTTGAGCAACCCGCACGGTGTGTGGCCATCAAAGTCGAATCTCGTCGACTATAAGCAAGACAAGACATTCTGTTAGTTATTAGCAAGCGTAATACACAAAACATTTTGTTAGTTAAATGCAAAATAATGTTAATAAGGTAAATTCCGTTCATTATGTGGCCATGTGGTCTTACCTGCTAGAAATTAAACTGCAGGTAAGATACTGTCACTTCTCGGCGAAGAGGACGATGAGAACCGATTTCTCCTGTGCAAGAACAGTTTTCGCGGTGCCCTTATATACGGTGAGGAGAATGTTTTATACGCGTACGGAAAGTCCTCCGAAGGTAGAGCAGGCCTGGACATATCCCGAGGGAGAATGATTCCAGGGTGACAAGACCCACTCCCGTAATGGAGTGGACCATGGACCGTGGGGAAGAGTCAGAAGTCTCAGTCCTTCCCAGATGACAGGAGCAATTGTACTTGCACCCGTATGCACTTGTAATTCGCTAATTCACGAGCATTAAACGTTGCCCTCTCCCTCTTGACAAAATGTGCATGGTTACAGTAACCGTTGATACAATATTAAACTATTGGAGGTATATTTAAAAACCGGTCCCATCACAGTTAAAGTATGGGAATGTGAAAGTGCAACGAAACATGCATGTATCGAGGTCTATCCCACAAAGACATTTAATTTGAGAGAAACACAACGAACGATTATATTACGGATGCAAGTACATCCGTCTTCTGGATTGTGAGAGAAAATGAGAGCTTGAGCTGCATTTTCATCTGGGAAGAACTGAAGGCTGGTTGGCTGGTGCGCTGTCAGCGGCACATGACGAGTCTTCCCCACCCTAAGGCTCAGGTGCTGAGGCGTGCGCCCATGAAGATTGGTTTTCCGAATCAACGATAGTAGCACCCCGCCAGTCACTGGTACTGGGCAGTGGTCATACACGATATAGAGGCTTCTTGCGGAACGGCGCTGTATATGTGTGATGATACAAAAGCTGTCATTTGTGTTAGTCATTTAGGTATTCTATTCACCAGATAATCATATGGATATTTAGTAATAGAAGGAGAAGAGATATGTTTTGGACTCTTCTGAAATTGGCACTGGCAGGTCTGCGGAATACAATATGCGCAAGCCATAACATACTAGTATGTGTCGGCTGTCTGGTTGTCCTCAGTTACACATAAGTTACACAAACAGTTATAATCAGTATCGCGAGAACCGCACACAACCTTGGCGCAACCTAGATTTCGCAACCGTCATGTGAACCGAACCGTCGTGTGCCTCCAATACGCAGACCTGCAGTGGTCGTGCGCAATATAAATATAAACGCTGTTCATGTAACTGCACTTTATATGTGTGACAATACAAATGCTGTCCTTTCTGTTATTTGCCCGATAATCAATTGGATATGAGGCAATAGAAGGAAAAGTCATGTGTTGGTCTCTGATGGAAATTATAGTGGCAGCAGCCCTGCGCAATATAAAAGCATTGCCTGTAACTGTGCTTAATAAGTGAGTGAAGGCTATTTGACATTTGATCTTTTCTATATGTGGAAATAGAAGGTAGAGAGCCAAGTGATGGACTCTGTTGGAAAGGCTATTGGCAGTGCATCGGGGCACATGACAATATAAATGCATAGTAGTTCACCTTGACTATTCATGGATTGAAAGCGCAGAAGTATGTCGGTATCAGTGAAAATTGACGCACGCCATATTGATATAGTCAGTTCGTATGTCATTGAGCCTTTGAGGCACTGACACCCTTGTACTAGTATGAAACAATTATGGCTCGCCATACATGTTTTTAAGCTCACCATTTTGTATCATGTTAATTCATAATTTGAATGTATCGAAAACACTAATGTCTGAGGATAACAGTTCAGATGTTGTCTATTTGTTTAACAGTGAACACATGGAAATGTGAAACATCAAAAGTATAAACATTGATTGACTGAAAATTTATGGAGACACTGGCTAGCCAATGAATCATTTCAACACTGCGACCATGCTAGGTCACACGGGTATGGTGACTTGCCACAAGTAGGCCAGCCAAAGGCTCTCATCCAAAATATGTCCAAAGAGAGACCACGGACGGAAGTATCCTTGGATATTTAAGCAAACTATAGCTGAAGGTTTGAGGCTACTGCACTTGCATATCTGTGTAGTCATGGAAGAGGGAAGCCCATTCAGCAAAATACATTGAGTGATTGCAAAGAAACAGACACAATTGTCGCCGAAATAGCGACAGAGTACCGGTATGAATTGATGGAGATCGCCATTCGACAATGGGAACTCAGGCTTCAAGATTCGACGAGAATCACCGAATCGATTCCCGTAATGATTCTCACAAAACTTTACAATTTGCAGGGTTTTATGACTAACATGATTCATCATTTGATTCTCGTAAAATTGAATGTATTGTGAGCCCTGGAACTTGAAATGAAAATCCATGGTGCCCAATCTAGTGTCAGATAATCCTAGTCCCCAATCAAACCAGTTGCACGATTCGTAGCAACCGGACACTGTCAGTAATACTGGACAGGCATGTAAAGAACGAGACTATTCAAGAGACACAGCAGTATTTGAACATAGAATACTATATGTTGTAACAAACATAATCGCATTGTTTCTAACGATTGTTCCGATGATACGAGGGAAAGAAAATGGAATCGCAAGAACAGGGTCAAATTTCAAATAAATATCTTGAAGTTGATGTAACGTTCGCGACGTTCCAAGTATCCAAATACGAGCCCTCATGTTAATAGTAATACATTCGGACTATCTAAGATTGCAAATATTAATCGGTAAGCACAATTAATTATAACGACATGTTGTATATGTACAATGATGTTCTGTGATAATCATTATCCAAATGTCGCTCAACTTCAACTTACAATTAGTTGAGGCAAAAGAAATTTCATTGGATGACAAGTTCTATCTTGTTTATGAATACATGTAAATTATCGTCAAAGGAGACATTTCTGTCCTGGCCAACTTTCTGCGCACTAACAGACCTGTTGTATATACGATGAGGTAGTGTACATGAAATGAACGTATCGAAAATTCGGCTTCATGAAATATAATTAGCACGAAATTAGGAGACTTCGCATACCGTACCACGTGGACTCCGAAATCGGACGATTCATGCCACCGTATATGTCGCACAATAATGCAATATAGGTTTTCTACAAGTAAACGATGTGCGTCTGTAGTAATTGTCAAAATGGCCATCAATGGCGAAGTTCTCAACGTGATTTTGTCGATTCCAATCCCAAATTTTTCGAGATAAAATGTGTCGATAAAAAACACGGAATTTTTATAAATTGCGTTGCGCATACTATGAAACGAAGAGTTTCTGCGCGTACTTAAAATATTAAACGACCGGGTAAGCAATGGATAAATTGCAAGTTTGTTATCAACAATAAATAGTGAGTTGATAAACTCGCAATAGAGAAATACTTCCTTTAGTTAAAACCACGTCTGATAGGTCCAAGGAGAGAAATAAAACTGGCTAGATGAATTGTTAAGAGCGCGGGATTTGCACAGGACGCATTCATGCGTGAGCTAATCCGATCGCTGATTGACCGGAGTACGCAATAAACGGACAATAAATTTTAACCCTCCTGATAACACAAGGCCGAGGATAATAATCCATATAGTTCAGTTGAGGGCTTCTCCTTGGCGGAAATTTAAAGTCAAAACCGCTTTGGCTTTGAATCTTGATTGATGACATGGGACCTAGCCCTGTACTTATTCTCACCTAGACAAGGCTGTATTTAGTTGACCTTCAGCCATGACCTTGACACGAAGAGCAGCAGTTCTCTCCATAATAAGCTTTATGACAGAAATTATGTCGGGGAACCAAAGGACACCAAGAGAATTTATCTGCACATGCCGTGTAGTTTTCTGTAAAAGAGCAAGATAGAACTGATTAGGCATAGTCCAGTTATTCTCAAGTACCATAAAATTGGCCAAAATGATTGATTCTAGTGACTTTTACATCTGTGAACCATCTTCAATTCAATTGAAAGAGAGAGAAAGAGAGTAAAAGTCCCCGGACCAGGGAGAAGTGACGTCTCTTGTACCAGTATGCATATGTCCCAACAGCATATTTATGCTCTTATAATGGTTTTTTAAATATGTTATTTAATTGCATAATTCTTATTGGATCATAGAAGGGTGATGTTGGGATGTAAATTGAATGTCAGCCATTGTTACTTCTCCCAGATAACAGTCCACTTTTCCCTAATAACCAAATGAGGAGAAGTTATTTCTCGCAATTTGAAGCCTCTAGGCTGGTCCCTGCTGACACAAGAGTGTCACCGCTATATCTAGAATGTGCTTGGCTTGATTGCTGAAAGCCAAATTCAACTATTATATAAACTCTAATTGAAAGTGACGACAATCAAGCCGTGAAATAATTATCACCATGGTGCCTGTAAAAATGAGACACCAAATGGATAGTGCCTGTCATTTTCTGGGTGGTAACTGTCAAAATTATGTGTAGTCGATTACTTACTTTAAACTGCCATGCTGTAGCTAGTAGTTTATGCATATTTTGTTTCTTATTTTAAAAATCGTAAATGACCTTGATTTAAAAGGTTACCTGTTACGCCAATAATTACGAACTGCAAATTAACTGAAACGAAACAAACTTCTGAGTTCCAGCAGCCCTCTTAATTCAGATTGTTTGGCTTTGTCAATCCGCTACGACAACACTTTGTTGTGGCCCAGTTTGCTTCAGAAATAGCTTCGGCATTGTCGATTGCCATAGCCAATTATGAGGGGTGGTTGCAGGTGCGATTAAAATACAACATGATATCTGGTAAAGCAATACGAAACTACATGATAAATTCATGAATCCAATTGTTTTGTTCGATCCAGATTTGCAAAAATAACTTTGTATACATATATATGTTTCATCTAGTTATATTGTTTGATGGTACTAGAAATATGACGTCGAACAAAATGTCCGATCTGATGCAAATGGTGTTGGTCAAAGCCGTTTGGTGACTGTCATTGACCGTGACAGACCATTTATTTCAAGCCTTGTGTACATTGTGCAAACTTTATGCTACTTGAAAAGAACCAAACTATTTTAAGCTTAACCCTTTTATATGCGAGTCTCCCATAGGGTTTTCACAAAATTTCAGGAAGCTCCAGTCATGAAAGGGTTAAACGAAAACAAAATTAACAGGATGGACTCCCCTTGAGGGTCATGCACATTATATAACAAGAACACAATTTTCATATAATATAACAACTGTGAATAGAAAATCAGAGAAACTTAACATGAACATGAGATTATATTTTTCAATATAACATGTATTTAACAGGCGTATTTATGACATAGCCGGGATGTCAGAGACTTTGCTTAGATGAGACCGCCCATAGTTGTTCTCTTTAAACTCAATTTACTTTTCGCTTATGAGTTTTATATACAAGCCTTGAAAAAGCATGTCTGTCATTTGCAGAATGAGGTCCCCAGAGAGGGAATTTAGTGATGTTACCCCGCACATTGGCTGAGCATCACTAAACTCACCCTCTGAGGACCTCATTCTGCTTAGGCCTCATCTCCTGGGAAGTATCTATAGTCTCAGATTAACAAACATTGTTATTAATTACATTTCCCCTCCTGTTCAGTTTCCATAAGGGTTGCCACGACTATGAGTTTTCAGAATTGACTAATCGACCGTTATAGTCGACAGTTAGTCGATTAATCCTTCATATTTTACACACACCCAGGTAAACAAATGATGATTGCGAAATTACGATGACTACTTTACATCCATTCTGAACACAGTTATAAACTGTCAGTGTTCCGTGTTTTATTTCATATACAACGAGGAATACTCATGCTCTCATTCATCCCAATGTAGTTATAAACATGCCCTTTACTATTAAATACTGCCAATGAGCGTGATTTTACTGCAAACTGCGCACATTACGTGACAATAACTGTGCAAAATTGCATGAATTAAGTAAAGCTATAATCTCGAACGCGAGCCACTGATGCATTTTCGGCAGAACACATGCTTTGCATTAAGTCAGCTAAAATGCGAAACTGCAACAAAAGGTATGAACTTGCACTTAAGTTAACGAGGACATAGGTAGACAGCGGCAGATATCTTAGCTTTGTGGGGGTGACAGGAATGCAGGCAGAATTATTGCCGTGTATAACCTAGACATTTTCAATAAAAAGTTGCAAGAAATATTGAAGAAAATTAATAGTTTATATACATTATAACTTTGGCAAATTTAATATATAAGTGCATGATGACACAAGTTTGTCACTGACTAACTGTCCAGTAACTTTGAACATTCCATGTCCTGCAAACTTTGTAACTTTGTCAATAAAGGTGAATGTTTTACAGTATGAAATTTGAAAATGAAACATCGATGCAATCTGATGCATGTTGTCCATTATGGCTATAATGATCACTAATTGCCAATCCATAGAAACATAAATTAAAATTTACAGTTAAACATATAGACAACGTCAAGGCCATAACACAACATTAAAGGCAAAGGAAGCCGCTGGCCCGCTAAGGATTGTGAGAACATGTCGCACACCGAATACTTTGAAGTTGTCCGCAAAATGTCGACTGTGACATCAAAGGCAAAGGAAGCCGCATCAGAAGTGGCGAGTCTGGTGAGAGAACAGGCTGTCGGGTGGTAAATTGTGCTGCATACGCTGTTACTTACAGGCTGCTCCCATACACACACCCCCCCCCCCCCCCTTGGGCGATTAAATGACGAAAGTAAAATTAACCGTCGACTACTGCACCCGTCGAAGGTTAGTCGATTAATCAAATAATCGTGGCAAACCTAGTTTCCATATCCCCTAATTTGCAGAAGATAAAATGCATAATCGAGGTGACAAATGTGTGAACATCACCGACTTCAACTGGTGAACTTCAATCTGATCCTAGGTCGCCCATAGCAGTTGAGGACTCAGCAGAATGAGGTTCCCAGAGGGTGTATGTGGTGATGCTAGCCCACTGTGCATGATCGAGTGACTAAATTCACCCTCTGCGAACCTCATTCTGCAAATGACAGACGCCCTATTTCAAGGCTTGTTTATATAATACATTATCTGCAGAAGGATGTTTACGACAGAGCATTATTGTCTTTGGTAATGTTGACCTACTTGAATATTGGATGCATCATTAATGGGGGTTTATTTCCACACATATTCATTGGATGGAGGAGCTTACAATTGAAAATCTAAATTTCAATACATTAATATGCCCAGGCGACTGTGTTCATGAACTGTTGATGAAAACATTCATGCACACATCAATAACTTTCATGAATTCTACATGAGTTCATAACCATGAAATGTCATGAAAAAGGTTCATGAGCAATTGAAGAACTTCAAGATTGTTTGAGTGTTCACGAGAGTCCTTGTGTCCTGGATCGTGCTAAAATTGTTTCATTTCTGTTTGCATGCCCCCCATTCTCCAACGTCACTGTACATGTGATAAATTTTGGAAGTACTCTCAAGAAAGAGTGTATTTGAATTGATCAGAGTACTATATTATTAAGTTTGTGCCTAAAACAGGTCTGGGTGATCAACCGATCGATCTATAATAGCCCAATCAGGCTAAAATGTTTTTTTCAGGTTATAAAAGCAGACGGCAGACAGACAAAAAGCTAATACAAGTTCAGAAGCATTCATATTCTTTGGCTGGAAATGTTCAGATAATAAGTTCATTGTCGTTTGCTGAACTTATTAATATTTTAACAATTCCTTACTCGTCAATGGGTGTTTAGTAAAGAAAGGGTAAATTGATTGCAGCTTACCTAAACAGGGGTCTTTATGACAGAGCCGGGAAGTTGGTGGCCTCGTCGAGTGATGACATCCCCGAGCGAGAGCTTGCCTCTCTAAACTGATACAGTTTACTTCTCTCTTCTCAACGCCAGAGCCGCAGGTCACTGAACACTGAAAGGACATAAAAGCCATACTGGACTAATTTCTTTTAATTTTTTAAAGATATTAGAATATTATTATCTGATCTGTGGTTACGCAGTTATAGAGATTTAAACCTTTCATGGTGGGGGCTGCGCCAGCATTAAATATCCTGTGACAGTGCATTCTCTTATATATGTGAGTCTTCCATAGAGAGCCTGGCAGGCATATATAAGAGAATCCACTGGCTTACAAGGTCAAGGTAAATATTTTCAGGCCAATGTATTCTCTTATATATGCGAGGATCCATATGGATGACTCGCATATATTAGAGAATGTATTGGCACAGGGTTTTCGTAAAATTTCAGGAAGCTCCATTCATGGAAGGGTTAAGGCCAATTATTAGATAGATTGACAAAGCGTATATATACACTAGTATTGAAATAAAGTTTAATAAATGTAAAATAAAGATAGAGAAAATCAAGTTACACAATGGCAATTTTTTTTATTTTCTTTATTTATCCAGTTCAGGGTTAGTGTAATGTATATATAGCGGTACAGCTCACTAACCGTGAGCTGGGTGCATTTTGTCTGGAGTGGATGTAGCTACAAATTTGTGCTGTCTTCCCGTCCACCCAATCTAGTGAATGAGATTAACTCTTGTTATGACAGAAGTTGGGAGAATATACAAATACATGAATATATGTATTTACATATAGAGACATGTATTACGGATCATGGGATATCGTAGGTTTCCTGCAGGTGTATATACATGTAATAAAAGAGTCCCTATATCCATATTTTAGAGTGGACCCGCGAGATCAATGGGATGGTTAACTTTTGTTATATTTATGAGTTTTAGAAGTGTATCGATCGCGGAAACTTGTTTGTGTTTGTGTTACTGTCTCCAGAAGAAATTATTTTAACCTGAAACCATGGAAGCAAGAATATCTCTGGTTAAATAACTAGAGAAGGATAACTCTACTATCATTCACAGAAGAACACGACGTGGACCGGAAATAATACGAAGATCCAGCTGAATCTCGGGAAGGATTATGTCACAATCCGGCCTCTCTAAATCAATATTTCCTAAACTAAAGACGTGTTATTTGATTGTTGCTGCATTGTCATTATTCTACACCATTGTGCACATGCATCAAATGACCTAACCAGTGAGTATTCTATACATGTACATCACAAATACTTTCATCCATTTTTACTGAGTTTTGGCATTTTGCATGCTGTTAATTTCCATCTCTCGTGATGAAATTAGCTTTAAAAATTCCAACCTACACTTCATTGTAATGGAGTCACTTCTAAATATATTTAGTCTTTTTTTTAGGATGGGAGTCAAACATATGCCTGGTTGGATTATATAGCTCTCGTTGTCATGATTAAACTATGGTTTTCGTGGATGGGAACTGCAAAAAGTGAAAAGGTCTGGCTGGCAATGTATATCAACATAAATGAGCAAGGATTTGCCTACATTGTCTTATTTTGAAACCACAAAGCAGTAACGTATTGTCACTTGATTAAGAAAGTACACCGTTCTAGCAGCTAATCATCATTTTGATAAGTAAGCATGTGTGACTTTTGATAATGAATTCAGGGTTTTATGGGGATCAGATGATAATTTGAAAGTTGATTGCTGATTATGGTAGAAATTGAGGATCACTAATGAGTCACAATTCTATAACATTTTTTTTAACCTCATCCACTAATTTTGATTCGAGTCTTGCTTCATATAGAATTTGATATCCATTTTATTACATGATCACATTTTAGCAAGGAAAAACGATCTCGAAACGGTTGCGGTTAATTAAAAACAATTAATATTGATTTCCTTATCACAACCAAAGAGGAAGTAAAGACACCTTCAAGAACAAATATATTTCCATGTTAAATGTCTTTTCATGTTGACCAAATTGTTCAACCAGCCTTGTCACCCACGTTTATCTCATGTCAACACTAAATAACCCAAAACAAATTAACTATCACAATTATATTCTAATGAAAGTGATGTGAAACACTGCGGTAGGGTGATCAAATAGAAAAGGAGAATAATCTTGCTCAAAGTAGTTATTTTTACAAATGTTATATCCAAATTGGCAACATACATCATCATACTTCTCTATTAATCAATTGCAGTGTTTATAGTAGGTGAAATTGTTTTTGTTAGTTTATCGCAGATAGTTGCGTCCTAAATCGAGAAGTAAATATTTACAATTGAGGGTAGTTCAGACGATGATTTCTATGGAATGGTACGGTTGATTTGCTTGAAATTTTCGGCGATGTTACTAGAATACTACATTACTCCAGTTGACATAGCACCTGAATGCTAACTTATCAGTTTCACATACCCGAGCAAGTACATAATATGTCTTTAACATAATAACAAAGTGTCCGCATTGTCATCAATATAATTGTGCTAAGTTCTTATGTCAATGCGTGTGCCGATAATACATGTCTGTCTAACTAAAAAATATGAGGCTGGATTTAGGGGCTAATAATGTGATAAAACATGGTATTTGTTCTGAACTCCACAAGAGCTGTCAACTGTAAATAGCAATATAATGTGAAATATATATTTTATCACAATGCCTACATAATTTCAAAAGAAAATGAACTCATTTGACCTTGCGTCCTAAATCGAGAAGTAAATATTTACAATTGAGGGTAGTTCAGACGATGATTTCTATGGAATGGTACGGTTGATTTGCTTGAAATTTTCGGCGATGTTACTAGAATACTACATTACTCCAGTTGACATAGCACCTGAATGCTAACTTATCAGTTTCACATACCCGAGCAAGTACATAATATGTCTTTAACATAATAACAAAGTGTCCGCATTGTCATCAATATAATTGTGCTAAGTTCTTATGTCAATGCGTGTGCCGATAATACATGTCTGTCTAACTAAAAAATATGAGGCTGGATTTAGGGGCTAATAATGTGATAAAACATGGTATTTGTTCTGAACTCCACAAGAGCTGTCAACTGTAAATAGCAATATAATGTGAAATATATATTTTATCACAATGCCTACATAATTTCAAAAGAAAATGAACTCATTTGACCTTGCGACTTTGTATCTCTGAGCGTAAACAAACCCAGATTGATCATGAGTTATTCCAAATTACATGGCATATATTATGTGTGTAATTTAACATAAATGTTAGATTAAAATACTTCATTATTACCGTAAGGTATCACATTTTATGTGTGTAATTTAACATAAATGTTAGATTATAATACTTCATTATGACCGTATAAGTTATCACATTTTCCGATAAAATAGCATTTTGTATTGACTTGTATGATAAAGTAGATTAAATTTGACGAAAAATCCCACCACTGGATCTGGGTGAAATGTCTACTGTAGAAGAGTAAGGCAATCATATTTCCGACATATCTCTACCGATTTCACTAGTTTGCTTGCGTTGAAGGAAACTTTGATTATGTGATTGCCAGCCCGAAGAAGACAATTGCAAAAAAGTTTACCTGTTCACACCAGGTGGTTTAATTTACAGACATTCAACAATATAAAAATGATGACTGGTTGAGGGGAACATTGCGGATTGTCTCCCCGAGTAACTACAGTAATATCTCCCGAGGCGTGAGGGGAGACTATCCACAATGTTCCCCTCAACAAGTCATCATTTTTGTTTATTGTACCAAATAGACCTGTCCCTCGAATTGTGACTGAATATGGGTTTCAAATAAATAAAACATCATCTTCGGATATTTAACTTCTATCTCGGTCTGAGCGGTAAACATTACAACAATTGTTGACCATTAATGTTGTATGAGAGGGAACATTGGGAGTAATAGAAGCCAATGGGAAATTAACAGTGTCTTAATGTGAGGTATACTAAATAGCAAATGTGGGAGGATATATAAACGATTAGGACAACTATTTTTGGTTAATAAATTATAATTATAATTTATATATATAATTATATTTTATGATGGTGGGCTAAAACTATCCAACAATTAGTCATTATAAACTAATATATATATAAATATTGTTTCCAGATCAAAGCAAAGGATTGGCAACACAATGTGAACAGTGTTATATTTCTAAAACAATTCTTGATCATGAATCACTACTCTTTCTGCACCCATACAGATCATATTTCACCAGTTCAGAACAAGGGAACTTCAAAAAGTTAATGCAGGTAATATACTTCTTGGTATTGTTCCATTAATAGCACTTTCTTAAATAAATGGATTCCCTTGTCAGTTATAAAGCATACATTGGAAGAGTCTATTATTCATCTGGTGGGATGTTCAGTAAAAATAAGCAGGCGACAGCCAATATAAGTGTAGAAGGAGTCCTATTTATTAAAGATAAATGTTCCGATAATATTATCTAAACATTTCCTAAGGAAGAACTACTCATCAATGATTATTTAGTAAAGAAATGGTTAATAATGTATTTCACGGTAGACAAAGGTCCCACTCAGATCAAAGCTATGTGATTTATGTGACATTTGTGAAACAATTTTTGCGATAAACAAGAAAAACGGGGTAAATTTTATGATTGTAAGGGACGCAAAGTGAAATCGGCTAACAAAAATTATTTTAACCGGTAGAATATTATCTCTATGGGTTTAGCGAGAGTAGAGATTCATGCCATCATGTTTGGGCTTATCATTATATGATAACAGCGCCAGGAACCTACGTCACTAAAGTTTTTTTGGATAGCTGCTATCTGGAAAATCATGCAGCATTCCAGACCCTGGAGAATAGTACCTGAACTGATGAATATTGATGCATCCTATCCCATCAGACCTTACCTGCTGCCATTTAGAAGCGTGCCACCGAGGTGACGACATCAGTCGGATATGCCTGATGTTCTGTTTGCGATAGCGACGACGAGGGTCATAATGATGATGATGGTGACGCTGGTGGTGACGGCGCTGACATAGAGCCAGTTTGCATGACTCGACCAGCCTTTGACTAGGTTTTGGAATGTATTGGCAGTGTTTATCATCAGTAAGCTGCCGTTGTCCGGACAACGAAACAATGTAACACACGAGCTGACGGGAGCGGCGTCCCGGCCCGCAGGATCTCGAACACTGTAGAACGAGGTGATTAATTAGTGAAAGCAGCAATCATATTGAAGATATCTGTGTCCTAAAAGGTTGTCAATCCTGATATTATAACCATAAAATCAAGTCATTTCAACCATCATTTCGGGTAGAATTTGAGCCAAGTTCATCCATAATATTGGGTAGAATTTGAGCCAATTTCATCCATCATATCGGGTAGAATTTGAGCCAATTTCAACCATCATTTCGGGTAGAATTTGAGCCAATTTCATCCTTTATATCGGGTAGAATTTAAGACAGTTTCACCATCAATTCTGTTAGAATTATAGTCAATATGATTAATTTGCTTACTAGCTTTTCGGTAGTGATCAATCAACCAAGATGTTTCAATGTATTATTTTTAATGTATGAATAATACAAATATTATCAATAAATGGGATTGTGTAATAATTTTTTGAATTTCTGATATAAGAAAATTTACTTGAACATGATGGTCATAACAGTCCATGATGGTCGTAACAGTCCATGATGGTCGTAACAGTCCAATGGCAACAGTTAGGATTTAATTTGAAATACAACCTTTTAGTCCGCAGACAACAATTAGTTTGGATTCAACAATTGCCTATTGAAAATTGTCACATCATATGAATGTTCTGTAATATTTGGACATCTCCTGAGGTTTAATACAGATTTTTCTCTTGGCACTATCCGTTTTACAGCTCAAAGTACCAGTAACAAAAAGATGCAATATCCAATTTGACACAACATTTTTGTATATAATGGTGTCATTGAACAAATGTTGAAGCATAGAATAATCAAGAAGACCAGCTTTAATGAGAGCATCGGTAGGGCATGGCAAAATATGCCCGTGGTAATTCAACAAAGGGCCATAACTCTGGCGGGCGGGCGGAACCCAAATTCAAACTTGACCTGTATTTTGGGCTAGTAAACTCACATACCAAATTTCATTCCATTCAGTTAAGACCTACTGAAGTTATCATCCGTAAATGAATATTGAGTGAGGATTCCAACTAAAAGGGCCATAACTCTGGTGAAAATTGGCAGGTGGAACCTGAATTTTATCTAATCCTTTATATTATTCTTGTAAACCCATAACAAATTTCATTCCATTCAGTTCAGACTGAAGTTATCATCCAGAAGACCAATAACATAATACTTTCAGTTTTTCCAAAATAGTCATAGAAAAACCAGCTACAAACTGCTGCAACACCAGCTACATATAACAGCTATATATAAATCGGCTACTGGCTACATAGCAACACTATGTAAAGGATTCTGATTGTTTGCTCATCCTCACTTGAAAACTGAATCTTCAGACAAGTAACTGTAGTAAAGTAGTGTTCCGACGACTGTATAGTGATGTTCCGAGAATGAAAAAGCCTGGAGGCACAACTGCCAATGTCCGATCCCAATGTTTCAATTACGGAAGCGCAACAAACACAAATAAATGCTACACTTCAAGGTAAACTTCAGAATTATAAGACCCTTTAATAAAAGCAAAGTTGTGTCTCATGAACAGTAATAAACATTTTCGTAATTTTGCTTACTATAAATTGTTGCACAAAATTATCTGAAAACGCTCATTGCTTGCGCTATCGGATAAAAGAATGTTCTATTACCAGTAGTGTCCTCAGCAGATGTTAGTGTGTCCAATGTTTCTTCAGGACATATGATGTGACAATACTTCCTTATATTCTGTTGGTGAATCAAAGACTCAACAATAGAAACAAGCCATTCTAGAAGCATGAGTTTAAAGACAGTCTCCCCGTATCTGGAGAACCAGCAGCAGTTTGGTTTATTGGGATTTTTTCTGCCACCAGCTCATAATACAGCTTAATTTTATTGGCGGAGAAATCACTCAGGAGGATAAATTAACTGGGGAATCATTTCGCTGCATGGCTACAATATGCAACTGACAAATACAATGAATCAGGTTATACTAGCTTACTATTCTAAGATCACAAATACGTGTTTATTGAAAATAAAACTTGCTTCACAATCGCTGGCAGGTCTGAAAATATAGTGCCGGACATTTGCAGAATGAGGTCACCAGAGGGTGAGTTTAGTGCCACTACCCCACACAACACGCTAGCATCAATGAATTCTCATTCTCATTCTTCTCTGGAAAGTATATTTATTATCAAATAAACAAGTTTTTTAGTTTCTTTAGAAACTTCTTCAGAAAGTGTCTTTTTCAGTCTAGTTTCTCTTTTTCCTTAAACTTGGAGACGACACAATGTATATTCGAGGTGCCCAAATGGATGCACATCACCATCTTCACCACTGGGAACTTAAATCTGAGTTAAGGTCTCCCATATCAGATGAGCTCATACAGAAAGAGGTCCCCAAAGGATGAATTTGGTGATGCTAGCCCGCTGTGCAGGGTAGTGTCACTAAATTCACCCTCTGGGGACCTCATTCTGCAAATGTCTGGCACCATATCTTCAGGCCTGATCGCTGTATGACCAGGATAACCTAATGTGCCTAGCACCTCTGACAGATACACATGGAACTCGGACCCTAACCAGGAACAAAGAAATTAATCTGTATGACATTGAATTTCAACCTCAAATGACATTAATTATCAAATTTAGGGGGGTGTATATTTGATTCATATTCGACTCAAGTAAAGATATATATATGCACAGGACATTTCTAATTTACTCAGGAAACTTATCAAGAGGAGGCAACACAATATGCTGGTTTACCAGAATTGAGAAGACTGTCTTTAAGTATCACAAAATTGTATATGCCTAAAAAGATCTTGAGATGTCATAATATTAAAGATGGAGTCTCTATATATATTATAAATTATTTATAAATTCCAGATTACAAAATAATACTTGAAGACACCAGAAGCATCTGTCAAAGGGCATTTAATTTTTTGTTAAAAAAAAGTTTCCAAGCTGAGCAAATAATACTATTTAAGAAAACTATGGTGTTTGGCAGTGATCTGTGTATTTTAAAACTTTTGTTGACCTCTTCCATTCCTAATGTAGGTGATACCAGATGTTTCTCGTATGTTTTATGGATACTAATACAAAATTAATATCAAAACGAGCTTCACCGAAATGTTGTTGTTGGAATTGTTGTCAGGAAAGAGAGACCCCATCTTATTAAGCGCTAAGCACATGCTGCTTCTGAAATAAACTATGTTTGAAATTGTACAAATCTGAAGCAGAAGTTGAGTAATGTGGTATTCTGGAATGTTATAACTCTTCAGTATGGCTGAATTGATGGTCAATATCACAAAATTTCATGGATAGACTCAAAGAATTTCCAAATAATAAGTTACTCAATATAGAAGTGTCCAATAGGGTATCAGGATGTGTAGTTCTCACAGAAATTGTCTTGCTTTATTTTTGTTATACAGTAATACCCTAAATAATCGACTTCTTAACCACAGAAGAATTATGGGTAATTTTTCAGGATTTAGTCGGAAATATGGCTTGTTGCCATTCATCAGAAAGCTCTCATACCCATAATTCTTCTGTGGTTAAGGAGTCGATTATTTAGGGCATTACTGTATTCCATTCCACAGACCAAATCCACATGTCTTTGAGAACTTGGTGGTTCAAGCCTGTGATAACTGGATACATTGTTAATTTGTAGTTTAACTATAGTAATACTATAATTGATACCTTTTCACTCATTTGTTTGGATGATCACATAATAAGTGCAAAAGAGTTAAACAGATAGTTTGTTGCACTTATTATCACAACATCTCTAGAAATGAATAAATGGGAGTCTATGGGGCGTTTCTCTCTCTGTCGTGTACTTGTGTGAACATCGAGCAAAAGAATACACCATTCCAATTCCAATGTACACTTTTCAGGGAAACTACGTGTATGGCATTCTCCATTGAATAATTCCAGATAATACCACATTAATATTTATCACTCTAATCATATGCATAAGCTTCAGGAAAATAGACTTCACATGAAAATAGACTTCACTGGGAAAATAGAGTTGAGGTTGAGAGCACATGTATAGCTTAGGAAGGATTTAGCAGATTCATGAGTTTCTGTATGAGAGTCCTAGCCACAATGACTGAGGGAAAGTTTGTAATTCCTATACAGAAGCTAGCTTACTTTCAAAACATCTTGAAGCTCGGATAAGCTAAACCAGTGGTTACACTTGCTTAAAATGTGAAGGTTCGGGCAGTGATGAATATCAGAATCTATATGGGGTTTCTCTGCCTGTCATCTGGTTATAATACTGAACATCTCTAATAATGAACAAGAGCATCGCTCGGGCATGGCTAAATACACCCATTCATTTACTTGTAAATTTGTTATTAAATCACTAAAATCAGGCGAATTATAAGTTGAAAAAGGGCTGCAACTCATGTAAAAATAACTGGACGGAACCCATATTCGATCGGTCCTACTAAACAACGAACACAAACGAACACAGGTCCAAAACGCGGAATAGAAGGGTTAAATTGGGTTTGTGGGAGTCCATTCTATGTGTAAGTGGTGTTATTTCCAACTGATGACTTATTTTTTGAGTTATTAGCGTTATTTGAATACAAAGCTACTAAACAACGAACACAAACAAACATAACATTGGCCGTATAACACTATAAGGCGTTAATCAAGGTGTTAATTAACTACCGCTTACCCTATGGCTTACCTGTCTCTTTTTAATTACACAGCTCTGAGTTGTTTTGACTTTATTTCCAACTGAACCCCTTCAAAAAAATGCTGTGTACAATATGTGTCCAACGAATGGCCAACCATCTCTCAGATATTCAATTAGATAATGATTTTTTGTGTTGCAAACTATTTCATTTTACCTGACCATGATGTAAGATTCCATTTCAGCTTTCAGCCAATCGAACAAACACATGGTAATTCTAACCGAGGAGGATGAAACTGAATCAAAATGCTTGGAACGCGAAAATCAATTGTTCAATCGCAGAAATTTTGAACTGCAAGCATTTTCAAATGCAATTGCACAGAATTAAACTCTCAAATGCATAATCTCATTAGCGAATTCCAAAGATACCTTTACGTAATAAATCGCGCCAGCGACCTGAGCAGACCTGTTTAAACTCCCGGATCGTGCAGGAGACTACTGGTTTGAGGCCTCATCTCCCACGCTCCCGGACTACACTTGTAATCTCACGGTTTCAATCAATTCAACAACAAAAAATTTAATGTCAAAATTCTCTGAACGTGGAAGTGTTTTCAATAGAAACCACATGTGAACGAGATTTGCCGTGATCAGGTGTGCTCCATTGATAACCGGAGTAGACACCATGGCTTGCCTCTGGCGTTTATTACACTGCTTCTTTGTCGTGACTAATGACTCGCACTCTTTTAAAACCCTAAGAAATTAATTGAATGTCTGGCAGTTTGTTTTCTTTGGGGAGCAATAATTACTATAAGCACCCAAACACAGTGCATTAGTAAATAAATGCGCAGGCTATATATCAGTCTGGAGTAAACTACATACCCACATATAAAAAAAATAGTGGGTCTGACGACCTTTCGTTCAGTTTTCATTTCCCAAACCTGGGATTCCTTGTAATTACTGCCAATCAAAACTTAGCTCCAAGAAATGTGTGCCCCAATAAAAAAACTAGTAACATGTCACGTGCTCTCGGTGTGGAAATTCCGAAGGTGTGGCTAAATGTTGTTAAAATAGTATCCATGACGTCATGTTATACCGGAAGAGAAATTCACAAATCGACAAATAAAGTAGATTGTTGACGAGCGGTCGAAAGTTTAAAATCAAGAATCACCGGAATTTGGATTGCAGGCAACTGTAATTAGGGTACAACTGGCCAATCTTTGGAGCTAATAATACGGCTGTGTAAAGTCGGGAGGGTTTCGGTGGGGTTGGTGGTAGAATTGTGTTGCTCTACGCTCGTTTTGGCTGTGGTGGTACTACTGCCGGTACTGGGGAACTGATAGATCGTTTTGTTATGTCATTTAACTTTTTTTTAGTTCTGTAGTTGTTTTAGCAGATAGTCCCGACATTCATGTATTTTTGATTCGTGGCCGTTGATTTGTGTTATTTTTTGACAACATGGGCGACAAATCGCCTGGTCAATCTAAAAAATAATTCGTTCTGAGTCCAAGAGATCCACATAAATTGACATTTTTTATAATTTCAAGAAGATCTGTCTTAGTTATTGTACATATTATTTTGGATCCCGGAAGCTAGCTGTTTCCCTTTATTGTCAGTAAAACAACCGCCGAACGAAAAGTCACAAACCCTGCAACTATTAATTCCGATTCTTAGAATCGGCTTCACAGGGTTGAAGCGGCCATGACGGCACTGGCACGTGACCATGTTTTCGCCTGTCAATCACAACTAATTTCAGATTTATATTTAGTGCCGTGTGACGTAATTTGGGGGAAGCCCACAACCGTTCAGAAATGAAAAGTTGATGGGAATGCAATAGACTCAGTATCAGTATGAATCTGAGTGTATGTTTACATAGACTGGCTATATATATACTGGGGTTGGGTTATTTACGCAATAAATCATTCTAGTTTACATTGATATTATGAAATAAATAATCCAAAAAAAAATATTCAATTAATTTTTATTTGAATAAATACATTCAAATGTAATAATGTGAAGATTAATTACATTTAACTACTTTAAAATCACTACCCACCATTTTTCAAAGGAAGAAATAGTGAAAATATTACTTTTTGGCTGCAATTTGTAATCTCCCTGACAAGACCCAAATCTCCTTGACTGAAGGAGCAGAATCTCCCTGACAGATTTTTAGGCATTAAACAGGTTTGGACCTGAGCCTGTGCCTACTTAATTTTTAAAATATATATATTTAATTTAAATCCGCCTGACTTCCGACGAAGTCTTCTGGTCCCAAGCCCAGATAAAGACTGAATTCCAAATTGCAACTGATTGACTATTAGCAAGCGCTAGTGAATGAGCAGTGTGGTATAACCATGGCCGTTTCGATAAGAAATGAGAATTTGTTCACGCTCACTGAGTTAACCAAATATGAAGCAATGAACACTCATACTGAGTCTATGCCTCCATAACTCTGACATATATATCTGATCCAACTATACCAATCTTCCTACATATCTTCTGAGCTGATAAGAAACGCTCTTTATTACAAACGCAATTGCACAGAATTAAACTCACAATTGCATTATATCATTAGAGAATTCCAAAGATACATTTACGTAATAAATCGCGCCAGTGAGCCTGTACCTACTTAATTGTTTTCAAAACAATATAACTTTAAATCTGCCTGACTTCGACGAAGTATTCTGGTCCCAAGCCCAGATAAAGACTGAGGGGAGTTAAGCAAAGTCAAAACAACTCAGTAATTTGTAATTAACAAAGAAACAAATTATAAGCCGTAGAGTAATTGGCAGTCTATGTAAACATACACTCAGATTCATACTGATACTGAGTCTATTGCATTCCCATCAACTTTTCATTTCTGAACGGTTGTGGGCTTCCCCCAAATTACGTCACACCGCACTAAATATAAATCTGAAATTAGTTGTGATTGACAGGCGTAAACATGGTCACATGCCAGTGCCATCATGGCCGCTTCAACCCTGTGAAGCCGATTCTAAGAATCGGAATTAATAGTTGCAGGGTTTGTGACTTTTCGTTCGGCGGTTGTTTAACTGACAATAAAGGGAAACAGCTAGCTTCCGGGATCCAAAATAATATGTACAATAACTAAGACAGATCTTCTTGAAATTATAAAAAATGTCAATTTATGTGGATCTCTTGGACTCAGAACGAATTATTTTTTAGATTGGCCAGGCGATTTGTCGCCCATGTTGTCAAAAAATAACACAAATCAATGGCCACGAATCAAAAATACATGAATGTCGGGACTATCTGCTAAAACAACTACAGAACTAAAAAAAAAGTTAAATGACATAACAAAACGATCTATCAGTTCCCCAGTACAGGCAGTAGTACCACCGCAGCCAAAACGAGCAAAGAGCAACACAATTCTACCACCAACCCCACCGAAACCCTCCCGACCTTACACAGCCGTATTATTACCTCCAAAGATTGGCCAGTTGTACCCTAATTACAGTTGCCTGCAATCCAAATTCCGGTGATTCTTGATTTTAAACTTTCGACCGCTCGTCAAAAATCTACTTTATTTGTCGATTTGTGAATTTCTCTTCCGGTATAACATGACGTCATGGATACTATTTTAACAACATTTAGCCACACCTTCGGAATTTCCACACCGAGAGCACGTGACATGTTACTAGTTTTTTATTGGGGCACACATTTCTTGGAGCTAAGTTTTGATTGGCGGTAATTACAAGGAATCCCAGGTTTGGGAAATGAAAACTGAACGAAAGGTCGTCACACCCACTATTTTTTATATGTGGGTATGTAGTTTACTCCAGACTGAGTAATTGGTAGTTAATTAACACTTTGATTAACGCCTTATGGTGCTATATACGGCCAAAGTTATGTTTGTTTGTGTTCGTTGTTTGGTAGATTTGTATTAAAATGATGCTAATAACTAGTCATCAAATAAGTCATCAAAGTTGGAAATAACACCACATACACATAGAATGGACCCGCACGCACCCACAAACCCAATTTCACCCTTCTATTCCGCTTTTGGGACCTGTGTTCGTTTATGTTCGTTTGTGTTCGTTGTTTAGTAGGACCCTATTCGATCTTGGCCTGTAGTTTTGGCTCAGAAATACACATACCAACTATTGTTGTGATCAAATAATCCAAACTGGACTTATTGGTCAGAAACCAAAAATTTTAAAGGATGGCGAGACGGGCATATAAAAATAGACCACTTCTACTGACCCTTTTGGAACTCAATGAGCAATTTCAATCAGGTGTCAAAGGGTTTTAAGATACACACATTTTTCAATAGATTTATAGACCGAAAAGCACATACATATACTACATATGAAATAGGAACTGATTGGTGAAAAATGATGACAAATCTTCCATAGATTGACCTGATAGGAGGGATTATTTTGAGAAAATTCTTCCAAATGAAAGTTGCTTGATTTTATTCCTATGGGAGACTCGCATATATAAGAAAATGCATTGGCACAGGGTTTTTGCAAAAATTCAGGAAGCTCCCTTCAGGGTTAACTTAGACAATAAACATTGGGGCTTTCATCAGTCAGAGTGGGATAGGATAGCATAAGAAACTCAAATTCAGATTAGCGTAGGAATGACTCATGACTTACTGGGCTCCAGGGGGAGGGGACCCAGGCATACTGAGCCTCGGGTTGACATGGCCCCAGGTTACACGATTGGGTTGTGTCAGGAAGTGGAATGTCGTTACATCTGCTGTCCGGGACGGTACGAGAACTCTGCGACGTCTTACTATGACATATCAGCTTCCGGTATCGAACACCGCTGCCACACGTAGCTGAGCACTAAAATCAAAATCAAAATAATAGAAAAACACATGTAGATTAATTTTGGAATTGAGTCATGTTGAGAAGATGAGATTCATCATCTCAATAATATATGATGTGCATATCAAGATAAATTCACTGGAGTGATAAAAGACTAATTTTATACTCTGGGGTCGATTCATTTGCGTGTACCAATGCGATACCGGAATATTTAAAAAATCCTAGCAAATCAGTAGAGTTATGTTGAAATTTGACATAATTATGGGGGAAGTAAACGGAAGAATACGGGAAGTAATTTCTCTATTCCGCGGATGGTGAAGTGAACAGAGAAATCAGCTTTTTTTCCACACAAAATGTCAGACCAACTTGCATCCATACTCTATGGAACGCAACACAATCAACAACCATTACTTATATTTACACTTAATCGAGTCAACTTGCAGATTAAAAGAGTTTTAAAAGCCCATTTCCAGCGTTATTATCGTGGCTCGGTGCAAGTTGCGTCTACATAAAAATGGATGCAAGTTGGGGTCAGCGCGCGACGTCATGTGGCTTAATTTTGACCAACCAGCGTCCTGCATTCATGTTCTACAATACGAATGCATGTGTGAGTGTAAATATACATCGATTGAAGGCGATTGTGAGCACATTTATCGTCGTAAATGGAGAATTTCTTTGGAAGCGCATATAATGAAGAAGATATATAGAAAATTCAGAAAATGACATCATGAGTGAGTGAGACATAGAGGATCTCACATGAGTTCCTATTTTATACGGAATTTATCAACCGAGTTCACTAAATTCGATTTGAGCCGAGGTTTACCGAGGCTCAAATAGAATTTAGAGGACGAGGTTGATAAATTACGTATAAAATAGGACGAGTGTGAGATACCTTTTATCACATGATCAAATAAACCCGAAGCAACGCGAAATATTCATCGAAAACAACAATCATAAACTACAGCGATCGCAAGTTATCTGAAGAACGCCGTGACGTCATCGCACGCGCTGATATTAAACGTGTCTATTACCGATAATTATGAAACTGCTTTTATGGCCAAATTATGTGATAAACATGTTTATTAACCCTTTCATGACAGGAGTTGGTGCAGCATTAAAGATCATGTGCAAGTGCATTCTCTTATATATGTGAGTCTCCCACAGGGGGCCTCACATATATAACAGAATACAATGGCTTACAAGGTCAAGGCAAATATTGTTAGGCCAATGTATTCTCTTATATATACGAGGTGCCCTACATTAAAGATCCTGTGCCAGTGCATTCTCATATATGTGAGTCTCCCACAGGGAGCCTCACATATATAACAGAATACACTGGCTTACAAGGTCAAGGCAAATATTGTTAGGCCAATGTATTCTCTTAATATATATACGAGGTGCCCTACATTAAAGATCCTGTCCCAGTGCATTCTCATATATGTGAGTCTCCCACAGGGAGCCTCACATATATAACAGAATACACTGGCTTACAAGGTCAAGGCAAATATTGTTAGGCCAATGTATTCTTTTATATATACGAGGTGCCATACGGGAGACTCGCATATATAAGAGAATGCCTTATCAGCAGGATGGTTTTCTGACACTTACTGCTTCCCAGGGCATCTCTTGCCAGCTGTACTTCTTGGGACACTGCTTGTTGGAACATTTTCGAGCTACACTCGGTGCCGATTTGGAATTGCATAACTTGTTAGAAACTTTTATATAACCCCTGGAACTCTTCTTACGACAAACAACCTTCCTTCTTTGAATTGCGGGACCACACGTAGCAGTACACTGCAAGGATAGAAAGAAAACTTGATATCATAATTTTTCTGATGACAACCAGATAATTGATTAAAATGACACATAAATAAAGATCTATTTACCACTTGTTCATCTGTTCTGAGAATAAAGTCTGAGTCTAGAGAATAGAATGACTATAGTCATCACACCTTCCTTTATCCCACTGAACCAAGTGTTCAAAGATCTTGCTTTCTACTCAATGAAAAATAAAAATTTGATCAAATAATAAAAATAAGATATTTTCAGATGCCTACATCATCACCTGAAAGATTGCTTAAAGATGCCTCCATCATCACCTGAAAGATTGCTTAAAGATGGTCCCCCTATCATCTAATTACAATAACAAACACAATTTCACCAAAAAGCCTGAAATGGCCAGAAAAATGAATTTTGTTTAATTTATTTTTTTATTTAAACTTTTTTTTTCAAGCGAAAAAAAAAAACCACACATTTTATAGTAGTGATCCTATTATTAAATGTCCATTCAAAATTAATCTGACTGTTGAAGGGATACTGCCTTTATGAAATAATTCCTTTGTACATGTCCTTCATAGCACATAGGAGATATGTGCTATATGTATACTTTATAAAAATAACTCAATGGACAATTTAATAAATTCGGATCAAAACTTGAAACGTGGAGTTTTAACTTTATAAGCAAGCTTCTACCCCAATAAAATGCGCTTAAGGAGGAAGCTATGGACGAATCCAAAAGTAATGACATCTAAATTGAACAGAAACAGAAACAAATATATAAATAAAACAAGAGGTACGCTGTCGCGTGGCATTTGCCCCCGACCGTAGAAATTCGGATTAAGCATGGACGAAACTGCGGATATCCGAGGAGGTCTATATGACCATTCCAAAAGAAGTTCGTACTAGAAATTCCGGAAACCCAAAAACAAGCGATCCGGAAACCCAAAAACAAGCAAAAATTAAAATTTTCTAAGTTGAAAAAAGGGCCATAACTCTGACAAAAATCATCAGATCATACCCAAATTCGCACTTGACATCTATTTTCATATAACTGATCCACAAAAATACGGGATTTGCAATCGTATCACCAAAGCTCACGCTATCATTTGGAAACCCAAAAATCTAGAAAAAAATTGAATTTTCTAAGTAAAAAAATGGCCATAACTCTAGTGAAAATGGGTGGACAAAACCCGCGCTATGCATGTAGCTGTTCCCCCATGCTGCTCTATCACCATACCAAATATCAGCTAAATCTTCCCAGCGGTTGCTGAACAATAATGCAAAATGTTTGTACGGACGGACAAAATTCAAATTTTCTAAGTTGAAAAAAGGGCCATAACTCTGGCAAAAATCATCAGATCATACCCATATTCGCACTTGACATGTATTTTCATATAACTGATCCACAAAAATACGGGATTTGCAATCGTACCACCAAAGCTCACGCTATCATCTGGAAACCCAAAAAACAAGAGAAAAATCGAATTTTCTAAGTAAAAAAAGGGCCATAACTCTGGTGAAAATGGGTAAACGAAACCCGCGCTATACATGTAGCTGTTCCCCCATGCTGCTCTATCACCATACCAAATATCAGCTAAATCTGCCAAGCGGTTGCTGAACAATAATGTAAAATGTTTGTACGGACGGAATAAATTGAATTTTCTAAGTCAAAAAAGGGCCATAACTCTGGTGAAAATGGGTGGACGAAACCCGCGCTATGCATGTAGCTGTTCCCCCATGCTGCTCTATCACCATACCAAATATCTGCTAAATCTGCCAAGCGGTTGCTGAACAATAATGTAAAATGTTTTTACGGACGGAATAAATTGAATTTTCTAAGTCAAAAAAGGGCCATAACTCTGGTGAAAATGGGTGGACGAAACCCGCGCTATGCATGTAGCTGTTCCCCCATGCTGCTCTATCACCATACCAAATATCTTCTAAATCTGCCAAGCGGTTGCTGAACAATAATGCAAAATGTTTGTACGGACGGACGGACGGACGGACGTACGTACGTACGGACGGAGACGTCGACTATATACCCGCCGACTTCAAGTCGGAGGCATAATAACATGCTTGATTCACCGATTATCAAAACAGATATACTTTTTCGTGAAATACATGGGTAAATTATTGGAAATGGGCTATCGGGAAATTATGGAAATTTATCGGTAATACGCAATATCATTTTCGGGAAATATTCGGGAACTCAGAATGTTATCAGAATATTTCAATGCGATATTGGAATATTTTCGGAAAATCGAGACCGCTCAATCGGAATATATCGGGAACGTTAGATGATAGTTTTAGAGTTTTCGGAATAGTTCTCGGGATCCCGATAGTAGTTTGAGATGATACCTTAATACTAAATATATTTATGGATGGAAAATAAAATTATTTTCTATATCCAAGAAGTGGGTATCATTCACCCTAAATTGGGCTATCAACACACAAAAGCACCACCAAATGCGATGATCCATGCCAAAGTTACAAGCTGATTTTTCATATGGACACAAAATCCAGACATTCTCAAGTCAAGCAAGGGTTGTAACTCTGGTAAAAATGAATGGATGAAACCTGTAGTATGTGGCTATCCTTTACTGCATGCTGGGCTCTCACCATACCAAAGCACAACCGAATATGATGATCCATGGCCGAATTACAAGCTGAAATGTTTGTACAGATCAATATTCACAAATTTACAAGTTAAGCAAGGGCCGCAACTCTGATAAAAATGAATGGACAAAACTTGTGGACGTCAGTATCCTTTCCCATGAGCTATGCTATCACCATACCAAAGCACAACTGCGAAGATTATTGCCCAAGTTACAAGCTGAATTGTTCTTTCAGACACAAAATTCACAAATCTCCAAGTCAAACAAGGGCCGTAGCTGTGGTAAACATGAATGGACGAAACCCGTAGAATGTGGGTATCTTTCCCCACAAGCTGTGTTATCACCATACCAAAGCACAACCATATCTGATGATCTATGTCCGTGTTACAAGCTATATATGGCTATATACACGGAACCTCCAACATGGGTCAATGGCATAGTAAAGATGGTTAATATGGCACTGCAAAAATTCAATATATGTTTATCACAATAGCTCTGATATCAAGCCATACAATGAATGGTTGGGGTATGTAATAAATATGGAACCACATGCATTAGGATGGGTTTTAGAGTTGGCCATAATCATGAGGTTGGCACATTGGCGTCCATGCATCAAATCACTACCCCATCTGAACATGAGCATGTTTTAGGATTCACATATCTCTTTGATTCAGCTGAACTCATTTTAACCTTCACATATTTCTTATCCAATATGTTTTTATTGTATATATACTTGTATCAGCTCTTTTATGTAACAGCGCCTGTGAACACAATTCTTTTGTGGAATAGGCGCTATACAAATGTTAATAATAATAATAATAATGAGCACAGTTCTAAAAATACACGTGAGTTAAATTACACTGACCTTGTGCCATTTGCCGACATACCAGTCTGCGGGACACGCCTGCGTGTTACAAAGCTTTTTCCGTGGGGGCTTCGTTAAATGTTTGCACTTTGACCTCTTGACCTTTTTATCTTTTTCCTGAGATACTCTCTGCTTACAGTAAACTTTCCGTTTCTGTTTTCCTCCACCACAACTTTTTGAACAAGGAAACCATTTCCCCAGCATCCACCTGATGGTAGATGATAAAGTTAATTTACATGTCATTTTATTCAACCTAACAAGATATGCATTTTAGTCAACAGAGCTTTACCTAACAAGCTTGTGAATAGAGCAAAATATATGTAGGATTCAATTGAAACATAAACAAGAGGTTGTACCTCAGATGCTGCCATACCCCAATGGTGTCAAATTGAAACATTGGCAGGTAGGAACCCAAATGAAAAATGAAAGCACCCCCGATGGTGAACCTCCATACCAAATTTCAGTCAGATCCAATAATCCATGGCTGAGATACTTGGGAGGACAGACAATATACTATTAACCATTATTTGCAGATATAAAAGGAAGAAGGATAACTCTAGAATCGAAAATCCAACCAACATCATGCAATATTTTGAAAGCACTCATGGTGGCAAACCTCATACCAAATTGCATTCAGATCCATTGAACCATGGCTATATATTTATGCAGACGGACAAAACAACCAAGATTTTCAGGTAAACAAAAAAGGATAACTCTAGAATGGAAAACTTCATTGGCCCCTCTTCTGAAAGCATGCGGTCATGATAGTGAATCTACATACTAAATTTTTTTCAGATATCATAACCCATGGCTGAAGTTTATGCCTGGCAGATAAACAACTACTATTTCCAGATAAACAAAGAAGGAAAACTCTAGAACGGAAAATATGAACAATGTCATTGGGCCCATTTTGGTAAATACTCTCAATCATCCATACCAAATTTCATTCAGATCCAATAAACCATGGCTGATATATATGCACAGACGGACAGAAGGACAAAGTCAATCCACCATACCCTCATTTTTCTTCGAAAAGTGGGGGTATAATAAATTTAATTATAGTTCAGCATTATATTTATAATAGATAGAAAAGAACATGATGTATATATTTTATAATTGTCTATGTTAGTGTGTGTACAACTCCTATTTTGTATATTTCAGCTTTGCAACTTATACCATGGGTATAAATTACAACCTATACTGCGGGAATAAATTACAACTGTGAATGACTGTTGGTGTAAATGTTCAAATGTCATTTCATGGATAATGGTTTATACCCATAGTAGAACTATATCGTAGTTCGAAAAATAGTTATTCTGTTATATTCATTTAAAATTTGAAATTTTTATGATTCAATTAAATGAGGAAAATTGCCTGCATTTCAATCAAAGGTAGCTTGCAAGTGTTATATGAAATAGGAAACAAATGAATGGGAATAAAAAGTGACTGATGGCTCAGAAACATGCTGATGTCGTGATGTAAAAGTATGCATCACCATACGTGATGCACATTACATATAGTGTCATGTTTGGGTCACTCGGTGATGACACACATTAAAAGTAAACAGCATAGTAGTTCAATACGCAGAACAAATTAAAAATAATAAATAAGATACACACATAGTAGCCAAGAGTACAAACTTTTCACCAATCATGGGATTGTGTTTTAACCACTTGCCAAAAGGCTAGTGGTTAAAACCAAAATTCCACTCATGGTAATAATTTTGTACTCTCGGCTACTATGAGTGTATATTAAATATTTCTCAGATAGGTATAGATAGACAAGAATACAGTAATGTCCGAAGTATATGACCCTTTATGGTAAATTTTTCAGTGCTATTTATTTACCTGGCTGGACATGGTTCCTCATTACACGAGAACACACCTTTCACCGCTTTCATTGAGTTATCACAGTGGCTTGGATTAACCAGAGTAGAATTGTCCATCAAACATCTTACCGTTATCGTCTTCTGACCTGTAACACAAGGAACAACAGATCTGTCATGGCAGCATTATAATCCTTGGAAAATTTGAGGGATTCTGATGAAAAAAGGCAACTTGTTTGGAGCACATGGATATATAATTTTTTCTAAGAATTTCTACAATCTACTTTAGAAATCATTTACTTTGGTGAATAACTTGATTCAGTGGAAAAATGTCAAAATTCAGTGGAAGTATCCATCCAGGATTGATTGGAATAAGTGTGCTTATCCTCTATTTATACCACGATCGGGTGTTTTACTATATGTGAACATCGGTAGAATAAATATTTGCTCTACTTGGAACTGTGTATAGCGGTACTACCTGTATATATATCGCCGTTTCTTTTCAATGAAATAGTATATACACTTAGTAGGGCTGAAGGGGTCACTCTCACCAAAAAAAGTGCTGAAGGGTACACAGGATTTGGAAATGTGCTGAAGGGTACACAGGGTTTGAAATGTCATTCTAAAGGACGTATAGTTTTCGTATCTGCCATGATTTCTGTTACAGAATAATTGTTTACGTTCCAATGAACATTAAAATGAACTGAAAACAAACTGCTAATGGGGCACCAGACTTTCAGAAACACAGTTTACGTAACGATGTTAGTGGCGATCACAAACCCTGTGTACTTTTTTTGGTGAGAGTGACCCCTTCAGCCTTAGTAGGAGCCACAGACAGTTTGACCTTTCGGACCTTACCGCAGGTTACTTTTACAATTATCCACTTATTTTGGACAATTAAAATCCAGTTGACACAAATTCACAAGTGATTAAAATTTCTACGCCATACATGTGAACTTGAGCGAGTTACAGGTATGCGAGGGTACAAAAGGCAGAAAAAGAAAGGGGCTATCATCATGTTTTATGGCATTACAAGTGTTTATAAATGATCATGGTATAACAAAATATATATACAGATAGAATGTCTGAATAACAAATTTACACCACTCATGAGATTACCAGTCTACCCCACTCGTCAATCTAATTCATGGTGTAAATTTATTTTCAGACATTCTATCTGTATATTCTATATATACACACCTCCAGCACATGAGGCACTACAGCTTGTCATTGTAACATTCCACATATAAGTGTGACGCCGCGGTCTGGGTGTGGTCGTAGTTGTCGTAGTTTTGGGTGTGAGCATGAGATCCCCGATTGCTCTAGGATCTGGTTTAATGGTCGGGTTCTGTGAATTCCGTGATTTTTTATGTCTCTTTGGATAAGGTATTGTATACTGATATTCAATTCCAGGGTTCTTGTCTTGAACAAGGATCTAAAAGCATATAATTATTCATTATCAAAATTCATCATACAATAATAAAGTTAAACTGGTTATGTTACTATCCCAATGGACGTTAAAGACATTGCAGACTTGACTACAAATGGGGTGGCCATATTAAGAGTATTGGAACACAATGTACAAATATAAACATTAGAGGACAAATTGGCAATAATTTTATCAGCATAGGTAGAAGAACTACAGTTTCAAGACATCGGTCTGACATGTGTTTAGGAAAAATGGCAGTCAAGTTTCTTGTAAATTGATTGACCAATCGCACTAAATTTTCTCTTCAACTGGGAATGTTAGTAAAATGTTCTTCAGACATATGTCCTTCAGCAAAAAAAGTTTATGAATATATAATGAGGACAGATAAATGTTTTAGTTGTAAATAACTTTGAGTAGTAAATACTATAATGCACTATGCGCAGCCCAGCCAGAGACTGATTCTGTGTGTCTTACCTCTAAAACAAGATCCTCCTTCAGGGGTCCCTCTGACAGGAGTGTTTCCGGGTCGCTGTACTCCCGTTTATAGTAAAACTTAGCTCCGCCCAGCATATATATCCCTGGCCAATCCATTTTCCTCTGACCATTCAAGTAATAATCACCATAATTATTTCTGATGGCTAGATAAACCTGTGAGACATCCCGCTCCCTGATTTTTATGTTCCTAGCATTCTTTGGGAGAACAGCAACAGGGAAATATGCTGCGAAAACAAATACCAAGGTTCATCATTTTATGATTACGTTGTTACATAATTAAGTATAACTTGTTTGTACTGCTCTATGTAACAATTAATACATGACTGGCTTTTGAGGTCTTATAGCAACAAGGGATTGTAGGTTGCCAAATCACCATATGATCACGAAAACGAGAAGAGACGTGACAATCAGAAATAGGAACAAAGACATTGTGTAGTACAATGTAACATGATTATACCAGTTTGTATTATATCGAAATTCCTGAAAATTAATGATCCAAATATTGTACATGGAATATATAACATATTTTCCCCTTGTTTCTCTGCAACAAAACCTTAATAGATGACTTGAGGATAACAACCCAGTTCTGAACAAAAAGAATTGCAGAATATGTGTATATATATAAGGATTAACTGTCATGTGGACTGTTTTTATGGAGATGTAACGGTGAGGTAAGTGGACATAACTTGTGTAAAACCCGAAGGGTTTTACATACAAGTTATGTCCACTTACCTCACCGTTACATCTCCATAAAAATAGTCCACATGACAGTTAATCCTTATATTTATATACATTTAGCGAAAAAGTCACTTTTGTAAATATATTTAAATCGAAAAGTGTATCGTGACAAGATCAGCCCAAAATACCCAATAGCACCCTTGGCAATAGTTAATAGGAACAATTTCTCTTCATGTTGAAACCCGATGATGTATTAAGTCAATCCTGCGCGAGTCAAAATGCGCCCAACGCATTACGCGTTCGTCTTTCCAAACCTAATGACGTATCGATGGTGTTATTAGCTTGGTGTTATGAGGCGTTGCGCATTCACCGAGAAATAACTGCATCTAGCCACGTGGGCGCCGACCAATCAGAATGCTGGATTTAGTGATGACAACACTTAGTGTGTAAATATATATATATATACTCCATTCAAAATAAAGGAGTGGTGCTCCATTTATACTTAAATTGATTACACACTTGTTCCTAGAATTATAGTGTTCCTGCTATGCCATATTTTCAAATCTTTATGTCCCACATGTTCCAAATGCATTCTGTTGATGTCACATTATGTAAATGGCATATGTTTGCCTCAACCATGAAATCAGAGCTAAAAAATAAAAGCATCATGACATGTACACCTGACAAACAATGCCTGTGTGTGCCTAAATAATCCATGGAAATCTGTTTTTTTTACATTCACAGATTCTAGGATGGGTGGCATGTAATAAACAAACGACGACATGTGTGTTAATGAGTTTGGCGATACGGCACTTGTGCCATCATGGAAGGATAGAGCTCAAGGCTGCACATCTCAGTATATCCTTCCATGCTGGCAAACGTACCAATAAACCTATTAACACACTGGTGTCATTCTATGTATGGTACCCCATTCAACTTAAAGGAGGCACTTACTCTGTAGAGCAGGCTGCTCGACATATTTGCCGGTGATCATCACACAGGTAGAGTTATCTCCCCCACACACACCACACATATCACTCGTCACATTTGAATTCACCATTAAATCACAGCCTACTTTCTGAAAAAAAGAAAAAGAAAAAGAACGGCTAAAAAGGCCAGTACAGTAAAACCTGACTTATGCGACATCTCCATGGAGCGACCACCCGTCTTCGACGACCGCAAAACCCATTCACCGACTGATTTCCTTAATTAAATACCTCCCGTGGACGACCACCTGTTAAACGCGATTTGCGTCCCCAACAAGCAACTTTAACCTGTTATTAACGACCACCCAGGTTCCCAATTTGAGCCCTTAAACACCACGCTCACGCAACCTCCATATGATCTCATGATTTGTGGGGAATTACAGGTAATGAAACAAATTTATTTCAGAAACGTGTCGCATGTAACCAGGAAGTAAATAATAACCAAGTCTCTTGCAAAATTCTCGCCAGTGAAATCTCGCTATGTCAGGTGTGTATTGTTTACCGGAGTAGGCATCTCAATATAGGCTTATACTAAGCCGTGGGGGTTTATTACACGCGATGAAATTACGGAGTTGACTTTACCAGCTTGCCTTGGCGCGACTTCCAAATCCATTATATTCAAAACTAAATAAAATAATTGAATATATGGCAGTTTGTTTTTACTGGGGATTAATAATTGGTGGCACTCAAATTGTGCATGGTGCATATATATCATATGGCTGTCATTGGCAAATACATTGTCAGTCATGGATTGTTTTGCTATGTGTACGACACCTCCAAAAAAGCATACAGTTCTTACACTTGAGCAAAGAGTGAATGTGATCAACAAACCCGAAAAAGGTGAAAGTGCTCGCAAAATTGCAGTTGAACTTTCTGTTGGTAAAATGCAAATTCAAAAAATTATTAAAGAAAAGGAGTCTATACGAACTGAGTGGGAGAACTGCCAAAATTCTGGAAGAAAGTATGTGATTGCTCGCAGGACATTATATACTGATTTGAACGAACGAATGTGGAAACTTGATGCTAGATTTAAACAGCAATGCACTTTGGATAAATTTATCAAGTGAACACTCCATACAATGTCAACTTTAAACTGATGACATTGTTATTTTGTTATGTTATTGTTACTCATTGTTAAATCATATACCTGCACATGCACCATTTGAATCAATAAATAATATTTGAAGAATTCTTATTATCTACTATATAATTTGAGACTTCCGTATATATATATATATGTGTGTGTGTATATGTGTGGGTACTTCATGGAATCGAAAACGCGTGTACAGATTGAGCTCAGATTTCGTATGTAAGTGTAAAATCCCACGGACACCGTCGTGGTCGCGTTTTGAAGAAGCTCAGAGCACCTCTTCTCCCTTCCCAATCATTAAAATCACCGCAATCGGCACTTCGGGGTTAATAGCGTTGATATATAAAGAGTGTTCGTTTTCCGCAGTGTCTATATAAAGAGCGTCGTTTTCACTATCTACTTATCTGTATGACGGGAGTCTGTAGCCTGTCGCTCAAATTTCACGACGGGAAGCGTTTGTTTTCAATTCAATGCAATGCTATCGCTCGAAATATTATGCAGAGAGATTTCACGACATTAGGACGGGTACGGCAGACTCGAAATATTATGCAGAGAGATTTCCCGACGGGAAGCGTTTGTTTTCAATTCAATGCAATGTTATGAAGTGTTTCTTTTCAATTCAATGCAATATTATCGCTCGAAATATTATGCGTTTCCTAGGAAGGGGGGATTTCTACGGGTAAATTTTTCCGCCAGAAACAAAAATTGTTTTCAATTCAATGCAATGTTATCGCTCGAAATATTATGCAGAGAGATTTCACGACATTAGGACGGGTACGGCAGACTCGAAATATAATGCAGAGAGATTTCCCGACGGGAAGCATTTGTTTTCAATTAAATGCAATGTTATGAAGTGTTTGTTTTCAATTCAATGCAATGTTATCGCTCGAAATATTATGCGTTTCCTAGGAAGGGGGGATTTCTACAGGTAAATTTTTCCGCCAGAAACAAAAAATTTAATTAAAACTAGCAGGTTAGCCCGCCACTGGCGGTATTCGTCCCATGGCTTTGTTCGAAAAAGCAATTGCAACAGGTTCCGAGACACTTGTGCTGCATTTGTACCAAATTTCGTCGAAATCAGCAAGTTTTACCCGATGTGACCTTGAATTGAAAAATTTTGGATTCTATGAAGTACACACACACATATATATATACGGAAGTCTCAAAATATATAGTATAGATATACGGAAGTCTCAAATTATATAGTAGACTAGCAGGTTAGCCCGCCACTGGCGGCATTCATCCCATGGCTTTGTTCGAAAAAGCAATTGCAACAGGTTCCGAGACACTTGTGCTGCATTTGTACCAAATTTCGTCAATACATGACATTTTTTTTATTATTTTGTTTTGATTTATTTTTGTTTTTTATTTTTTAATATGAATTTAATGTTTTTTAAATTTAATATTTTTTTTCTTCTGAATTGTTTTTTATTTTTAAATTTTTGTAATTTTAAATTGTTTTAATTAAATTTTTTTGTTTCTGGCAGGAAAAATTTACCCGTAGAAATCCCCCCTTCCTAGGAAACGAAAATAAAAAAAAATTCAGAAAAAAAATATATTAAATTTAAAAAACATTAAATTCATATTAAAAAATAAAAAACTAAATTAAATCAAAACAAAATAATTTTAAAAATGTCATGTTTCTGACGAAATTTGGTACAAATGCAGCACAAGTGTCTCGGAACCTGTTGCAATTGCTTTTTCGAACAAAGCCATGGGATGAATGCCGCCAGTGGCGGGCTAACCTGCTAGTCTACTATATAATTTGAGACTTCCGTATATCTATACTATATATTTTGAGACTTCCGTATATATATATGTGTGTGTGTACTTCATAGAATCCAAAACGCGTGTACAGATTGAGCTCAAACTTCCTATGTAAGTGTAAAATCCCACCGACACGACCATGGTCGCGTTTTGGAGAAGCTCAGAGCACCCTTTATCCACTCCCAAATCACCGCAAAGGCATGGCGGGGGTTAATCAAGTAATTATTTAATGAGCGTTTGTTTCCCATTCAACGTTATTAGCATCTGCAGAGTTATACGGGAACATTGAGTGCATTTCCTATGCGGGGAGATTTATTGGATGCCATACTCTTACAACATCATTGTTATAGTATGTATGACACTTAGGTCAGGGCTTAGGGGGGGGGGGGTAGTTATAGGCATAATGATTCTCAGAAATCCCGGTTACAAACCAACACTCACAATTTCGTATTTACGCAAACGTTATCGCTCGAAATTTATTATGTAGAGAGAAAGTGCTTTCCTATTTTTAGAATGCAACACATGTTTACGTCGCGTTGGGGTTCACGACGGGGACTATTGACCAACACTCACAATTTCATCTTTTGAACCGATTGAGCTCAAACTTGCTAAATATTGACTGGGAAATTCCAGGGATTGCTGATTGAGCTCAAACTTGCTACCTACGGGAAGTGTCATATATATGTGTGTGTCCTTTATAGACTCAAACCGATTGAGCTCAAACTTGCTAAATACGGGAAGTGTCATGGACGGGTTCATTGAAAAACAAAAAAAATTCGGGTAAAATTGAAAAACAAAATTAAAAAGGCACAATTAACTCATTGAAAAACAAAAAAATTAACTCATTGAAAAACAAAAAATTAAATTAAAATTGTCTTGTTTCTGACTATTGCCGCCAGTGGCGGGCTAACCTGCTAGTATATCTATTATATATTTTGGAAGATCTGTGTGTGTGTGTGTTCGCGATGGACTCGAACACGGCTGGACCGATTTCGACCAAACTTGGCACGGACACGTAATTCGACTCGGGAACGAACATGGGCCTATTGATTTTCAGATCCGAGGTAAACTTTTCACGTGCCGAGGTCAAATCTGTTTTTACGCTGTGTTGCGGGACTTTCATTTGAGTTCGGTGCTTACAAATCGATTTGAAACAGCGCGAATAATAAAATGCCAGTCATAATAATGACACTGTGAGAATCTTTCGTGTTTCCTCTTTCCAACGATATATAATGCGTATGTATCCGTTTTAGTTATCTGCCTCAATTATCAAGAAGAAGTGGTACTATCTTCCAGCAGGATAAAAACAATGCGTAACTTCTATGACGTCGTTAGAGGTCATAACGTTAGATCACGTTAACGCTTAACCGGCCGATGCATTTGACTGTTTCAGACGTCTTGGCGATATCTCGGGCACCGATGGTAATTTATCTTTACGTTAAACTTGATAATTAATGAGCGTGTGTATATGAGGCGCGTTTATATACTTGAGTGGAAATCAAATCGGGTTAAACTGGCGGATTTTTACGGACGAAATTTGATGCATAGGGTATCTCGGTATCCGCTGGGCCGATTTCCCAGTATCCGGTGGGCCGATTTCCACCATTTTTGGGGTGTTGGTGTTCGACCCCACCTGACCTTGACCTTCAAAATGGTCAATTCAAGGTCAAAGCCCGGACGAAGTCGGGTCACCTTCTAGTATATATATATGTGTGTGTGTATATATGTGGGTACTTCATAGAATCGAAAACGCGTGTACAGATTGAGCTAAAATTTCGTATGTAAGTGTAAAATCCCACCGACACCGCCGTGGTCGCGTTTTGGAGAAGCTCAGAGCACCGTCTCTCCCTTCCCAATCATCAAAATCACAGCAATCGGCACTTCGGGGTTAATTGATATTCGCTCGCGATCCAAGAGTAACTCTACATTTTTTTTTATATCTGTATATGTATATTTTTATATCCATATTCACTTCAAACTGCTAAACCCGTTGAGCCAAAACTTGCTAATACCTCGCAAAATATAGAATTTACATTTTCTGATGTATACATTTTTTGTTACGGCTGAAAATCTTAGTCTATTTCCGAAACATTCAGATTTTAAAGTCTAAACTTACACACCACAATTCCTGCTAACTGACGCTGAAATTTAAGTGAATCCCAGACACTGCGATACGTCCCGAATCTGACGGGACTTCCAGTGCCCCAAACCTGTTGGCGAGAAAATAGCCCCCAAGCCGTAAATATCAACAACAACGATATTGTTGGCGAGAAAATAATTAGTTAAAATTACTAAATACACGCAATCCTATTTTCCCTTTTCGGCAATGTGAGATTTTTCGGGGAGCCGTGATGACAACAACAACGACCCGAAGCCCTGAATGCCAACAACAACGACATCATCGGGTCAGTTTTTTAAGTGAATCCAAGGCACTGCGATACGTCCCGAATCTGACGGGACTTCCACTGCCCAAAACCGTGAACACCAACAACATTGTTGGCGAGAAAATAGCCCCCAAGCCGTAAATATCAACAACAACGACATTGTTGGCGAGAAAATATCTACATTTTGTTTATATCTGTATATGTATATTTTTATATCCATATTCACTTCAAACTGCTAAACCAGTTGAGCCAAAACCTCGCAAAATATAGAATTTACATTTTCTGATGTATACATTTTTTGTTACGGCTGAAAATCTTAGTCTATTTCCGAAACATTCAGATTTTAAAGTATAAACTTACACACCACAATTCCTGCTAACTGACGCAGCTATATCGCTGCTGAAATTTAAGTGAATCCCAGGCACTGCGATACGTCCCGAATCTGACGGGACTTCCACTGCCCCAAACCGTGAATGCCAACGACATTGTTGGCGAGAAAATAGCCCCCAAGCCGTAAATATCAACAACAACGACATTGTTGGCGAGAAAATAATCAGTTAAAATTACTAAATACACGCAATCCTATTTTCCCTTTTCGGTAATGTGAGATTTTTCGGGGAGCCGTGATGCCAACAACAACAACCCGAAGCCCTGAATGCCAACAACAACGACATCATCGGGTCAGTTTTTTAAGTGAATCCAAGGCACTGCGATACGTCCCGAATCTGACGGGACTTCCACTGCCCAAAACCGTGAACGCCAACGACATTGTTGGCGAGAAAATAGCCCCCAAGCCGTAAATATCAACAACAACGACATTGCTGGCGAGAAAATAATTAGTTAAAATTACTAAATACACGCAATCCTATTTTCCCTATACGGCAATGTGAGATTTTTCGGGTAGCCCCGAGCCTTGATGCCAACAACAACGACCCGAAGCCCTGAATGCCAACAACAACGACATCATCGGGTCAGTTTTTTCAGCCCGATGTACCTTAAATAATACCTCTTTTAGGGAGGGTACAATAATTTCTTATAAAAAGGCACGATTAACTCATTGAAAAGCGAAAAAAAATGTCATGTTTCGGACCAACGCCGCCAGTGGCGGGCTAACCTGCTAGTCTACTATATATTTTGAGACTTCCGTATATATGTGTGTATATATGTGGGTACTTCATAGAATCGAAAACGCGTGGACAGATTGAGCTCAAATTTCGTATATAAGTGTCAAAACCCACGGGGATCGCCGACGTCGCATTTTGGACAAGCTCTGAGCACCGATTCTCCACTCCCAATCATCAAAATCACCGCAAACGCCACTTCGGGGGTTAAGGCATCAACGATCTTTATAATGACCATATACGGAGATGTTAACGACGAACGCTCTTTATTGCAATCGACATAGCTACACGACTACCCCATGCGTGCGAAATACGTATGAGAAACGCAAAATGCAATTATCTCGATTAAAAAGGCAGAATTGATCTAAGAAGCGTTTGTTTACAATCCAACGCAACGTTATCGCTCGAAATATTATGCAGAGAGATTTCACGACGGGAATAATTGACTGTCCGCTCTTTTTGGGGACCATCTCGTAAGGGTGGACAACCTCTGTCAGGGGCTGCTCAATGGCCACGGGCAGGTTAAATAACGGGGAAGTTTAGGACGGGTACCATGAATTAACTCATTGAAAAACAAAGAATGCGTTGTCTGTCGTTCCTAGGAAGGGGGGATTTCATCGGGTCAATTTTTCGGCCAGAAACCAAAAATTCATTGAAAAAAATTAATTAAAACAATTTAAAATTAAAAAAAATTAATAATAAAAAAAACAATTAAATTATAAAAAAGAATAAAATAAAATTAATTTTAACAAAAATTAAATAAATATTAAAAAATTCAAAAAAACATAAATTAAATTGAAAAAACATTAAATTAATTAAAAAATTTATAAAAAAAATAAATAAAAACAAAATAATAAAAAAAATGTCATGTTTCTGCCAACCACGCCAGTGGCGGGCTAACCTGCTAGTCTACTATATAATTTGAGACTTCTGTATATGTGTATATATGTATATGTGTACTTCATAGAATCGAAAAAGCGTGGACGGATCGAGCTCAAATTTTGTATGTAAGTGTAAAATCCCACAGACACCGCCGTAGTCGCGTTTTGGAGAAGCTCAGAGCACCGTTTCTCCCTTCCCAATCATCAAAATCACGGCAATCGGCACTTCGGGGTTAATAGCGTTGATATTTAATGAGCGTTTGTTTTTGATGCATCGCTATAAAGAGCATTTATTACCATTCAACGTTATTAGTATCTGCAGAGAGATATACGGGATTTTGAGTGGTTTCCTATGCGGGGAGATTTATTGGATATCATAGTACTCTTACAACATTTCTGCAATAGAGTGTTCAGCATCAGTGTTATAGTATTAGGTCAGGGCTTAGGGGGGTAGTTAGTGTGGATATAGGCATAATGCTTCTCAGAAATCCCGGCAGACGAGATCTCGGAAACGGGTGGAGCTATCGACTTAAAATTTGGTATGTGAATGTATCTTGCCCCGGATACGAATTTTATCGGGTCGCCGAGTCCGTGCGACGCCAGCTTCGCGCATGCGCAGACCAGATCTCGTAAACGGGTGGAGCTATCGACTTGAAATCTGGTATGTGAATGTATCTTGCCCCGGATACGAATTTTATCGGGTCGCCGAGCCCGAGCGACGGCAGCTTCGTGCATGCGCAGACCAGATCTCGGAAACGGGTAGAGCTATCGACTTGAACTCATTGAAAAACACAAACAAAACATAAAACATTGTCATGTTTCTGACCAAGCACGCCAGTGGGAAATGTATGCAATATCCCACCATAGACAATACAAGGTGATTTCAATTTGCCCAATTAGATCAAAATAGTCTGATTAATGGGTCATGGCAATGTACTTTGAAGGTTAAGAGATGAGAAAAAAATTACATAAAAAATTATCCAAATAAAAAAAGGGAGGGACAAAAAATAGGATCGGGATGGGATGAGACTTTCGATTTTTTAAATATGCCCTATATGCCAAATCACTATTATGGTGCATGTTATCATTATAGTTCTGTGACCCTTGTATAAAGCATCTTGTCGCATTTTCACCCAATATTCCGAAAACCCATACTCTCGTGCTAAACAGATACGTCGTCTATACACGTGTGCCTGAATTCTCTTAATACATTATTACATAATTGATAAAATGACAACCGTATAATTATCATGAATGTCCTTCTGTGATTGACATGATGTACATACTCATTTGATGTATTCTTTCTTATGTTTTTGTTCATATGTATCATTATTTGTATAAATTTATTCTAAGCTCTCTGTCACATAGAGGAAATAAAGGATTATATATCAAATATAAATTATCAATTATTCTGCATGCGACTCAGCTTCACAACGCAATGTCCACAATCTTTGTTCACTATTGGCTATAAATTTAGCAAGACACATTTCAACTTGTATTAGATATTTCCCTTTGTTACATTGAAATTCTATGCATACTTAATCATGAAAAGTTATTTTTCACACCCAACATTGTTTTTGATAATTCGCGAAGAAACACATAAAAAACCTGCCTGCTAGGAAATTTTGATTGAAAAGGTGGGAATAAAAAACCTGCCTGCTTGATCATTTTGTATGTAAAAATTAAATTTAAAAAAACCTGCCTACCTATTTTGAAAACAAAAGTGTCCAAGAAACAGATAATAAACTTTGTGGGGTCTGGACATGTCTTTCATGGAGCTAGTATCGATGGTGGTTTGAATTGTCACAACCCAACAAATTGGAACTTTGATTGATCATCTCCAAGTATGCAATAGGGGAGCAACAGGATGAACCTTCGTCCTTAACCAACATTACTTGCTGGAAATGAAGTAGGGAACTTAGTCTATATCTTACCAAGCACTGGCCTTTAATTGACACATCGACTGCCGTCTGTACAACACTACATCCCATCGGTAACGACATGTTACATGGATTTAATTATTAGACTTATAAACATGTCTTTGTGTTTGAATTTTTCATTCAGCTAGTATAGGTGGTGGTTTGAATTTTCACAACCCGACAAACTGGAAATTTGTTTGCTTATCTTCAGGTATGCTATAGGGAGGCCACGGGATGAAACTTCATCCTTTACCATTTCTATACTTAACATCTTCGCTGCTAAATGACGCTATGACGTCGTGTGCTGGGCTGTTGGCGTTATTGCCATTTTCCAATGGGAAAATATAGCGGGAATGTCAAAAGAACCATAAAAGTGACTCAGCTGAAAGGCTATTATCGATCACAATCGTGGAACATCATACACTGTTTGAAACGTCGAGATACAGTTATTCCGATGCACTAATCTCTGAGTTCCATTTATGTATAATGGCCTACTTCTAGTGTGTTGAAGTAGGTCCGTAGTACCTACGGACCATATAGCACACGGCGTGCACTTTTACGTCCGTAATAGATACGGACGTCATAGCAGCG
>CP136062.1:84591086-84918871 GCA_032622095.1 Siphonodentalium dalli | reverse complement strand
ACACATATATAGGTTTCCACGCCACATACATATATAGGTATCCCCACCACATACATCTATAGGTATCCCCACCACATACATATATAGGTATCCTCACCACACACATATATAGGTATCACCACCAGATACATATAAAGGTATCCCCGCCACACACATATATAGGTATCCCCGCCACATACATATATAGGTATCCCCACCACACACATCTATAGGTATCCCCACCACATACATATATATGTATCACCACCACATACATATATAGGTATCCCCACCACACACATATATAGGTATCCCCACCACACACATATATATAGGTATCCCCGCCAAACACATATATAGGTCTCCCCACCACATACATCTATAGGTATCCCCACCACATACATATATAGGTATCCTCACCACACACATATATATGTATCACCACCACATACATATAAAGGTATCCCCGCCACACACATATATAAGTATCCCCGCCACATACATATATAGGTATCCCCACCACACACATCTATAGGTATCCCCACCACATACATATATAGGTATCCTCACCACACACATATATAGGTATCACCACCACATACATATAAAGGTATCCCCGCCACACACATATATAGGTATCCCCGCCACATACATATATAGGTATCCCCACCACACACATCTATAGGTATCCCCACCACATACATATATATGTATCACCACCACATACATATATAGGTATCCCCACCACACACATATATAGGTATCCCCACCACACACATATATACAGGTATCCCCGCCACACACATATATAGGTCTCCCCACCACATACATCTATAGGTATCCCCACCACATACATATATAGGTATCCTCACCACACACATATATATGTATCACCACCACATACATATAAAGGTATCCCCGCCACACACATATATAGGTATCCCCGCCACATACATATATAGGTATCCCCACCACACACATCTATAGGTATCCCCACCACATACATATATAGGTATCCTCACCACACACATATATAGGTATCACCACCACATACATATAAAGGTATCCCCGCCACACACATATATAGGTATCCCCGCCACATACATATATAGGTATCCCCACCACACACATCTATAGGTATCCCCACCACATACATATATATGTATCACCACCACATACATATATAGGTATCCCCACCACACACATATATAGGTATCCCCACCACACACATATATATAGGTATCCCCACACACACATATATAGGTATCCCCACCACATACATATATATGTATCCCCACCACATACATATATAGGTATCCCCACCACACACATATGTAGGTATCCCCACCACACACATATATATAGGTATCCCCGCCACACACATATATAGGTCTCCCCACCACATACATCTATAGGTATCCCCACCACATACAAATATAGGTATCCTCACCACACACATATATAGGTATCACCACCACACACATATATAGGTATCCCCGCCACACACATATATAGGTATCCCCGCCACATACATATATAGGTATCCCCACCACACACATCTATAGGTATCCCCACCACATACATATATAGGTATCCTCACCACACACATATATAGGTATCACCACCACATACATATAAAGGTATCCCCGCCACACACATATATAGGTATCCCCGCCACATACATATATAGGTATCCCCACCACACACATCTATAGGTATCCCCACCACATACATATATATGTATCACCACCACATACATATTTAGGTATCCCCACCACACACATATATAGGTATCCCCACCACACACATATATATAGGTCTCCCCACCACACACATATATAGGTATCCCCACCACATACATATATAGGTCTCCCCACCACATACATCTATAGGTATCCCCAACACACTCATCTATAGGTATCCCCACCACACACATATATAGGTATCACCACCACATACATATATAGGTATCCCCACCACATGCATATATAGGTATCCCCACCACATAAATATATAGGTATCACCACCACACACATCTATAGGTATCCCCACCACACACATCTATAGGTATCCCCACCACATACATATATAGGTATCCCCACCACACACATTTATAGGTATCCCCAACACACTCATCTATAGGTATCCCCACCACACACTTATATAGGTGTCACCACCACATACATATATAGGTATCCCCACCACATACATATATAGGTATCCCCACCACATAAATATATAGGTATCCCCACCACACACATCTATAGGTATCCCCACCACCCACATCTATAGGTATCCCCACCACATACATATATAGGTATCCCCACCACACACATTTATAGGTATCCCCGCCACATACATATATAGGTATCACCACCACACACATATATAGGTCTCCCCCACCACATACATATATAGGTATCCCCACCACACACATCTATAGGTATCCCCACCACACACATCTATAGGTATCCCCACCACACACATATATAGGTATCCCCACCATACACATCTATAGGTATCCCCACCACATACATATATAGGTATCCCAACCACACACATATATAGGTCTCCCCACCACATACATATATAAGTATCCCCACCACACATCTATAGGTATCCCCACCACACACATATATTGGTCTCCCCACCACACACATATATAGGTATCCCCGCCACATACATATATAGGTCTCCCCGCCACATACATATATATGTATCCCCACCCCACATCTATAGCTATCCCCACCACACACATATATAGGTATCCGTACCACACACATATATAGGTATCCCTGCCACATACATCTATAGGTATCCCAACCATATACATATATAGGTATCCTCACCACACACATATATAGGTATCACCACCACATACATATATAGGTATCACCACCACATACATATATAGGTATCCCCACCACATACATATATAGGTATCCCCACCACACACATATATAGGTAACCCCGCCACACATATACAGGTATCCCCACCACATACATATATAGGTATCCTCACCACACACATATATAGGTCCCCACGCCAAATACATCCATAGGTCTCCCCACCACATACATATATAGGTCTCCACGCCACATACATATATAGGTATCCCCACCACATACATATATAGGTATCCCTACCACACACATATATAGGTTTCCACGCCACATACATATATAGGTATCCCCACCACATACATCTATATGTATCCACGCCACATACATATATAGGTATCCTCACCACACACATATATAGGTATCACCACCACATACATATAAACATACATATAAAGGTATCCCCGCCACACACATATATAGGTATCCCCGCCACATACATATATAGGTATCCCCATATATGTATCACCACCACATACATATATAGGTATCCCCACCACACACATATATAGGTATCCACACCACACACATATATATAGGTATCCCCGCCACACACATATATAGGTCTCCCCACCACATACATCTATAGGTATCCCCACCACATACATATATAGGTATCCCCGCCACACACATATATAGGTATCACCACCACATACATATAAAGGTATCCCCGCCACACACATATTTAGGTATCCCCGCCACATACATATATAGGTATCCCCACCACACACATCTATAGGTATCCCCACCACATACATATATAGGTATCCTCACCACACACATATATAGGTATCACCACCACATACATATAAAGGTATCCCCGCCACACACATATATAGGTATCCCCGCCACATACATATATAGGTATCCCCACCACACACATCTATAGGTATCCCCACCACATACATATATATGTATCATCACCACATACATATATAGGTATCCCCACCACACACATATATAGGTATCATCCACCGCACACATATAGATAGGTATCCCCACCACACACATATATAGGTATCCCCACCACATACATATATATGTATCACCACCACATACATATATAGGTATCCCCACCACACACATATATAGGTATCCCCACCACACACATATATATAGGTATCCCCGCCACACACAAATATAGGTCTCCCCACCACATACATCTATAGGTATCCCCACCACATACATATATAGGTATCCTCACCACACACATATATAGGTATCACCACCACACACATATATAGGTATCCCCGCCACACACATATATAGGTATCCCCGCCACATACATATATAGGTATCCCCACCACACACATCTATAGGTATCCCCACCACATACATATATAGGTATCCTCACCACACACATATATAGGTATCACCACCACATACATATAAAGGTATCCCCGCCACACACATATATAGGTATCCCCGCCACATACATATATAGGTATCCCCACCACACACATATATAGGTATCCCCACCACATACATATATATGTATCACCACCACATACATATATAGGTATCCCCAACACACACATATATAGGTATCCCCACCACACACATATATATAGGTATCCCCGCCACACACATATATAGGTATCCCCGCCACACACATATATAGGTATCCCCGCCACATACATATATAGGTATCCCCACCACACACATCTATAGGTATCCCCACCACATAAATATATAGGTATCCCCACCACACACATCTATAGGTATCCCCACCACACACATATATTGGTCTCCCCACCACACACATATATAGGTATCCCCGCCACATACATATATAGGTATCCCCACCACACACATCTATAGGTATCCCCACCACATACATATATATGTATCACCACCACATACATATTTAGGTATCCCCACCACACACATATATAGGTATCCCCACCACATACATATATAGGTATTCTCACCACAAACATACATAGGTATCACCACCACATACATATAAAGGTATCCCCGCCACACACATATATAGGTATCCCCAACACACTCATCTATAGGTATCCCCACCACACACATATATAGGTATCACCACCACATACATATATAGGTATCCCCACCACATGCATATATAGGTATCCCCACCACACACATATATAGGTATCCCCACCACACACATATATAGGTATCCCCGCCACACACATCTATAGGTATCCCCGCCACACACATATATAGATATCCCCACCATATACATATATAGGTCTCCCCACCACATACATCTATAGGTATCCCCAACACACTCATATATAGGTATCACCACCACATACATATATAGGTATCCCCACCACATACATATATAGGTATCCCCACCACATAAATATATAGGTATCCCCACCACACACATCTATAGGTATCCCCACCACACACATCTATAGGTATCCCCACCACACACATCTATAGGTATCCCCACCACATACATATATAGGTATCCCCACCACACACATTTATAGGTATCCCCAACACACCCATCTATAGGTATCCCCACCACACACTTATATAGGTATCACCACCACATACATATATAGGTATCCCCACCACATACATATATAGGTATCCCCACCACATAACTATATAGGTATCCCCACCACACACATCTATAGGTATCCCCACCACACACATCTATAGGTATCCCCACCACATACATATATAGGTATCCCCACCACACACATTTATAGGTATCCCCGCCACATACATATATAGGTATCACCACCACACACATATATAGGTCTCCCCACCACATACATCTATAGGTATCCCGACCACACACATCTATAGGTATCCCCACCACACACATCTATAGGTATCCCCACCACACACATATATAGGTATCCCCACCACATACATATATAGGTATCCCCACCACACACATATATAGGTAACCCCGCCACACACATATATAGGTATCCTCACCACATACATATATAGGTATCCTCACCACACACATATATAGGTCTCCACGCCACATACATCCGTAGGTCTCCCCAACACATACATATATATGTATTACCACCACATACATATATAGGTATCCCCACCACATACATATATAGGTATCCCTACCACACACATATATAGGTTTCCACGCCACATACATATATAGGAATCCCCACCACATACACCTATAGGTATCCCCACCACATACATATATAGGTATCCTCACCACACACATATATAGGTATCACCACCACATAAATATAAAGGTATCCCCGCCACACACATATATAGGTATCCCCGCCACATACATATATAGGTATCCCCACCACACACATCTATAGGTATCCCCACCACATACATATATATGTATCACCACCACATACATATATATGTATCCCCACCACACACATATATAGGTATCCCCACCACACACATATATATATGTATCCCCGCCACACACATATATAGGTATCCCCACCACATACATATATAGGTCTCCCCACCACATACATCTATAGGTATCCCCAACACACTCATCTATAGGTATCCCCACCACACACATATATAGTTATCACCACCACATACATATATAGGTATCCCCACCACATACATATATAGGTATCCCCACCACATAAATATATAGGTATCCCCACCACACACATCTATAGGTATCCCCACCACACACATCTATAGGTATCCCCACCATATACATATATAGGTATCCCCACCACACACATTTATAGGTATCCCCAACACACTCATCTATAGGTATCCCCACCACACACTTATATAGGTATCACCACCACATACATATATAGGTATCCCCACCACATACATATATAGGTATCCCCAACACATAAATATATAGGTATCCCCACCACACACATCTATAGGTATCCCCACCACACACATATAGGTATCCCCACCACATACATATATAGGTATCCCCACCACACACATTTATAGGTATCCCCGCCACATACATATATAGGTATCACCACCACACACATATATATGTCTCCCCACCACATACATCTATAGGTATCCCCACCACACACATCTATAGGTATCCCCACCACACACATCTATAGGTATCCCCACCACACACATATATAGGCCTCCCCACCACATACATCTATAGGTATCCCCGCCACACACATATATAGGTATCCCCACCACACACATATATAGGTATCCCCGCCACATACATATGTAGGTCTCCACGCCACATACATATATAGGTATCCCCACCACACATCTATAGGTATCCCCACCACACACATATATTTGTCTCCCCACCACACACATATATAGGTCTCCACGCCACATACATATATAGGTATCCCCACCACACATCTATAGGTATCCCCACCACACACATATATTGGTCTCCCCACCACACACATATATAGGTATCCCCGCCACATACATATATAGGTCTCACGCCACATACATATATAGGTATCCCCACCACACATCTATAGGTATCACCACCACATACATATATTGGTCTCCCCGCCACACACATATATAGGTATCCCTGCCACATACATCTATAGGTCTCCCCACCACACACATATATAGGTATCACCACCACATACATATATAGGTATCCCCACCACATACATATATAGGTATCCCCACCACACACATATATAGGTAACCCCGCCACACACATATATAGGTATCCCCACCACATACATATATAGGTATCCTCACCACACACATATATAGGTCTCCACGCCACATACATCCGTATGTCTCCCCACCACATACATATATAGGTATTACCACCACATACATATATAGGTATCCCCACCACATACATATATAGGTATCCCTACCACACACATATATAGGTTTCCACGCCACATACATATATAGGTATCCCCACCACATACATCTATAGGTATCCCCACCACATACATATATAGGTATCCTCACCACACACATATAAAGGTATCACCACCACATACATATAAAGGAATCCCCGCCACACACATATATAGGTATCCCCGCCACATACATATATAGGTATCCCCACCACACACATCTATAGGTATCCCCACCACATACATATATATGTATCACCACCACATACATATATAGGTATCCCCACCACACACATATATAGGTATCCCCACCACACACATATATATAGGTATCCCCGCCACACACATATATAGGTATCCCCACCACATACATAAATAGGTCTCCCCACCACATACATCTATATGTATCCCCAACACACTCATCTATAGGTATCCCCACCATCCACATATATAGGTATCACCACCACATACATATATAGGTATCCCCACCACATACATATATAGGTATCCCCACCACATAAATATATAGGTATCCCCGCCACACACATCTATAGGTATCCCCACCACACACATCTATAGGTATCCCCACCACATACATATATAGGTATCCCCACCACACACATTTATAGGTATCCCCAACACACTCATCTATAGGTATCCCCATCACACACTTATATAGGTATCACCACCACATACATATATAGGTATCCCCACCACATACATATATAGGTATCCCCACCACATACATATATAGGTATCCCCACCACACACATCTATAGGTATCCCCACCACACACATCTATAGGTATCCCCACCACATACATATATAGGTATCCCCACCACACACATTTATAGGTATCCCCGCCACATACATATATAGGTATCACCACCACACACATATATAGGTCTCCCCACCACATACATCAATAGGTATCCCCACCACACACATCTATAGGTATCCCCACCACACACATCTATAGGTATCCCCACCACACACATATATAGGTATCCCCACCATACACATCTATAGGTATCCCCACCACATACATATATAGGTATCCCAACCACACACATTTATAGGTATCCCCGCCACATACATATATAGGTATCACCACCACACACATATATAGGTCTCCCCACCACATACATCAATAGGTATCCCCACCACACACATCTATAGGTATCCCCACCACACACATCTATAGGTATCCCCACCACACACATATATTGGTATCCCCACCATACACATCTATAGGTATCCCCACCACATACATATATAGGTATCCCAACCACACACATATATAGGTATCCCAACCACATACATATATAAGTATCCCCACCACACATCTATAGGTATCCCCACCACACACATATATTGGTCTCCCCACCACACACATATATAGGTATCCCCGCCACATACATATATAGGTCTCCCCGCCACATACATATATAGGTATCCCCACCCCACATCTATAGGTATCCCCACCACACACATATATAGGTATCCGTACAACACACATATATAGGTATCCCTGCCACATACATCTATAGGTATCACAACCACATACATATATAGGTATCCTCACCACACACATATATAGGTATCACCACCACATACATATATTGGTATCACCACCACATACATATATAGGTATCCCCACCACATACATATATAGGTATCCCCACCACACACATATATAGGTATCCCCACCACACACATATATATAGGTATCCCCGCCACACACATATATAGGTATCCCCACCACATACATATATAGGTATCCCCACCACATACATATATAGGTATCCCCAACACACTCATCTATAGGTATCCCCACCACACACATATATAGGTATCACCACCACATACATATATAGGTATCACCACCACATACATATATAGGTATCCCCACCACACACATATATAGGTATCCCCACCACACACATATATATAGGTATCCCCGCCACACACATATATAGGTATCCCCACCACATACATATATAGGTATCCCCACCACATACATATATAGGTATCCCCAACACACTCATCTATAGGTATCCCCACCACACACATATATAGGTATCACCACCACATACATATATAGGTATCCCCACCACATACATATATAGGTATCCCCACCACATAAATATATATGTATCCCCACCACACACATCTATAGGTATCCCCATCACACACATCTATATGTATCCCCACCACATACATATATAGGTATCCCCACCACACACATTTATAGGTATCCACAACACACTCATCTATAGGTATCCCCACCACACACTTATATAGGTATCACCACCACATACATATATAGGTATCCCCACCACATACATATATAGGTATCCCCACCACATAAATATATAGGTATCCCCACCACAAACATCTATAGGTATCCCCACCACACACATATATAGGTATCCCCACCACATACATATATAGGTATCCCCACCACACACATTTATAGGTATCCCCACCACATACATATATAGGTATCCCAACCACACACATATATAGGTCTCCCCGCCACATACATATATAAGTATCCCCACCACACATCTATAGGTATCCCCACCACACACATATATTGGTCTCCCCACCACACACATATATAGGTATCCCCGCCACATACATATATAGGTCTCCCCGCCACATACATATATAGGTATCCCCACCCCACATCTATAGGTATCCCCACCACACACATATATAGGTATCCGTACCACACACATATATAGGTATCCCTGCCACATACATCTATAGGTATCCCAACCACATACATATATAGGTATCCTCACCACACACATATATAGGTATCACCACCACATACATATATAGGTATCACCACCACATACATATATAGGTATCCCCACCACATACATATATAGGTATCCCCACCACACACATATATAGGTAACCCCGCCACACATATATAGGTATCCCCACCACATACATATATAGGTATCCTCACCACACACATATATAGGTATCCCCACCACATACATATATAGGTATCCTCACCACACACATATATAGGTCTCCAAGCCACATACATCCATATGTCTCCCCACCACATACATATATAGGTATTACCACCACATACATATATAGGTATCCCCACCACATACATATATAGGTATCCCTACCACACACATATATAGGTTTCCACGCCACATACATATATAGGTATCCCCACCACATACATCTATAGGTATCCCCACCACATACATATATAGGTATCCCCACCACATACATATATAGGTATCCCCACCACACACATATATAGGTATCCCCACCACACACATATATATAGGTATCCCCGCCACACACATATATAGGTATCCCCACCACATACATATATAGGTATCCCCACCACATACATATATAGGTATCCCCAACACACTCATCTATAGGTATCCCCACCACACACATATATAGGTATCACCACCACATACATATATAGGTATCCCCACCACATACATATATAGGTATCCCCACCACATAAATATATATGTATCCCCACCACACACATCTATAGGTATCCCCATCACACACATCTATATGTATCCCCACCACATACATATATAGGTATCCCCACCACACACATTTATAGGTATCCCCAACACACTCATCTATAGGTATCCCCACCACACACTTATATAGGTATCACCACCACATACATATATAGGTATCCCCACCACACACATATATAGGTAACCCCGCCACACATATATAGGTATCACCACCACATACATATATAGGTATCCTCACCACACACATATATAGGTATCCCCACCACATACATATATAGGTATCCTCACCACACACATATATAGGTCTCCACGCCACATACATCCATATGTCTCCCCACCACATACATATATAGGTATTACCACCACATACATATATAGGTATCCCCACCTCATACATATATAGGTATCCCTACCACACACATATATAGGTTTCCACGCCACATACATATATAGGTATCCCCACCACATACATCTATAGGTATCCCCACCACATACATATATAGGTATCCTCACCACACACATATATAGGTATCACCACCACATACATATAAAGGTATCCCCGCCACACACATATATAGGTATCCCCGCCACATACATATATAGGTATCCCCACCACACACATCTATAGGTATCCCCACCACATACATATATATGTATCACCACCACATACATATATAGGTATCCCCACCACACACATATATAGGTATCCCCACCACACACATATATATAGGTATCCCCGCCACACACATATATAGGTCTCCCCACCACATACATCTATAGGTATCCCCACCACATACATATATAGGTATCCTCACCACACACATATATATGTATCACCACCACATACATATAAAGGTATCCCCGCCACATACATATATAGGTATCCCCACCACATACATATATAGGTATCACCACCACATACATATATAGGTATCCCCACCACACACATATATAGGTATCCCCACCACACACATATATATAGGTATCCCCGCCACACACATATATAGGTATCCCCACCACATACATATATATAGGTATCCCCGCCACACACATATATAGGTATCCCCACCACATACATATATAGGTATCCCCACCACATACATATATAGGTATCCCCAACACACTCATCTATAGGTATCCCCACCACACACATATATAGGTATCACCACCACATACATATATAGGTATCCCCACCACATACATATATAGGTATCCCCACCACATAAATATATATGTATCCCCACCACACACATCTATAGGTATCCCCATCACACACATCTATATGTATCCCCAACACACTCATCTATAGGTATCCCCACCACACACTTATATAGGTATCCCCAACACACTCATCTATAGGTATCCCCACCACACACTTATATAGGTATCACCACCACATACATATATAGGTATCCCCACCACACACATATATAGGTAACCCCGCCACACATATATAGGTATCCCCACCACATACATATATAGGTATCCTCACCACACACATATATAGGTATCCCCATCACATACATATATAGGTATCCTCACCACACACATATATAGGTCTCCACGCCACATACATCCATATGTCTCCCCACCACATACATATATAGGTATTACCACCACATACATATATAGGTATCCCCACCACATACATATATAGGTATCCCTACCACACACATATATAGGTTTCCACGCCACATACATATTTAGGTATCCCCACCACATACATCTATAGGTATCCCCACCACATACATATATAGGTATCCTCACCACACACATATATAGGTATCACCACCACATACATATAAAGGTATCCCCGCCACACACATATATAGGTATCCCCGCCACATACATATATAGGTATCCCCACCACACACATCTATAGGTATCCCCACCACATACATATATATGTATCACCACCACATACATATATAGGTATCCCCACCACATACATATATAGGTATCCCCACCACACTCATCTATAGGTATCCCCACCACACACATATATAGGTATCACCACCACATACATATATAGGTATCCCCACCACATACATATATAGGTATCCCCACCACATAAATATATATGTATCCCCACCACACACATCTATAGGTATCCCCATCACACACATCTATATGTATCACCACCACATACATATATAGGTATCCCCACCACACACATTTATAGGTATCCCCACCACATACATATATAGGTATCCCAACCACACACATATATAGGTCTCCCCGCCACATACATATATAAGTATCCCCACCACACATCTATAGGTATCCCCGCCACACACATATATTGGTCTCCCCACCACACACATATATAGGTATCACCGCCACATACATATATAGGTCTCCCCGCCACATACATATATAGGTATCCCCACCCCACATCTATAGGTATCCCCACCACACACATATATAGGTATCCGTACCACACACATATATAGGTATCCCTGCCACATACATCTATAGGTATCCCAACCACATACATATATAGGTATCCTCACCACACACATATATAGGTATCACCACCACATACATATATAGGTATCCCCACCACATACATATATAGGTATCCTCACCACACACATATATAGGTCTCCACGCCACATACATCCATATGTCTCCCCACCACATACATATATAGGTATTACCACCACATACATATATAGGTATCCCCACCACATACATATATAGGTATCCCTACCACACACATATATAGATTTCCACGCCACATACATATATAGGTATCCCCACCACATACATCTATAGGTATCCCCACCACATACATATATAGGTATCCTCACCACACACATATATAGGTATCACCACCACATACATATAAAGGTATCCCCGCCACACACATATATAGGTATCCCCGCCACATACATATATAGGTATCCCCACCACACACATCTATAGGTATCCCCACCACATACATATATATGTATCACCACCACACACATATATAGGTATCCCCGCCACATACATATATAGGTCTCCCCGCCACATACATATATATGTATCCCCACCCACATCTATAGCTATCCCCACCACACACATATATAGGTATCCGTACCACACACATATATAGGTATCCCTGCCACATACATCTATAGGTATCCCAACCACATACATATATAGGTATCCTCACCACACACATATATAGGTATCACCACCACATACATATATAGGTATCACCACCACATACATATATAGGTATCCCCACCACATACATATATAGGTATCCCCACCACACACATATATAGGTAACCCCGCCACACATATATAGGCATCCCCACCACATACATATATAGGTATCCTCACCACACACATATATAGGTCCCCACGCCACATACATCCATAGGTCTCCCCACCACATACATATATAGGTCTCCACGCCACATACATATATAGGTATACCCACCACATACATATATAGGTATCACCACCACACACATCTATAGGTATCCCCACCACATACATATATAGGTATCCTCACCACACACATATATATGTATCACCACCACATACATATAAAGGTATCCCCGCCACACACATATATAGGTATCCCCGCCACATACATATATAGGTATCCCCACCACACACATCTATAGGTATCCCCACCACATACATATATAGGTATCCTCACCACACACATATATAGGTATCACCACCACATACATATATTGGTATCACCACCACATACATATATAGGTATCCCCACCACATACATATATAGGTATCCCCACCACACACATATATAGGTAACCCCGCCACACATATATAGGTATCCCCACCACATACATATATAGGTATCACCCCCACATACATATATAGGTATCCCCACCACACACATATATAGGTATCCCCACCACACACATATATATAGGTATCCCCGCCACACACATATATAGGTATCCCCACCACATACATATATAGGTATCCCCACCACATACATATATAGGTATCCCCAACACACTCATCTATAGGTATCCCCACCACACACATATATAGGTATCACCACCACATACATATATAGGTATCCCCACCACATACATATATAGGTATCCCCACCACATAAATATATATGTATCCCCACCACACACATCTATAGGTATCCCCATCACACACATTTATATGTATCCCCACCACATACATATATAGGTATCCCCACCACACACATTTATAGGTATCCCCAACACACTCATCTATAGGTATCCCCACCACACACTTATATAGGTATCACCACCACATACATATATAGGTATCCCCACCACATACATATATAGGTATCCCCACCACACACATTTATAGGTATCCCCACCACATACATATATAGGTATCCCAACCACACACATATATAGGTCTCCCCGCCACATACATATATAAGTATCCCCACCACACATCTATAGGTATCCCCACCACACACATATATTGGTCTCCCCACCACACACATATATAGGTATCCCCGCCACATACATATATAGGTCTCCCCGCCACATACATATATAGGTATCCCCACCCCACATCTATAGGTATCCCCACCACACACATATATAGGTATCCGTACCACACACATATATAGGTATCCCTGCCACATACATCTATAGGTATCCCAACCACATACATATATAGGTATCCTCACCACACACATATATAGGTATCACCACCACATACATATATAGGTATCACCACCACATACATATATAGGTATCCCCACCACATACATATATAGGTATCCCCACCACACACATATATAGGTAACCCCGCCACACATATATAGGTATCCCCACCACATACATATATAGGTATCCTCACCACACACATATATAGGTCTCCACGCCACATACATCCATATGTCTCCCCACCACATACATATATAGGTATTACCACCACATACATATATAGGTATCCCCACCACATACATATATAGGTATCCCTACCACACACATATATAGGTTTCCACGCCACATACATATATAGGTATCCCCACCACATACATCTATAGGTATCCCCACCACATACATATATAGGTATCCTCACCACACACATATATAGGTATCACCACCACATACATATAAAGGTATCCCCTCCACACACATATATAGGTATCCCCGCCACATACATATATAGGTATCCCCACCACACACATCTATAGGTATCCCCACCACATACATATATATGTATCACCACCACATACATATATAGGTATCCCCACCACACACATATATAGGTATCCCCACCGCACACATATATATAGGTATCCCCGCCACACACATATATAGGTCTCCCCACCACATACATCTATAGGTATCCCCACCACATACATATATAGGTATCCTCACCACACACATATATATGTATCACCACCACATACATATAAAGGTATCCCCGCCACACACATATATAGGTATCCCCGCCACATACATATATAGGTATCCCCACCACACACATCTATAGGTATCCCCACCACATACATATATAGGTATCCTCACCACACACATATATAGGTATCACCACCACATACATATAAAGGTATCCCCGCCACACACATATATAGGTATCCCCGCCACACACATATATAGGTATCCCCACCACACACATCTATAGGTATCCCCACCACATACATATATATGTATCACCACCACATACATATATAGGTATCCCCACCACACACATATATAGGTATCCCCACCACACACATATATATAGGTATCCCCACCACACACATATAGGTATCCCCACCACATACATATATATGTATCCCCACCACATACATATATAGGTATCCCCACCACACACATATATAGGTATCCCCACCACACACATATATATAGGTTTCCCCGCCACACACATATATAGGTCTCCCCACCACATACATCAATAGGTATCCCCACCACATACAAATATAGGTATCCTCTCCACACACATATATAGGTATCACCACCACACACATATATAGGTATCCCCGCCACACACATATATAGGTATCCCCGCCACATACATATATAGGTATCCCCACCACACACATCTATAGGTATCCCCACCACATACATATATAGGTATCCTCACCACACACATATATAGGTATCACCGCCACATACCTATAAAGGTATCCCCGCCACACACATATATAGGTATCCCCGCCACATACATATATAGGTATCCCCACCACACACATCTATAGGTATCCCCACCACATACATATATATGTATCACCACCACATACATATATAGGTATCCCCACCACACACATATATAGGTATCCCCACCACACACATATATATAGGTCTCCCCACCACACACATATATAGGTATCCCCACCACATACATATATAGGTCTCCCCACCACATACATCTATAGGTATCCACAACACACTCATCTATGGGTATCCCCACCACACACATATATAGGTATCACCACCACATACATATATAGGTATCCCACCACATGCATATATAGGTATCCCCACCACATAAATATATAGGTATCCCCACCACACACATCTATAGGTATCCCCACCACACAATTCTATAGGTATCCCCACCACATACATATATAGGTATCCCCACCACACACATTTATAGGTATCCCCAACACACTCATCTATAGGTATCCCCACCACACACTTATATAGGTCTCACCACCACATACATATATAGGTATCCCCACCACATACATATATAGGTATCCCCACCACATAAATATATAGGTATCCCCACCACACACATCTATAGGTATCCCCACCACACACATCTATAGGTATCCCCACCACATACATATATAGGTATCCCCACCACACACATTTATAGGTATCCCCGCCACATACATATATAGGTATCACCACCACACACATATATAGGTCTCCCCACCACATACATATATAGGTATCCCCACCACACACATCTATAGGTATCCCCACCACACACATCTATAGGTATCCCCACCACACACATATATAGGTATCCCCACCATACACATCTATAGGTATCCCCACCACATACATATATAGGTATCCCAACCACACACATATATAGGTCTCCCCGCCACATACATATATAAGTATCCCCACCACACATCTATAGGTATCCCCACCACACACATATATTGGTCTCCCCACCACACACATATATAGGTATCCCCGCCACATACATATATAGGTCTCCACGCCACATACATATATATGTATCCCCACCCCACATCTATAGCTATCCCCACCACACACATATATAGGTATCCGTACAACACACATATATAGGTATCCCTGCCACATACATCTATAGGTATCCCAACCACATACATATATAGGTATCCTCACCACACACATATATAGGTATCACCACCACATACATATATAGGTATCACCACCACATACATATATAGGTATCCCCACCACATACATATATAGGTATCCCAACCACACACATATATAGGTAAACCCGCCACACATATATAGGTATCCCCACCACATACATATATAGGTATCCTCACCACACACATATATAGGTCCCCACGCCACATACATCCATAGGTCTCCCCACCACATACATATATAGGTCTCCACGCCACATACATATATAGGTATCCCCACCACATACATATATAGGTATCCCTACCACACACATATATAGGTTTCCACGCCACATGCATATATAGGTATCCCCACCACATACATATATAGGTATCCACGCCACATACATATATAGGTATCCTCACCACACACATATATAGGTATTACCACCACATACATATAAAGGTATCCCCGCCACACACATATATAGTTATCCCCGCCACATACATATATAGGTATCCCCACCACACACATCTATAGGTATCCCCACCACATACATATATATGTATCACCACCACATACATATATAGGTATCCCCACCACACACATATATAGGTATCCCCACCACACACATATATATAGGTATCCCCGCCACACACATATATAGGTCTCCCCACCACATACATCTATAGGTATCCCCACCACATACATATATAGGTATCCCCGCCACACACATATATAGGTATCACCACCACATACATATAAAGGTATCCCCGCCACACACATATATAGGTATCCCCGCCACATACATATATAGGTATCCCCACCACACACATCTATAGGTATCCCCACCACATACATATATAGGTATCCTCACCACACACATATATAGGTATCACCACCACATACATATAAAGGTATCCCCGCCACACACATATATAGGTATCCCCGCCACATACATATATAGGTATCCCCACCACACACATCTATAGGTATCCCCACCACATACATATATATGTATCATCACCACATACATATATAGGTATCCCCACCACACACATATATAGGTATCCCCACCGCACACATATATATAGTTATCCCCACCACACACATATATAGGTATCCCCACCACATACATATATATGTATCACCACCACATACATATATAGGTATCCCCACCACACACATATATAGGTATCCCCACCACACACATATGTATAGGTATCCCCGCCACACACATATATAGGTCTCCCCACCACATACATCTATAGGTATCCCCACCACATACATATATAGGTATCCTCACCACACACATATATAGGTATCACCACCACACACATATATAGGTATTCCCGCCACACACATATATAGGTATCCCCGCCACATACATATATAGGTATCTCCACCACACACATCTATAGGTATCCCCACCACATACATATATAGGTATCCTCACCACACACATATATAGGTATCACCACCACATACATATATAGGTATCCTCACCACACACATATATATGTATCACCACCACATACATATAAAGGTATCCCCGCCACACACGTATATAGGTATCCCCACCACACACATATATAGGTATCCCCACCACATACATATATATGTATCACCACCACATACATATATAGGTATCCCCAACATACACATATATAGGTATCCCCACCACACACATATATATAGGTATCCCCACCACACACATATATATAGGTATCCCCGCCACACACATATATAGGTCTCCCCACCACATACATCTATAGGTATCCCCAACACACTCATCTATAGGTATCCCCACCACACACATATATAGGTATCCCCACCACATACATATATAGGTATCCCCACCACATAAATATATAGGTATCCCCACCACACACATCTATAGGTATCCCCACCACACACATCTATAGGTATCCCCACCACATACATATATAGGTATCCCCACCACATACATATATAGGTATCCCCACCACACACATGTATAGGTATCCCCAACACACTCATCTATAGGTATCCCCACCACACACTTATATAGGTATCACCACCACATACATATATAGGTATCCCCACCACATACATATATAGGTATCCCCACCACATAAATATATAGGTATCCCCACCACACACATCTATAGGTATCCACACAACACACATCTATAGGTATCCCCACCACATACATATATAGGTATCCCCACCACACACATTTATAGGTATCCCCGCCACATACATATATAGGTATCACCACCACACACACATATAGGTCTTCCCACCACATACATCTATAGGTATCCCCACCACACACATCTATAGGTATCCCCACCACACACATCTATAGGTATCCCCACCACATACATATATAGGTATCCCCACCACACACATTTATAGGTATCCCCGCCACATACATATATAGGTATCACCACCACGCACATATATAGGTCTCCCCACCACATACATATATAGGTATCCCCACCACACACATCTATAGGTATCCACACCACACACATCTATAGGTATCCCCACCACACACATATATAGGTATCCCCACCATACACATCTATAGGTATCCCCACCACATACATATATAGGTATCCCAACCACACACATATATAGGTCTCCCCGCCACATACATATATAAGTATCCCCACCACACATCTATAGGTATCCCCACCACACACATATATTGGTCTCCCCACCACACACATATATAGGTATCCCCGCCACATACATATATAGGTCTCCCCGCCACATACATATATATGTATCCCCACCCCACATCTATAGCTATCCCCACCACACACATATATAGGTATCCGTACCACACACATATATAGGTATCCCTGCCACATACATCTATAGGTATCCCAACCACATACATATATAGGTATCCTCACCACACACATATATAGGTATCACCACCACATACATATATAGGTATCACCACCACATACATATATAGGTATCCCCACCACATACATATATAGGTATCCCCACCACACACATATATAGGTAACCCCGCCACACATATATAGGTATCCCCACCACATACATATATAGGTATCCTCACCACACACATATATAGGTCCCCACGCCACATACATCCATAGGTCTCCCCACCACATACATATATAGGTCTCCACGCCACATACATATATAGGTATCCCCACCACATACATATATAGGTATCCCTACCACACACATATATAGGTTTCCACGCCACATACATATATAGGTATCCCCACCACATACATCTATAGGTATCCACGCCACATACATATATAGGTATCCTCACCACACACATATATAGGTATCACCACCACATACATATAAAGGTATCCCCGCCACACACATATATAGGTATCCCCGCCACATACATATATAGGTATCCCCACCACACACATCTATAGGTATCCCCACCACATACATATATATGTATCACCACCACATACATATATAGGTATCCCCACCACACACATATATAGGTATCCCCACCACACACATATATATAGGTATCCCCGCCACACACATATATAGGTCTCCCCACCACATACATCTATAGGTATCCCCACCACATACATATATAGGTATCCCCGCCACACACATATATAGGTATCACCACCACATACATATAAAGGTATCCCCGCCACACACATATATAGGTATCCCCGCCACATACATATATAGGTATCCCCACCACACACATCTATAGGTATCCCCACCACATACATATATAGGTATCCTCACCACACACATATATAGGTATCACCACCACATACATATAAAGGTATCCCCGCCACACACATATATAGGTATCCCCGCCACATACATATATAGGTATCCCCACCACACACATCTATAGGTATCCCCACCACATACATATATATGTATCATCACCACATACATATATAGGTATCCCCACCACACACATATATATAGGTATCCCCACCACACACATATATAGGTATCCCCACCACATACATATATATGTATCACCACCACATACATATATAGGTATCCCCACCACACACATATATAGGTATCCCCACCACACACATATATATAGGTATCCCCGCCACACACATATATAGGTCTCCCCACCACATACATCTATAGGTATCCCCACCACATACATATATAGGTATCCTCACCACACACATATATAGGTATCACCACCACACACATATATAGGTATCCCCGCCACACACATATATAGGTATCCCCGCCACATACATATATAGGTATCCCCACCACACACATCTATAGGTATCCCCACCACATACATATATAGGTATCACCACCACATACATATAAAGGTATCCCCGCCACACACGTATATAGGTATCCCCACCATACACATCTATAGGTATCCCCACCACATACATATATAGGTATCCCAACCACACACATATATAGGTATCCCCACCACATACATATATAGGTATCCCCACCACACACATGTATAGGTATCCCCAACACACTCATCTATAGGTATCCCCACCACACACTTATATAGGTATCACCACCACATACATATATAGGTATCCCCACCACACACATATATATAGGTATCCCCACCACACACATATATAGGTATCCCCACCACATACATATATATGTATCACCACCACATACATATATAGGTATCCCCAACAGACACATATATAGGTATCCCCACCACACACATATATATAGGTATCCCCGCCACACACATATATAGGTATCCCCACCACATACATATATAGGTCTCCCCACCACATACATCTATAGGTATCCCCAACACACTCATCTATAGGTATCCCCACCACACACATATATAGGTATCACCACCACATACATATATAGGTATCCCCACCACATACATATATAGGTATCCCCACCACATAAATATATAGGTATCCCCACCACACACATCTATATGTATCCCCACCACACACATCTATAGGTATCCCCACCACATACATATATAGGTATCCCCACCACACACATGTATAGGTATCCCCAACACACTCATCTATAGGTATCCCCACCACACACTTATATAGGTATCACCACCACATACATATATAGGTATCCCCACCACATACATATATAGGTATCCCCACCACATAAATATATAGGTATCCCCACCACACACATCTATAGGTATCCACACAACACACATCTATAGGTATCCCCACCACATACATATATAGGTATCCCCACCACACACATTTATAGGTATCCCCGCCACATACATATATAGGTATCACCACCACACACATATATAGGTCTCCCCACCACATACATCTATAGGTATCCCCACCACACACATCTATAGGTATCCCCACCACACACATCTATAGGTATCCACACCACACACATATATAGGTATCCCCACCATACACATCTATAGGTATCCCCACCACATACATATATAGGTATCCCAACCACACACATATATAGGTCTCCCCGCCACAAATCTATAAGTATCCCCACCACACACATATATTGGTCTCCCCACCACACACATATATAGGTATCCCCGCCACATACATATATAGGTCTCCCCGCCACATACATATATAGGTATCCCCACCCCACATCTATAGGTATCCCCACCACACACATATATAGGTATCCGTACCACACACATATATAGGTATCCCTGCCACATACATCTATAGGTATCCCAACCACATACACATATAGGTATCCTCACAACACACATATATAGGTATCACCACCACATACATATATAGGTATCACCACCACATACATATATAGGTATCCCCACCACATACATATATAGGTATCCCCACCACACACATATATAGGTAAACCCGCCACACATATATAGGTATCCCCACCACATACATATATAGGTATCCTCACCACACACATATATAGGTATCACCACCACATACATATAAAGGTATCGCCGCCACACACATATATAGGTATCCCCGCCACATACATATATAGGTATCCCCACCACACACATCTATAGGTATCCCCACCACATACATATATATGTATCACCACCACATACATATATAGGTATCCCCACCACACACATATATAGGTATCCCCACCACACACATATATATAGGTATCCCCGCCACACACATATATAGGTCTCCCCACCACATACATCTATAGGTATCCCCACCACATACATATATAGGTATCCTCACCACACACATATATAGGTATCACCACCACACACATATATAGGTATCCCCGCCACACACATATATAGGTATCCCCGCCACATACATATATAGGTATCCCCACCACATACATATATAGGTCTCCCCACCACATACATCGATAGGTATCCCCAACACACTCATCTATAGGTATCCCCACCACACACATATATAGGTATCACCACCACATACATATATAGGTATCCCCACCACATACATATATAGGTATCCCCACCACATAAATATATAGGTATCCCCACCACACACATCAATAGGTATCCCCACCACACACATATATAGGTATCCCCACCACATACATATATAGGTATCCCCACCACACACATTTATAGGTATCCCCACCACATAAATATATAGGTATCCCCACCACACACATCTACAGGTATCCCCACCACACACATCTATAGGTATCCCCACCACATACATATATAGGTATCCCCACCACACACATTTATAGGTATCCCCGCCACATACATATATAGGTATCACCACCACACACATATATAGGTCTCCCCACCACATACATCTATAGGTATCCCCACCACACACATCTATAGGTATCCCCACCACACGCATCTATAGGTATCCCCACCACACACATATATAGGTATCCCCACCATACACATCTATAGGTATCCCCACCACATACATATATAGGTATCCCAACCACACACATATATAGGTCTCCCCGCCACATACATATATAAGTATCCCCACCACAAATCTATAGGTATCCCCACCACACACATATATTGGTCTCCCCACCACACACATATATAGGTATCCCCGCCACATACATATATAGGTCTCCCCGCCACATACATATATAGGTATCCCCACCCCACATCTATAGGTATCCCCACCACACACATATATAGGTATCCGTACCACACACATATATAGGTATCCCTGCCACATACATCTATAGGTATCCCAACCACATACATATATAGGTATCCTCACCACACACATATATAGGTATCACCACCACATACATATATTGGTATCACCACCACATACATATATAGGTATCCCCACCACATACATATATAGGTATCCCCACCACACACATATATAGGTAACCCCGCCACACATATATAGGTATCCCCACCACATACATATATAGGTATCCTCACCACACACATATATAGGTATCACCACCACATACATATAAAGGTATCGCCGCCACACACATATATAGGTATCCCCGCCACATACATATATAGGTATCCCCACCACACACATCTATAGGTATCCCCACCACATACATATATATGTATCACCACCACATACATATATAGGTATCCCCACCACACACATATATAGGTATCCCCACCACACACATATATATAGGTATCCCCGCCACACACATATATAGGTCTCCCCACCACATACATCTATAGGTATCCCCACCACATACATATATAGGTATCCTCACCACACACATATATAGGTATCACCACCACACACATATATAGGTATCCCCGCCACACACATATATAGGTATCCCCGCCACATACATATATAGGTATCCCCACCACATACATATATAGGTCTCCCCACCACATACATCGATAGGTATCCCCAACACACTCATCTATAGGTATCCCCACCACACACATATATAGGTATCACCACCACATACATATATAGGTATCCCCACCACATACATATATAGGTATCCCCACCACATAAATATATAGGTATCCCCACCACACACATCAATAGGTATCCCCACCACACACATATATAGGTATCCCCACCACATACATATATAGGTATCCCCACCACACACATTTATAGGTATCCCCAACACACTCATCTATATGTATCCCCACCACACATTTATATAGGTATCACCACCACATACATATATAGGTATCCCCACCACATACATATACAGGTATCCCCACCACATAAATATATAGGTATCCCCACCACACACATCTACAGGTATCCCCACCACACACATCTATAGGTATCCCCACCACATACATATATAGGTATCCCCACCACACACATTTATAGGTATCCCCGCCACATACATATATAGGTATCACCACCACACACATATATAGGTCTCCCCACCACATACATCTATAGGTATCCCCACCACACACATCTATAGGTATCCCCACCACACGCATCTATAGGTATCCCCACCACACACATATATAGGTATCCCCACCATACACATCTATAGGTATCCCCACCACATACATATATAGGTATCCCAACCACACACATATATAGGTCTCCCCGCCACATACATATATAAGTATCCCCACCACAAATCTATAGGTATCCCCACCACACACATATATTGGTCTCCCCACCACACACATATATAGGTATCCCCGCCACATACATATATAGGTCTCCCCGCCACATACATATATAGGTATCCCCACCCCACATCTATAGGTATCCCCACCACACACATATATAGGTATCCGTACCACACACATATATAGGTATCCCTGCCACATACATCTATAGGTATCCCAACCACATACATATATAGGTATCCTCACCACACACATATATAGGTATCACCACCACATACATATATAGGTATCACCACCACATACATATATAGGTATCCCCACCACATACATATATAGGTATCCCCACCACACACATATATAGGTAACCCCGCCACACATATATAGGTATCCCCACCACATACATATATAGGTATCCTCACCACACACATATATAGGTCTCCACGCCACATACATCCATAGGTCTCCCCACCACATACATATATAGGTATTACCACCACATACGTATATAGGTATCCCCACCACATACATATATAGGTATCCCTACCACACACATATATAGGTTTCCACGCCACATACATATATAGGTATCCCCACCACATACATCTATAGGTATCCCCACCACATACATATATAGGTATCCTCACCACACACATATATAGGTATCACCACCACCACATACATATAAAGGTATCCCCGCCACACACATATATAGGTATCCCCGCCACATACATATATAGGTATCCTCACCACACACATCTATAGGTATCCCCACCACATACATATATATGTATCACCACCACATACATATATAGGTATCCCCACCACACACATATATAGGTATCCCCACCACACACATATATATAGGTATCCCCGCCACACACATATATAGGTCTCCCCACCACATACATCTATAGGTATCCCCAACACACACATCTATAGGTATCCCCACCACACACATATATAGGTATCACCACCACAAACATATATAGGTATCCCCACCACATACATATATAGGTATCCCCACAACATAAATATATAGGTATCACCACCACAAACATATATAGGTATCCCCACCACATACATATATAGGTATCCCCACAACATAAATATATAGGTATCCCCACCACACACATCTATAGGTATCCCCACCACACACATCTATATGTATCCCCACCACATACATATATAGGTATCACCACCACACACATATATAGGTCTCCCCACCACATACATCTATAGGTATCCCCACCACACACATCTATAGGTATCCCCACCATACACATCTATAGGCTCCCCACCACACACATATATAGGTATCCCCACCACACACATCTATAGATATCCCCACCACATACATATATAGGTATCCTCACCACACACATATATAGGTATCACCACCACATACATATAAAGGTATCCCCGCCACACACATATATAGGTATCCCCGCCACATACATATATAGGTATCCCCACCACACACATCTATAGGTATCCCCACCACATACATATATATGTATCATCACCACATACATATATAGGTATCCCCACCACACACATATATAGGTATCCCCACCGCACACATATATATAGGTATCCCCACCACACACATATATCGGTATCCCCACCACATACATATATATGTATCACCACCACATACATATATAGGTATCCCCACCACACACATATATAGGTATCCCCACCACACACATATATATAGGTATCCCCGCCACACACATATATAGGTCTCCCCACCACATACATCTATAGGTATCCCCACCACATACATATATAGGTATCCTCACCACACACATATATAGGTATCACCACCACACACATATATAGGTATCCCCGCCACACACATATATAGGTATCCCCGCCACATACATATATAGGTATCCCCACCACACACATCTATAGGTATCCCCACCACATACATATATAGGTATCCTCACCACACACATATATAGGTATCACCACCACATACATATAAAGGTATCCCCGCCACACACGTATATAGGTATCCCCGCAACATACATATATAGGTATCCCCACCACACACATATATAGGTATCCCCACCACATACATATATATGTATCACCACCACATACATATATAGGTATCCCCAACACACACATATATAGGTATCCCCACCACACACATATATATAGGTATCCCCGCCACACACATATATAGGTATCCCCACCACATACATATATAGGTCTCCCCACCACATACATCTATAGGTATCCCCAACACACTCATCTATAGGTATCCCCACCACACACATATATAGGTATCACCACCACATACATATATAGGTATCCCCACCACATACAAATATAGGTATCCCCACCACATAAATATATAGGTATCCCCACCACACACATCTATAGGTATCCCCACCACACACATCTATAGGTATCCCCACCACATACATATATAGGTATCCCCACCACACACATGTATAGGTATCCCCAACACACTCATCTATAGGTATCCCCACCACACACTTATATAGGTATCACCACCACATACATATATAGGTATCCCCACCACATACATATATAGGTATCCCCACCACATAAATATATAGGTATCCCCACCACACACATCTATAGGTATCCACACAACACACATCTATAGGTATCCCCACCACATACATATATAGGTATCCCCACCACACACATTTATAGGTATCCCCGCCACATACATATATAGGTATCACCACCACACACATATATAGGTCTCCCCACCACATACATCTATAGGTATCCCCACCACACACATCTATAGGTATCCCCACCACACACATCTATAGGTATCCCCACCACACACATATATAGGTATCCCCACCATACACATCTATAGGTATCCCCACCACATACATATATAGGTATCCCAACCACACACATATATAGGTCTCCCCGCCACAAATCTATAGGTATCCCCACCACACACATATATTGATCTCCCCACCACACACATATATAGGTATCCCCGCCACATACATATATAGGTCTCCCCGCCACATACATATATAGGTATCCCCACCCCACATCTATAGGTATCCCCACCACACACATATATAGGTATCCGTACCACACACATATATAGGTATCCCTGCCACATACATCTATAGGTATCCCAACCACACACATATATAGGTATCCCTGCCACATACATCTATAGGTATCCCAACCACATACATATATAGGTATCCTCACCACACACATATATAGGTATCACCACCACATACATATATAGGTATCACCACCACATACATATATAGGTATCCCCACCACATACATATATAGGTATCCCCACCACACACATATATAGGTAACCCCGCCACACATATATAGGTATCCCCACCACATACATATATAGGTATCCTCACCACACACATATATAGGTAACACCACCACATACATATAAAGGTATCGCCGCCACACACATATATAGGTATCCCCGCCACATACATATATAGGTATCCCCACCACACACATCTATAGGTATCCCCACCACATACATATATATGTATCACCACCACATACATATATAGGTATCCCCACCACACACATATATAGGTATCCCCACCACACACATATATATAGGTATCCCCGCCACACACATATATAGGTCTCCCCACCACATACATCTATAGGTATCCCCACCACATACATATATAGGTATCCTCACCACACACATATATAGGTATCACCACCACACACATATATAGGTATCCCCGCCACACACATATATAGGTATCCCCGCCACATACATATATAGGTATCCCCACCACATACATATATAGGTCTCCCCACCACATACACCGATAGGTATCCCCAACACACTCATCTATAGGTATCCCCACCACACACATATATAGGTATCACCACCACATACATATATAGGTATCCCCACCACATACATATATAGGTATCCCCACCACATAAATATATAGGTATCCCCACCACATACATCAATAGGTATCCCCACCACACACATATATAGGTATCCCCACCACATACATATATAGGTATCCCCACCACACACATTTATAGGTATCCCCAACACACTCATCTATAGGTATCCCCACCACACATTTATATAGGTATCACCACCACATACATATATAGGTATCCCCACCACATACATATATAGGTATCCCCACCACATAAATATATAGGTATCCCCACCACACACATCTACAGGTATCCCAACCACACACATATATAGGTATCCCCACCACATACATATATAGGTATCCCCACCACACACATTTATAGGTATCCCCGCCACATACATATATAGGTATCACCACCACACACATATATAGGTCTCCCCACCACACACATTTATAGGTATCCCCGCCACATACATATATAGGTATCACCACCACACACATATATAGGTCTCCCCACCACATACATCTATAGGTATCCCCACCACACACATCTATAGGTATCCCCACCACACGCATCTATAGGTATCCCCACCACACACATATATAGGTATCACCACCATACACATCTATAGGTATCCCCACCACATACATATATAGGTATCCCAACCACACACATATATAGGTCTCCCCGCCACATACATATATAAGTATCCCCACCACAAATCTATAGGTATCCCCACCACACACATATATTGGTCTCCCCACCACACACATATATAGGTATCCCCGCCACATACATATATAGGTCTCCCCGCCACATACATATATAGGTATCCCCACCCCACATCTATAGGTATCCCCACCACACACATATATAGGTATCCGTACCACACACATATATAGGTATCCCTGCCACATACATCTATAGGTATCCCAACCACATACATATATAGGTATCCTCACCACACACATATATAGGTATCACCACCACATACATATATAGGTATCACCACCACATACATATATAGGTATCCCCACCACATACATATATAGGTATCCCCACCACACACATATATAGGTAACCCCGCCACACATATATAGGTATCCCCACCACATACATATATAGGTATCCTCACCACACACATATATAGGTCTCCACGCCACATACATCCATAGGTCTCCCCACCACATACATATATAGGTATTACCACCACATACGTATATAGGTATCCCCACCACATACATATATAGGTATCCCTACCACACACATATATAGGTTTCCACGCCACATACATATATAGGTATCCCCACCACATACATCTATAGGTATCCCCACCACATACATATATAGGTATCCTCACCACACACATATATAGGTATCACCACCACCACATACATATAAAGGTATCCCCGCCACACACATATATAGGTATCCCCGCCACATACATATATAGGTATCCTCACAACACACATCTATAGGTATCCCCACCACATACATATATATGTATCACCACCACATACATATATAGGTATCCCCACCACACACATATATAGGTGTCCCCACCACACACATATATATAGGTATCCCCGCCACACACATATATAGGTCTACCCACCACATACATCTATAGGTATCCCCAACACACACATCTATAGGTATCCCCACCACACACATATATAGGTATCACCACCACAAACATATATAGGTATCCCCACCACATACATATATAGGTATCCCCACAACATAAATATATAGGTATCACCACCACAAACATATATAGGTATCCCCACCACATACATATATAGGTATCCCCACAAGATAAATATATAGGTATCCCCATCACACACATCTATAGGTATCCCCACCACACACATCTATATGTATCCCCACCACATACATATATAGGTATCACCACCACACACATATATAGGTCTCCCCACCACATACATCTATAGGTATCCCCACCACACACATCTATAGGTATCCCCACCATACACATCTATAGGCTCCCCACCACACACATATATAGGTATCCCCACCATACACATCTATAGGCTCCCCACCACATACATATATAGGTATCCCAACCACACACATATATAGGTATCCCCACCACATACATATATAGGTATCACCACCACACACATATAGGTATCCCCACCACATACATATAGGTATCCCCGCCACATACATATAGGTATCCCCACCATACATCTATAGGTATCCCCACCACACACATATATAGGTATCACCACCAAATACATATATAGGTATACCCAACACATACATATATAGGTATCCCCACCACATACATATATAGGTATACCCACCACATACATCTATAGGTATCCCCACCACATACATATATAGGTATCCCCACCACATACATATATAGGTATCCCCACAACATACATATATAGGTATCCCCACCACATACATCTATCGGTATCACCGCCACATACATCTATAGGTATCCCCACCACATACATCTATAGGTATCCCGCCACACACATATATAGGTATCCCCTCCACACACATATATAAGTATCACCACCACACACATATATAGGTATCCCCGCCAAATACATATATAGGTATCCACACCACATACATATATAGGTATCACCACCACACACATATATAGGTATCCCCACCACATACATATATATGTATCCCCACCACATACATCTATAGGTATCCTCACCACACACATATATAGGTATCCCCACCACATACATATATAGGTATCCCACCACATACATATATAGGTAACCCCACTACATACATCTATATGTATCCACACCACACACATATATAGGTATCCCCACCACATACATATATAGGTATCCCCACCACACACATATATAGGTATCCCCACCACGTACATATATAGGTATCCCCACCACACACATCTCTAGGTATCCCCACCACACACATCTATAGGTATCCCCACCACATACATCTATAGGTATCCCCACCACATAAATATGTAGGTATCCCCACCATATACATATATAGGTATCCCCACCACACACATATATAGGTATCCGCACCACATACATATATAGGTCTCCACGCCACATACATCCATAGGTCTCCCCACCACATACATATATAGGTATCACCATCACATATATATAGGTATCCCCACCACATACATATATAGGTATCCCTACCACACACATATATAGGTATCCCCGACACACACATATATGTATCCCCACCACATACATAAATAGGTATCCCCACCACATAAATATTTAGGTATCCCCACCATATACATATATAGGTATCCCGACCACACACATATATAGGTATCCCCACCACAAACATATATAGGTCTCCACGCCACATACATCCATAGGTCTCCCCACCACATACATATATAGGTATCACCACCACATATATATATAGGTATCCCCACCACATACATATATAGGTAGCCCTACCACACACATATATAGGTATCCCCGACACACACATATATGTATCCCCACCAAATACATCTATAGGGTCTACCCACCACATACGTCTATAGGTATCCCCACCACACACATCTATAGGTATCCCCACCACACACATATTTAGGTATCCCCACCATACACATCTATAGGTATCCCCACCACATGCATATATAGGTATCCCAAACACACACATATATAGGTATCCCCACCACATACATATATAGGTATCACAACCACTCACATATAGGTATCCCCACCACATACATATAGGTATCCCCGCCACATACATATAGGTATCCCCACCACACACACATATATAGGTCTCCCCACCACAAGCATATATCGGTATCCCCGCCACACACATATATAGGTATCCCCGCCACACACATATATAGGTATCCCCACCACACACATCTATAGGTATCCCCACCACACACATCTATAGGTATCCCCACCACACACATCTATAGTTATCCCCACCACATAAATATGTAGGTATCCCCACCATATACATATATAGGTCTCCCCACCACATACATATATAGGTATCCCCATCACACATCTATAGGTATCCCCACCATACACATATATTGGTCTCCCCACCATACACATATATATGTATCCCCGCCACATACATATATAGGTCTCCCCGCCACATACATATATAGGTATCCCCACCACACATCTATAGGTATCCCCACCACACACATATATTGGTCTCCTCACCACACACATATATAGGTATCCCTGCCACATACATCTATATGTAGCCCCACCACATACATATATAGGTATCCCTACCACACACATATATAGGTATCCCCACCACACACATCTATAGGTATCCCCATCACACACATCTATAGGTATTCCCACCACACACATCTATAGGTATCCCCACCACATAAATATGTAGGTATCCCCACCATATACATATATAGGTATCCCCACCACACACATATATAGGTATCCCCACCACATACATATATAGGTCTCCACGCCACATACATCCATATGTCTCCCCACCACATACATATATAGGTATCCCCACCACATACATATATAGGTATCCCCACCACATACATATATAGGTATCCCTACCACACACATATATAGGTATCCCCGGCACACACATATATAGGTATCCACACCACATACATCTATAGGTATCCCCACCACATACATATATAGGTATCCTCACCACACACATATATAGGTATCACCACCACATACATATATAGGTATCCCCGCCACACACATATATAGGTATCCCCGCCACATACATATATAGGTATCCCCACCACACACATCTATAGGTATCCCCACCACATACATCTATAGGTATCCCCACCACATACATATATATGTATCCTCACCACACACATATATAGGTATCACCACCACATACATATATAGGTATCACAACCACATACATATATCGGTATCCCCACCACACACATATATAGGTATCCCCGCCACACACATATATATAGGTATCCCCGCCACACACATATATAGGTATCCCCACCACATACATATATAGGTCTCCACACCACATACATCATAGGTATCCCCACCACACACACCTATAGGTATCCCCACCACACACATATATAGGTATCACCACCACATACATATACAGGTATCTCCACCACATACATATATAGGTATCCCCACCACATACATCTATAGGTATCACCACCACACACATCTATAGGTATCCCCACCACACACATATATAGGTATCACCACCACATACATATATAGGTATCCCAACCACACACATATATAGGTATTCCCACCACATACATATATAGGTATCACAACCGCACACATATAGGTATCCCCACCACATACATATAGGTATCCCCGCCACATACATATAGGTATCCCCACCACACAAACATATATAGGTCTCCCCACCACAAGCATATATAGGTATCCCCGCCACACACATATATAGGTATCCCCGCCACACACATATATAGGTATCCCCACCACACACATTTATAGGTATCCCCGCCACATACATATATAGGTATCACCACCACACACATATATAGGTCTCCCCACCACATACATATATAGGTATTACCACCACATACATATATAGGTATCCCCACCACATACATATATAGGTATCCCCACCACATACATATATAGGTATCCCCACCACACACATATATAGGTATCCCCACCACACACATCTATAGGTATCCCCACCACACACATATATAGGTATCACCACCACACACATATATAGGTATCCCCACCACATACATATATAGGTATCCCCACCACACACATTTATAGGTATCCCCGCCACATACATATATAGGTATCACCACCACACACATATATAGGTATCCCCACCACACACATCTATAGGTATCCCCACCACACACATCTATAGGTATTCCCACCACACACATATATAGGTATCCCCACCATACACATCTATAGGTATCCCCACCACATAAATATATAGGTATCCCAACCACACACATATATAGGTATCCCCAACACATACATATATAGGTATCACCACCACATACATATATAGGTATCACAACCACACACATATAGGTATCCCCACCACATATATATAGGTATCCCCGCCACATACATATAGGTATCCCCACCACACACTCATATATAGGTCTCCCCACCACAAGCATATATAGGTATCCCCGCCACACACATATATAGGTATCCCCGCCACACACATATATAGGTATCCCCACCACACACATATATAGGTATTCCCGCCACATACATATATAGGTCTCCCCGCCACATACATATATAGGTATCCCCACAACACATCTATAGGTATCCCCACCACACACATATATTGGTCTCCCCACCACACACATATATAGGTATCCCCGTCACACACATATATAGGTATCACCACCACAAACATATATAGGTATCCCTACCACATACATATATAGGTATCCCCACCACATAAATATATAGGTATCCCCACCACACACATCTATAGGTATCCCCACCACACACATCTATAGGTATCCCCACCACATACATATATAGGTATCCCCACCACACACATTTATAGGTATTCCCGCCACATACATATATAGGTATCACCACCACACACATATATAGGTCTCCTCACCACATACATCTATAGGTATCCCCACCACACACATCTATAGGTATCCCCACCACACACATCTATAGGTATCCCCACCACACACATATATAGGTATCCCCACCATACACATCTATAGGTATCCCCACCACATACATATATAGGTATCCCAACCACACACATATATAGGTATCCCCACCACATACATATATAGGTATCACCACCACATACATATATAGGTATCACAACCACACACATATAGGTATCCCCACCACATACATATAGGTATCCCCGCCACATACATATAGGTATCCCCACCACACACTCATATATAGGTCTCCCCACCACAAACATATATAGGTATCCCCGCCACACACATATATAGGTATCCCCGCCACACAAATATATAGGTATCCCCACCACACACATATATAGGTATCCCCGCCACATACATATATAGGTCTCCCCGCCACATACATATATAGGTATCCCCACCACACATATATAGGTATCCCCACCACACACATATATTGGCCTCCCCACCACACACATATATAGGTATCCCCGCCACATACATATATAGGTCTCACCGCCACATACATATATAGGTATCCCCACCACACATCTATAGGTATTCTCACCACACACGTATATTGGTCTCCTCACCACACACATATATAGGTATCCCTGCCACATACATCTATAGGTCTCCCCACCACACACATATATAGGTATCATCACCACACACATATATAGGTCTCCCCGCCACATACATATATAGGTATCACCACCACATACATATATAGGTATCACCACCACATACATATATAGGTATCCCCACCACATACATATATAGGTATCCCCACCACACACATATATAGGTAACCCCGCCACACACATATATAGGTATCCCCACCAGATACATATATAGGTATCCTCACCACTCACATATATAGGTCTCCACGCCACATACATCCATAGGTCTCCCCACCACATACATATATAGGTATTACCACCACATACATATATAGGTATCCCCACCACATACATATATAGGTATCCCTACCACACTCATCTATAGGTTTCCACGCCACATTAATATATAGGTATCCCCACCACATACATCTATAGGTATCCCCACCACATACATATATAGGTATCCTCACCACACACATATATAGGTATCACCACCAAACACATATATAGGTATCCCCGCCACATACATATATAGGTATCCCCACCACACACATCTATAGGTATCCCCACCACATACATATATATGTATCACCACCACATACATATATAGGTATCCCCACCACACACATATATAGGTATCCCCACCACACACATATATATAGGTATCCCCGCCACACACATATATAGGTATCCCCACCACATACATATATAGGTCTCCCCACCACATACATCTATAGGTATCCCCAACACACACATCTATAGGTATCCCCACCACACACATATATAGGTCTCACCACCACACACATATATAGGTATCCCCACCACATACATATACAGGTATCCCCACCACATAAATATATAGGTATCCCCACCACACACATCTATAGGTATCCCCACCACACACATCTATAGGTATCCCCACCACATACATATATAGGTATCCCCACCACACACATTTATAGGTATCCCCGCCACATACATATATAGGTATCACCACCACACACATATATAGGTCTCCCCACCATATACATCTATGGGTATCCCCACCACACACATATATAGGTATCCCCACCACACACATCTATAGGTATCTCCACCACACACATATATAGGTATCCCCACCATACACATCTATAGGTATCCCCACAACATACATATATAGGTATCCCAACCACACACATATACAGGTATCCCCACCACATACATATATAGGTATCACCACCGCACACATATAGGTATCCCAACCACATACATATAGGTATCCCCGCCACATACATATAGGTATCCCCACCACACACATATAGGTATCCCCACCACACACATATATAGGTATCACCACCACATACATATATAGGTATACCCAACACATACATATATAGGTATCCCCACCACATACATATATAGGTATCCCCACCACATATATCTATAGGTATCCCCACCACATACATATATAGGTATCCCCACCACATACATATATAGGTATCCCCACAACATACATATATAGGTAACCCCACCACATACATATATAGGTATCCCCACCACACACATTTATAGGTATCCCCGCCACATACATATATAGGTATCACCACCACACACATTTATAGGTCTCCCCACCCCATACATCTATAGGTATCCCCACCACACACATCTATAGGTAACCCCACCACACACATCTATAGGTATTCCCACCACACACATATATAGGTATCCCCACCATACACATCTATAGGTATCCCCACCACATACATATATAGGTATCCCAACCACACACATATATAGGTATCCCCACCACATACATATATAGGTATCACCACCACATACATATATAGGTATCACAACCACACACATATAGGTATGCCCACCACATACATATAGGTATCCCCGCCACATACATATAGGTATCCCCACCACACACTCATATATAGGTCTCCCCACCACAAGCATATATAGGTATCCCCGCCACACACATATATAGGTATCCCCGCCACACACATATATAGGTATCCCCACCACACACATATATAGGTATCCCCGCCACATACATATATAGGTCTCCCCGCCACATACATATATAGGTATCCCCACCACACATCTATAGGTATCCCCACCACACACATATATTGGTCTCCCACCACACACATATATAGGTATCCCCGCCACACACATATATAGTTATCACCACCACACACATATATAGGTATCCCCACCACATACATATATAGGTATCCCCACCACATAAATATATAGGTATCCCCACCACACATATCTATCGGTATCCCCACCACATACATATATAGGTATCCCCACCACACACATTTATCGGTATCCCCGCCACATACATATATAGGTATCCCCGCCGCACACATATATATGTATCCCCACCACACACATATATAGGTATCCCCGCCACATACATATATAGGTCTCCCCGCCACATACATATATAGGTATCCCCACCACAAATCTATAGGTATCCCCACCACACACATATATTGGTCCCCTCACCACACACATATATAGGTATCCCTGCCACATACATCTATAGGTCTCCCCACCACACACATATATAGGTATCATCACCACACACATATATAGGACTCCCCGCCACATACATCTATAGGTCTCCCACCACATACATATATAGGTATCACCACCACATACATATATAGGTATCCCCACCACATACATATATAGGTATCCCCACCACACACATCTATAGGTATCCCCACCACATACATATATAGGTATCCCCACCACACACATTTATAGGTATCCCCGCCACATACATATATAGGTATCACCACCACACACATATATAGGTCTCCCCACCACATACATCTATAGGTATCCCCACCACACACATCTATAGGTATCCCCACCACACACATCTATAGGTATCCCCACCACACACATATATAGGTATCCCCACCATACACATCTATAGGTATCCCCACCACATACATATGTAGGTATCCCAACCACCCACATATATAGGTATCCCCACCACATACATATATAGGTATCACCACCACATACATATATAGGTATCACAACCACACACATATAGGTATCCCCACCACATACATATAGGTATCCCCGCCACATACATATAGGTATCCCCACCACACACTCATATATAGGTCTCCCCACAACAAACATATATAGGTATCCCCGCCACACACATATATAGGTATCCCCGCCACACACATATATAGGTATCCCCACCACACACATATATAGGTATCCCCGCCACATACATATATAGGTCTCCCCGCCACATACATATATAGGTATCCCCACCACACATCTATAGGTATCCCCACCACACACATATATTGGTCTCCCCACCACACACATATATAGGTATCCCCGCCACACACATATATAGTTATCACCACCACACACATATATAGGTATCCCCACCACATACATATATAGGTATCCCCACCACATAAATATATAGGTATCCCCACCACACATATCTATCGGTATCCCCACCACATACATATATAGGTATCCCCACCACACACATTTATCGGTATCCCCGCCACATACATATATAGGTATCCCCGCCGCACACATATATATGTATCCCCACCACACACATATATAGGTATCCCCGCCACATACATATATAGGTCTCCCCGCCACATACATATATAGGTATCCCCACCACAAATCTATAGGTATCCCCACCACACACATATATTGGTCCCCTCACCACACACATATATAGGTATCCCTGCCACATACATCTATAGGTCTCCCCACCACACACATATATAGGTATCATCACCACACACATATATAGGACTCCCCGCCACATACATCTATAGGTCTCCCACCACATACATATATAGGTATCACCACCACATACATATATAGGTATCCCCACCACATACATATATAGGTATCCCCACCACACACATCTATAGGTATCCCCACCACATACATATATAGGTATCCCCACCACACACATTTATAGGTATCCCCGCCACATACATATATAGGTATCACCACCACACACATATATAGGTCTCCCCACCACATACATCTATAGGTATCCCCACCACACACATCTATAGGTATCCCCACCACACACATCTATAGGTATCCCCACCACACACATATATAGGTATCCCCACCATACACATCTATAGGTATCCCCACCACATACATATGTAGGTATCCCAACCACCCACATATATAGGTATCCCCACCACATACATATATAGGTATCACCACCACATACATATATAGGTATCACAACCACACACATATAGGTATCCCCACCACATACATATAGGTATCCCCGCCACATACATATAGGTATCCCCACCACACACTCATATATAGGTCTCCCCACAACAAACATATATAGGTATCCCCGCCACACACATATATAGGTATCACCGCCACACAAATATATAGGTATCCCCACCACACACATATATAGGTATCCCCGCCACATACATATATAGGTCTCCCCGCCACATACATATATAGGTATCCCCACCACACATCTATAGGTATCCCCACCACACACATATATTGGTCTCCCCACCACACACATATATAGGTATCCCCGCCACATACATATATAGGTCTCCCCGCCACATACATATATAGGTATCCCCACCACACATCTATAGGTATTCTCACCACACACGTATATTGGTCTCCTCACCACACACATATATAGGTATCCCTGCCACATATATATATAGGTCTCCCCACCACACACATATATAGGTATCATCACCACACACATATATAGGTCTCCCCGCAACATACATATATAGGTCTCCCACCACATACATATATAGGTATCACCACCACATACATATATAGGTATCCCCACCACATACATATATAGGTATCCCCACCACACACATATATAGGTAACCCCGCCACACACATATATAGGTATCCCCACCAGATACATATATAGGTATCCTCACCACACACATATATAGGTCTCCACGCCACATACATCCATAGGTCTCCCCACCACATACATATATAGGTATTACCACCACATACATATATAGGTATCCCCACCACATACATATATAGGTATCCCTACCACACTCATCTATAGGTTTCCACGCCACATTAATATATAGGTATCCCCACCACATACATCTATAGGTATCCCCACCACATACATATATAGGTATCCTCACCACACACATATATAGGTATCACCACCACACACATATATAGGTATCCCCGCCACATACATATATAGGTATCCCCACCACACACATCTATAGGTATCCCCACCACATACATATATATGTATCACCACCACATACATATATAGGTATCCCCACCACACACATATATAGGTATCCCCACCACACACATATATATAGGTATCCCCGCCACACACATATATAGGTATCCCCACCTCATACATATATAGGTCTCCCCACCACATACATCTATACGTATCCCCAACACACACATCTATAGGTATCCCCACCACACACACATATAGGTATCACCACCACACACATATATAGGTATCCCCACCACATACATATACAGGTATCCCCACCACATAAATATATAGGTATCCCCACCACACACATCTATAGGTATCCCCACCACACACATCTATAGGTATCCCCACCACATACATATATAGGTATCCCCACCACACACATTTATAGGTATCCCCGCCACATACATATATAGGTATCACCACCACACACATATATAGGTCTCCCCACCACATACATCTATAGGTATCCCCACCACACACATATATAGGTATCCCCACCACACACATCTATAGGTATCCCCACCACACACATATATAGGTATCCCCACCATACACATCTATAGGTATCCCCACAACATACATATATAGGTATCCCAACCACACACATATACAGGTATCCCCACCACATACATATATAGGTATCACCACCGCACACATATAGGTATCCCCACCACATACATATAGGTATCCCCGCCACATACATATAGGTATCCCCACCACACACATATAGGTATCCCCACCACACACATATATAGGTATCACCACCACATACATATATAGGTATACCCAACACATACATATATAGGTATCCCCACCACATACATATATATGTATCCCCACCACATACATCTATAGGTATCCCCACCACATACATATATAGGTATCCCCACCACATACATATATAGGTATCCCCACAACATACATATATAGGTATCCCCACCACATACATATATAGGTATCCCCACCACACACATTTATAGGTATCCCCGCCACATACATATATAGGCATCACCACCACACACATATATAGGTCTCCCCAAACCATACATCTATAGGTATCCCCACCACACACATCTATAGGTATCCCCACCACACACATCTATAGGTATTCCCATCACACACATATATAGGTATCCCCACCATACACATCTATATGTATCCCCACCACATACATATATAGGTATCCCAACCACACACATATATAGGTATCCCCACCACATACATATATAGGTATCACCGCCACACACATATATAGGTATCACCGCCACACAAATATATAGGTATCCCCACCACACACATATATAGGTATCCCCGCCACATACATATATAGGTCTCCCCGCCACATACATATATAGGTATCCCCACCACACATCTATAGGTATCCCCACCACACACATATATTGGTCTCCCCACCACACACATATATAGGTATCCCCGCCACATACATATATAGGTCTCCCCGCCACACACATATATAGGTATCCCCGCCACATACATATATAGGTCTCCCCGCCACATACATATATAGGTATCCCCACCACACATCTATAGGTATTCTCACCACACACGTATATTGGTCTCCTCACCACACACATATATAGGTATCCCTGCCACATACATATATAGGTCTCCCCACCACACACATATATAGGTATCATCACCACACACATATATAGGTCTCCCCGCCACATACATATATAGGTCTCCCACCACATACATATATAGGTATCCCCACCACACACATATATAGGTAACCCCGCCACACACATATATAGGTATCCCCACCAGATACATATATAGGTATCCTCACCACACACATATATAGGTCTCCACGCCACATACATCCATAGGTCTCCCCACCACATACATATATAGGTATTACCACCACATACATATATAGGTATCCCCACCACATACATATATAGGTATCCCTACCACACTCATCTATAGGTTTCCACGCCACATTAATATATAGGTATCCCCACCACACACATCTATAGGTATCCCCACCACACACATATATAGGTATCACCACCACACACATATATAGGTATCCCCACCACATACATATATAGGTATCCCCACCACACACATTTATAGGTATCCCCGCCACATACATATATAGGTATCACCACCACACACATATATAGGTATCCCCACCACACACATCTATAGGTATCCCCACCACACACATCTATAGGTATTCCCACCACACACATATATAGGTATCCCCACCATACACATCTATAGGTATCCCCACCACATAAATATATAGGTATCCCAACCACACACATATATAGGTATCCCCACCACATACATATATAGGTATCACCACCACATACATATATAGGTATCACAATCACACACATATAGGTATCCCCACCACATATATATAGGTATCCCCGCCACATACATATAGGTATCCCCACCACACACTCATATATAGGTCTCCCCACCACAAGCATATATAGGTATCCCCGCCACACACATATATAGCTATCCCCGCCACACACATATATAGGTATCCCCACCACACACATATATAGGTATTCCCGCCACATACATATATAGGTCTCCCCGCCACATACATATATAGGTATCCCCACAACACATCTATAGGTATCCCCACCACACACATATATTGGTCTCCCCACCACACACATATATAGGTATCCCCGTCACACACATATATAGGTATCACCACCACAAACATATATAGGTATCCCTACCACATACATATATAGGTATCCCCACCACATAAATATATAGGTATCCCCACCACACACATCTATAGGTATCCCCACCACACACATCTATAGGTATCCCCACCACATACATATATAGGTATCCCCACCACACACATTTATAGGTATTCCCGCCACATACATATATAGGTATCACCACCACACACATATATAGGTCTCCTCACCACATACATCTATAGGTATCCCCACCACACACATCTATATGTATCCCCACCACACACATATATAGGTATCCCCACCACACACATATATAGGTATCCCCACCATACACATCTATAGGTATCCCCACCACATACATATATAGGTATCCCAACCACACACATATATAGGTATCCCCACCACATACATATATAGGTATCACCACCACATACATATATAGGTATCACAACCACACACATATAGGTATCCCCACCACATACATATAGGTATCCCCGCCACATACATATAGGTATCCCCACCACACACTCATATATAGGTCTCCCCACCACAAACATATATAGGTATCCCCGCCACACACATATATAGGTATCCCCGCCACACAAATATATAGGTATCCCCACTACACACATATATAGGTATCCCCGCCACATACATATATAGGTCTCCCCGCCACATACATATATAGGTATCCCCACCACACATATATAGGTATCCCCACCACACACATATATTGGTCTCCCCACCACACACATATATAGGTATCCCCGCCACATACATATATAGGTCTCCCCGCCACATACATATATAGGTATCCCCACCACACATCTATAGGTATTCTCACCACACACGTATATTGGTCTCCTCACCACACACATATATAGGTATCCCTGCCACATACATCTATAGGTCTCCCCACCACACACATATATAGGTATCATCACCACACACATATATAGGTCTCCCCGCCACATACATATATAGGTCTCCCACCACATACATATATAGGTATCACCACCACATACATATATAGGTATCCCCACCACATACATATATAGGTATCCCCACCACACACATATATAGGTAACCCCGCCACACACATATATAGGTATCCCCACCAGATACATATATAGGTATCCTCACCACACACATATATAGGTCTCCACGCCACATACATCTATAGGTCTCCCCACCACATACATATATAGGTATTACCACCACATACATATATAGGTATCCCCACCACATACATATATAGGTATCCCTACCACACTCATATATAGGTTTCCACGCCACATTAATATATAGGTATCCCCACCACATACATCTATAGGTCTCCCCACCACATACATATATAGGTATCCTCACCACACACATATATAGGTATCACCACCACACACATATATAGGTATCCCCGCCACATACATATATAGGTATCCCCACCACACACATCTATAGGTATCCCCACCACATACATATCTATGTATCACCACCACATACATATATAGGTATCCCCACCACACACATATATAGGTATCCCCACCACACACATATATATAGGTATCCCCGCCACACACATATATAGGTATCCCCACCACATACATATATAGGTCTCCCCACCACATACATCTATACGTATCCCCAACACACACATCTATAGGTATCCCCACCACACACACATATAGGTATCACCACCACACACATATATAGGTATCCCCACCACATACATATACAGGTATCCCCACCACATAAATATATAGGTATCCCCACCACACACATCTATAGGTATCCCCACCACACACATCTATAGGTATCCCCACCACATACATATATAGGTATCCCCACCACACACATTTATAGGTATCCCCGCCACATACATATATAGGTATCACCACCACACACATATATAGGTCTCCCCACCACATACATCTATAGGTATCCCCACCACACACATATATAGGTATCCCCACCACACACATCTATAGGTATCCCCACCACACACATATATAGGTATCCCCACCATACACATCTATAGGTATCCCCACAACATACATATATAGGTATCCCAACCACACACATATACAGGTATCCCCACCACATACATATATAGGTATCACCACCGCACACATATAGGTATCCCCACCACATACATATAGGTATCCCCGCCACATACATATAGGTATCCCCACCACACACATATAGGTATCCCCACCACACACATATATAGGTATCACCACCACATACATATATAGGTATACCCAACACATACATATATAGGTATCCCCACCACATACATATATATGTATCCCCACCACATACATCTATAGGTATCCCCACCACATACATATATAGGTATCCCCACCACATACATATATAGGTATCCCCACAACATACATATATAGGTATCCCCACCACATACATATATAGGTATCCCCACCACACACATTTATAGGTATCCCCGCCACATACATATATAGGCATCACCACCACACACATATATAGGTCTCCCCAAACCATACATCTATAGGTATCCCCACCACACACATCTATAGGTATCCCCACCACACACATCTATAGGTATTCCCATCACACACATATATAGGTATCCCCACCATACACATCTATATGTATCCCCACCACATACATATATAGGTATCCCAACCACACACATATATAGGTATCCCCACCACATACATATATAGGTATCACCGCCACACACATATATAGGTATCACCGCCACACAAATATATAGGTATCCCCACCACACACATATATAGGTATCCCCGCCACATACATATATAGGTCTCCCCGCCACATACATATATAGGTATCCCCACCACACATCTATAGGTATCCCCACCACACACATATATTGGTCTCCCCACCACACACATATATAGGTATCCCCGCCACATACATATATAGGTCTCCCCGCCACACACATATATAGGTATCCCCGCCACATACATATATAGGTCTCCCCGCCACATACATATATAGGTATCCCCACCACACATCTATAGGTATTCTCACCACACACGTATATTGGTCTCCTCACCACACACATATATAGGTATCCCTGCCACATACATATATAGGTCTCCCCACCACACACATATATAGGTATCATCACCACACACATATATAGGTCTCCCCGCCACATACATATATAGGTCTCCCACCACATACATATATAGGTATCCCCACCACACACATATATAGGTAACCCCGCCACACACATATATAGGTATCCCCACCAGATACATATATAGGTATCCTCACCACACACATATATAGGTCTCCACGCCACATACATCCATAGGTCTCCCCACCACATACATATATAGGTATTACCACCACATACATATATAGGTATCCCCACCACATACATATATAGGTATCCCTACCACACTCATCTATAGGTTTCCACGCCACATTAATATATAGGTATCCCCACCACACACATCTATAGGTATCCCCACCACACACATATATAGGTATCACCACCACACACATATATAGGTATCCCCACCACATACATATATAGGTATCCCCACCACACACATTTATAGGTATCCCCGCCACATACATATATAGGTATCACCACCACACACATATATAGGTATCCCCACCACACACATCTATAGGTATCCCCACCACAACACATCTATAGGTATTCCCACCACACACATATATAGGTATCCCCACCATACACATCTATAGGTATCCCCACCACATAAATATTATAGGTATCCCAACCACACACATATATAGGTATCCCCACCACATACATATATAGGTATCACCACCCACATACATATATAGGTATCACAATCACACACATATAGGTATCCCCACCACATATATATAGGTATCCCCCGCCACATACAATATAGGTAATCCCCACCACACACTCATATATAGGTCCTCCCCCACCACAAGCATATATAGGTATCCCCGCCACACACATATATAGCTATCCCCGCCACACACATATATAGGTATCCCCCACCACACACATATATAGGTATTCCCGCCACATACATATATAGGTCTCACCCGCCACATACATATATAGGTATCCCCACAACACATCTATAGGTATCCCCACCACACACATATATTGGTCTCCCCACCACACACATATATAGGTATCCCCGTCACACACATATATAGGTATCACCACCACAAACATATATAGGTATCCCTACCACATACATATATAGGTATCCCCACCACATAAATATATAGGTATCACCCAACCACACACATCTATAGGTATCCCCACCACACACATCTATAGGTATCCCCACCACATACATATATAGGTATCCCCACCACACACATTTATAGGTATTCCCCGCCACATACATATATAGGTATCACCACCACACACATATATAGGTCTCCTCACCACATACATCTATAGGTATCCCCACCACACACATCTATATGTATCCCCACCACACACATATATAGGTATCCCCACCACACACATATATAGGTATCCCCACCATACACATCTATAGGTATCCCCACCACATACATATATAGGTATCCCAACCACACACATATATAGGTATCCCCACCACATACATATATAGGTATCACCACCACATACATATATAGGTATCAACAACCACACACATATAGGTATCCCCACCACATACATATAGGTATCCCCGCCACATACATATAGGTATCCCCACCACACACTCATATATAGGTCTCCCCACCACCAAACATATATAGGTATCCCCGCCACACACATATATAGGTATCCCCCGCCACACAAATATATAGGTATCCCCACTACACACATATATAGGTATCCCCGCCACATACATATATAGGTCTCCCCCGCCACATACCATATATAGGTATCCCCACCACACATATATAGGTATCCCCCACCACACACATATATTGGTCTCCCCACCACACACATATATAGGTATCCCCGCCACATACATATATAGGTCTCCCCGCCACATACATATATAGGTATCCCCACCACACATCTATAGGTATTCTCACCACACACGTATATTGGTCTCCTCACCACACACATATATAGGTATCCCTGCCACATACATCTATAGGTCTCCCCACCACAACACATATATAGGTATCATCACCACACACATATATAGGTCTCCCCGCCACATACATATATAGGTCTCCCACCACATACATATATAGGTATCACCACCACATACATATATAGGTATCCCCACCACATACATATATAGGTATCCCCACCACACACATATATAGGTAACCCCGCCACACACATATATAGGTATCCCCACCAGATACATATATAGGTATCCTCACCACACACATATATAGGTCTCCACGCCACATACATCTATAGGTCTCCCCACCACATACATATATAGGTATTACCACCACATACATATATAGGTATCCCCACCACATACATATATAGGTATCCCTACCACACTCATATATAGGTTTCCACGCCACATTAATATATAGGTATCCCCACCACATACATCTATAGGTCTCCCCACCACATACATATATAGGTATCCTCACCACACACATATATAGGTATCACCACCACACACATATATAGGTATCCCCGCCACATACATATATAGGTATCCCCACCACACACATCTATAGGTATCCCCACCACATACATATCTATGTATCACCACCACATACATATATAGGTATCCCCACCACACACATATATAGGTATCCCCACCACACACATATATATAGGTATCCCCGCCACACACATATATAGGTATCCCCACCACATACATATATAGGTCTCCCCACCACATACATCTATAGGTATCCCCAACACACACATCTATAGGTATCCCCACCACACACATATATAGGTATCACCACCACACACATATATAGGTATCCCCACCACATACATATATAGGTATCCCCACCACATAAATATATAGGTATCCCCACCACACACATCTATAGGTATCCCCACCACAGACATCTATAGGTATCCCCACCGCATACATATATAGGTATCCCCACCACACACATTTATAAGTATCCCCACCACACACATCTATAGGTATCCCCACCACATACATATATAGTTGTCCCCACCACACACATTTATAGGTATCCCCGCCACATACATATATAGGTATCACCACCACACCCCCACCACATACATCTATAGGTATCCCCACCACACACATCTATAGGTATCCCCACCACACACATCTATAGGTATCCCCACCACACACATATATAGGTATCCCCACCATACACATCTATAGGTATCCCCACCACATACATATATAGGTATCCCAACCACCCACATATATAGGTATCCCCACCACATACATATATAGGTATCACCACCGCATACATATATAGGTATCACAACCACACACATATAGGTATCCCCACCACATACATATAGGTATCCCCGCCACATACATATAGGTATCCCCACCACACACTCATATATAGGTCTCCCCACCACAAACATATATAGGTATCCCCTCCACACACATATATAGGTATCACCGCCACACAAATATATAGGTATCCCCACCACACACATATATAGGTATCCCCGCCACATACATATATAGGTCTCCCCGCCACATACATATATAGGTATCCCCACCACACATCTATAGGTATCCCCACCACACACATATATTGGTCTCCCCACCACACACATATATAGGTATCCCCGCCACATACATATATAGGTCTCCCCGCCACATTCATATATAGGTATCCCCACCACACATCTATAGGTATTCTCACCACACACGTATATTGGTCTCCTCACCACACACATCTATAGGTATCCCTGCCACATACATATATAGGTCTCCCCACCACACACATATATAGGTATCATCACCACACACATATATAGGTCTCCCCCGCCACATACATATATAGGTCTCCCACCACATACATATATAGGTATCACCACCACATACATATATAGGTATCCCCACCACATACATATATAGGTATCCCCACCACACACATATATAGGTAACCCCGCCTCACACATATATAGGTATCCCCACCACACACATATATAGGTATCCTCACCACACACATATATAGGTCTCCACGCCACATACATCCATAGGTCTCCCCACCACATACATATATAGGTATTACCACCACATACATATATAGGTATCCCCACCACATACATATATAGGTATCCCTACCACACTCATCTATAGGTTTCCACGCCACATTAATATATAGGTATCCCCACCACATACATCTATAGGTATCCCCACCACATACATATATAGGTATCCTCACCACACACATATATAGGTATCACCACCAAACACATATATAGGTATCCCCGCCACATACATATATAGGTATCCCCACCACACACATCTATAGGTATCCCCACCACATACATATATATGTATCACCACCACATACATATATAGGTATCCCCACCACACACATATATAGGTATCCCCACCACACACATATATATAGGTATCCCCGCCACACACATATATAGGTATCCCCACCACATACATATATAGGTCTCCCCACCACATACATCTATAGGTATCCCCAACACACACATCTATAGGTATCCCCACCACACAGCATATATAGGTCTCACCACCACACACATATATAGGTATCCCCACCACATACATATACAGGTATCCCCACCACATAAATATATAGGTATCCCCACCACACACATCTATAGGTATCCCCACCACACACATCTATAGGTATCCCCACCACATACATATATAGGTATCCCACCACACACATTTATAGGTATCCCCGCCACATACATATATAGGTATCACCACCACACACATATATAGGTCTCCCCACCATATACATCTATGGGTATCCCCACCACACACATATATAGGTATCCCCACCACACACATCTATAGGTATCTCCACCACACACATATATAGGTATCCCCACCATACACATCTATAGGTATCCCCACAACATACATATATAGGTATCCCAACCACACACATATACAGGTATCCCCACCACATACATATATAGGTATCACCACCGCACACATATAGGTATCCCCACCACACACATATAGGTATCCCCCACCACACACATATATAGGTATCACCACCACATACATATATAGGTATACCCAACACATACATATATAGGTATCCCCACCACATACATATATAGGTATCCCCCACCACATACATATATAGGTATCCCCACCACACACATTTATAGGTATCCCCCGCCACATACATATATAGGTATCACCACCACACACATATATAGGTATCCCCACCACACACATCTATAGGTATCCCCACCACACACATCTATAGGTATTCCCACCACACACATATATAGGTATCCCCACCATACACATCTATAGGTATCCCCACCACATAAATATATAGGTATCCCAACCACACACATATATAGGTATCCCCACCACATACATATATAGGTATCACCACCACATACATATATAGGTATCACAACCACACACATATAGGTATCCCCACCACATATATATAGGTATCCCCGCCACATACATATAGGTATCCCCACCACACACTCATATATAGGTCTCCCCACCACAAGCATATATAGGTATCCCCGCCACACACATATATAGCTATCCCCGCCACACACATATATAGGTATCCCCACCACACACATATATAGGTATTCCCGCCACATACATATATAGGTCTCCCCGCCACATACATATATAGGTATCCCCACAACACATCTATAGGTATCCCCACCACACACATATATTGGTCTCCCCACCACACACATATATAGGTATCCCCGTCACACACATATATAGGTATCACCACCACAAACATATATAGGTATCCCTACCACATACATATATAGGTATCCCCCACCACATAAATATATAGGTATCCCCACCACACACATCTATAGGTATCCCCACCACACACATCTATAGGTATCCCCACCACATACATATATAGGTATCCCCACCACACACATTTATAGGTATTCCCGCCACATACATATATAGGTATCACCACCACACACATATATAGGTATCCCCATCACACACATATATAGGTATCCCCACCACATACATATACAGGTATCCCCACCACATAAATATATAGGTATCCCCACCACACACATCTATAGGTATCCCCACCACACACATCTATAGGTATCCCCACCACATACATATATAGGTATCCCCACCACACACATTTATAGGTATCCCCGCCACATACATATATAGGTATCACCACCACACACATATATAGGTCTCCCCACCATATACATCTATGGGTATCCCCACCACACACATATATAGGTATCCCCACCACACACATCTATAGGTATCTCCACCACACACATATATAGGTATCCCCACCATACACATCTATAGGTATCCCCACCACACACATTTATAGGTATCCCCGCCACATACATCTATAGGTATCCCCACCACACACATATATAGGTATCCCAACCACACACATATACAGGTATCCCCACCACATACATATATAGGTATCACCACCGCACACATATAGGTATCCCCACCACATACATATAGGTATCCCCGCCACATACATATAGGTATCCCCACCACACACATATAGGTATCCCCACCACACACATATATAGGTATCACCACCACATACATATATAGGTATACCCAACACATACATATATAGGTATCCCCACCACATACATATATAGGTATCCCCACCACATACATCTATAGGTATCCCCACCACATACATATATAGGTATCCCCACCACATACATATATAGGTATCCCCACAACATACATATGTAGGTAACCCCACCACATACATATATAGGTATCCCCACCACACACATTTATAGGTATCCCCGCCACATACATATATAGGTATCACCACCACACACATATATAGGTCTCCCCACCCCATACATCTATAGGTATCCCCACCACACACATCTATAGGTATCCCCACCACACACATCTATAGGTATTCCCACCACACACATATATAGGTATCCCCACCATACACATCTATAGGTATCCCCACCACATACATATATAGGTATCCCAACCACACACATATATAGGTATCCCCGCCACATACATATAGGTATCCCCACCACACACTCATATATAGGTCTCCCCACCACAAGCATATATAGGTATCCCCACCACACACATATATAGGTATCCCCGCCACACACATATATAGGTATCCCCACCACACACATATATAGGTATCCCCGCCACATACATATATAGGTCTCCCCGCCACATACATATATAGGTATCCCCACAACACATCTATAGGTATCCCCACCACACACATATATTGGTCTCCCCACCACACACATATATAGGTATCCCCGCCACACACATATATAGTTATCACCACCACACACATATATAGGTATCCCCACCACATACATATATAGGTATCCCCACCACATAAATATATAGGTATCCCCACCACACACATCTATCGGTATCCCCACCACATACATATATAGGTATCCCCACCACACCCATTTATCGGTATCCCCGCCACATACATATATAGGTATCCCCGCCGCACACATATATAGGTATCCCCACCACACACATATATAGGTATCCCCGCCACATACATATATAGGTCTCCCCGCCACATACATATATAGGTATTCCCACCACAAATCTATAGGTATCCCCACCACACACATATATTGGTCCCCTCACCACACACATATATAGGTATCCCTGCCACATACATCTATAGGTCTCCCCACCACGCACATATATAGGTATCATCACCACACACATATATAGGACTCCCCGCCACATACATCTATAGGTCTCCCACCACATACATATATAGGTATCACCACCACATACATATATAGGTATCCCCACCACATACATATATAGGTATCCCCACCACACACATCTATAGGTATCCCCACCACATACATATATAGGTATCCCCACCACACACATTTATAGGTATCCCCGCCACATACATATATAGGTATCACCACCACACACATATATAGGTCTCCCCACCACATACATCTATAGGTATCCCCACCACACACATCTATAGGTATCCCCACCACACACATCTATAGGTATCCCCACCACACACATTTATAGGTATCCCCACCATACACATATATAGGTATCCCCACCACATACATATGTAGGTATCCCAACCACCCACATATATAGGTATCCCCACCACATACATATATAGGTATCACCACCACATACATATATAGGTATCACAACCACACACATATAGGTATCCCCACCACATACATATAGGTATCCCCGCCACATACATATAGGTATCCCCACCACACACTCATATATAGGTCTCCCCACAACAAACATATATAGGTATCCCCGCCACACACATATATAGGTATCACCGCCACACAAATATATAGTTATCCCCACCACACACATATATAGGTATCCCCGCCACATACATATATAGGTCTCCCCGCCACACACATATATAGGTATCCCTGCCACATATATATATAGGTCTCCCCACCACACACATATATAGGTATCATCACCACACACATATATAGGTCTCCCCGCAACATACATATATAGGTCTCCCACCACATACATATATAGGTATCACCACCACATACATATATAGGTATCCCCACCACATACATATATAGGTATCCCCACCACACACATATATAGGTAACCCCGCCACACACATATATAGGTATCCCCACCAGATACATATATAGGTATCCTCACCACACACATATATAGGTCTCCACGCCACATACATCCATAGGTCTCCCCACCACATACATATATAGGTATTACCACCACATACATATATAGGTATCCCCACCACATACATATATAGGTATCCCTACCACACTCATCTATAGGTTTCCACGCCACATTAATATATAGGTATCCCCACCACATACATCTATAGGTATCCCCACCACATACATATATAGGTATCCTCACCACACACATATATAGGTATCACCACCACACACATATATAGGTATCCCCGCCACATACATATATAGGTATCCCCACCACACACATCTATAGGTATCCCCACCACATACATATATATGTATCACCACCACATACATATATAGGTATCCCCACCACACACATATATAGGTATCCCCACCACACACATATATATAGGTATCCCCGCCACACACATATATAGGTATCCCCACCACATACATATATAGGTCTCCCCACCACATACATCTATAGGTATCCCCACCACACACATATATAGGTATCCCCACCACACACATCTATAGGTATCCCAACCACACACATATATAGGTATCCCCACCATACACATCTATAGGTATCCCCACAACATACATATATAGGTATCCCAACCACACACATATACAGGTATCCCCACCACATACATATATAGGTATCACCACCGCACACATATAGGTATCCCCACCACATACATATAGGTATCCCCGCCACATACATATAGGTATCCCCACCACACACATATAGGTATCCCCACCACACACATATATAGGTATCACCACCACATACATATATAGGTATACCCAACACATACATATATAGGTATCCCCACCACATACATATATAGGTATCCCCACGTATCCCCACCACATACATATATAGGTGTCCCCACCACATACATATATAGGTATCCCCACAACATACATATATAGGTATCCCCACCACATACATATATAGGTATCCCCACCACACACATTTATAGGTATCCCCGCCACATACATATATAGGCATCACCACCACACACATATATAGGTCTCCCCACACCATACATCTATAGGTATCCCCACCACACACATCTATAGGTATCCCCACCACACACATCTATAGGTATTCCCACCACACACATATATAGGTATCCCCACCATACACATCTATAGGTATCCCCACCACATACATATATAGGTATCCCAACCACACACATATATAGGTATCCCCACCACATACATATATAGGTATCACCGCCACACACATATATAGGTATCACCGCCACACAAATATATAGGTATCCCCACCACACACATATGTAGGTATCCCCGCCACATACATATATAGGTCTCCCCGCCACATACATATATAGGTATCCCCACCACTCATCTATAGGTATCCCCACCACACTCATATATTGGTCTCCCCACCACACACATATATAGGTATCCCCGCCACATACATATATAGGTCTCCCCGCCACATACATATATAGGTATCCCCACCACACATCTATAGGTATTCTCACCACACACGTATATTGGTCTCCTCACCACACACATATATAGGTATCCCTGCCACATACATATATAGGTCTCCCCACCACACACATATATAGGTATCATCACCACACACATATATAGGTCTCCCCGCCACATACATATATAGGTCTCCCACCACATACATATATAGGTATCCCCACCACACACATATATAGGTAACCCCGCCACACACATATATAGGTATCCCCACCAGATACATATATAGGTATCCTCACCACACACATATATAGGTCTCCACGCCACATACATCCATAGGTCTCCCCACCACATACATATATAGGTATTACCACCACATACATATATAGGTATCCCCACCACATACATATATAGGTATCCCTACCACACTCATCTATAGGTTTCCACGCCACATTAATATATAGGTATCCCCACCACATACATCTATAGGTATCCCCACCACATACATATATAGGTATCCTCACCACACACATATATAGGTATCACCACCACACACATATATAGGTATCCCCGCCACATACATATATAGGTATCCCCACCACACACATCTATAGGTATCCCCACCACATACATATATATGTATCACCACCACATACATATATAGGTATCCCCACCACACACATATATAGGTATCCCCACCACACACATATATATAGGTATCCCCGCCACACACATATATAGGTATCCCCACCACATACATATATAGGTCTCCCCACCACATACATCTATAGGTATCCCCAACACACACATCTATAGGTATCCCCACCAAACACATATATAGGTATCACCACCACACACATATATAGGTATCCCCACCACATACATATACAGGTATCCCCACCACATAAATATATAGGTATCCCCTCCACACACATCTATAGGTATCCCCACCACACACATCTATAGGTATCCCCACCACATACATATATAGGTATCCCCACCACACACATTTATAGGTATCCCCGCCACATACATATATAGGTATCACCACCACACACATATATAGGTCTCCCCACCACATACATCTATAGGTATCCCCACCACACACATATATAGGTATCCCCACCACACACATCTATAGGTATCTCCACCACACACATATATAGGTATCCCCACCATACACATCTATAGTTATCCCCACAACATACATATATAGGTATCCCAACCACACACATATACATGTATCCCCACCACATACATATATAGGTATCACCACCGCACACATATAGGTATCCCCACCACATACATATAGGTATCCCCGCCACATACATATAGGTATCCCCACCACACACATATAGGTATCCCCACCACACACATATATAGGTATCACCACCACATACATATATAGGTATACCCAACACATACATATATAGGTATCCCCACCACATACATATATAGGTATCCCCACCCCATACATCTATAGGTATCCCCACCACATACATATATATGTATCCCCACCACATACATATATAGGTATCCCCACAACATACATATATAGGTAACCCCACCACATACATATATAGGTATCCCCACCACACACATTTATAGGTATCCCCGCCACATACATATATAGGTATCACCACCACACACATATATAGGTCTCCCCACCCCATACATCTATAGGTATCCCCACCACACACATCTATAGGTATCCCCACTACACACATCTATAGGTATTCCCACCACACACATATATAGGTATCCCCACCATACACATCTATAGGTATCCCCACCACATACATATATAGGTATCCCAACCACACACATATATAGGTATCCCCACCACATACATATATAGGTATCACCACCACATACATATATAGGTATCACAACCACACACATATAGGTATGCCCACCACATACATATAGGTATCCCCGCCACATACATATAGGTATCCCCACCACACACTCATATATAGGTCTCCCCACCACAAGCATATATAGGTATCCCCGCCACACACATATATAGGTATCCCCGCCACACACATATATAGGTATCGCCACCACACACATATATAGGTATCCCCGCCACATACATATATAGGTCTCCCCGCCACATACATATATAGGTATCCCCACCACACATCTATATGTATCCCCACCACACACATATATTGGTCTCCCCACCACACACATATATAGGTATCCCCGCCACACACATATATAGTTATCACCACCACACACATATATAGGTATCCCCACCACATACATATACAGGTATCCCCACCACATAAATATATAGGTATCCCCACCACACACATCTATAGGTATCCCCACCCCTCACATCTATCGGTATCCCCACCACATACATATATAGGTATCCCCACCACACACATTTATAGGTATCCCCGACACATACATATATAGGTATCCCCGCCACACACATATATAGGTATCCCCACCACACACATATATAGATATCCCCGCCACATACATATATAGGTCTCCCCGCCACATACATATATAGGTATCCCCACCACATATCTATAGGTTTCCCCACCACACACATATATTGGTCCCCTCACCACACACATCTATAGGTATCCCTGCCACATACATCTATAGGTCTCCCCACCACACACATATATAGGTATCATCACCACACACATATATAGGACTCCCCGCCACATACATCTATAGGTCTCCCACCACATACATATATAGGTATCACCACCACATACATATATAGGTATCCCCACCACATACATATATAGGTATCCCCACCACACACATCTATAGGTATCCCCACCACATACATATATAGGTATCCCCACCACACACATTTATAGGTATCCCCGCCACATACATATATAGGTATCACCACCACACACATATATAGGTCTCCCCACCACATACATCTATAGGTATCCCCACCACACACATCTATAGGTATCCCCACCACACACATCTATAGGTATCCCCACCACACACATATATAGGTATCCCCACCATACACATCTATAGGTATCCCCACCACATACATATATAGGTATCCCAACCACCCACATATATAGGTATCCCCACCACATACATATATAGGTATCACCACCACATACATATATAGGTATCACAACCACACACATATAGGTATCCCCACCACATACATATAGGTATCCCCGCCACATACATATAGGTATCCCCACCACACACTCATATATAGGTCTCCCCACCACAAACATATATAGGTATCCCCGCCACACACATATATAGGTATCACCGCCACACAAATATATAGGTATCCCCACCACACACATATATAGGTATCCCCGCCACATACATATATAGGTCTCCCCGCCACATACATATATAGGTATCCCCACCACACATCTATAGGTATCCCCACCACACACATATATTGGTCTCCCCACCACACACATATATAGGTATCCCCGCCACATACATATATAGGTCTCCCCGCCACATACATATATAGGTATCCCCGCCACACATCTATAGGTATTCTCACCACACACGTATATTGGTCTCCTCACCACACACATATATAGGTATCCCTGCCACATACATATATAGGTCTCCCCACCACACACATATATAGGTATCATCACCACACACATATATAGGTCTCCCCGCCACATACATATATAGGTCTCCCACCACATACATATATAGGTATCACCACCACATACATATATAGGTATCCCCACCACATACATATATAGGTATCCCCACCACATACATATATAGGTATCCCCACCACACACATCTATAGGTATCCCCACCACATACATATATAGGTATCCCCACCACACACATTTATAGGTATCCCCGCCACATACATATATAGGTATCACCACCACACACATATATAGGTCTCCCCACCACATACATCTATAGGTATTCCCACCACACACATCTATAGGTATCCCCACCACACACATCTATAGGTATCCCCACCACACACATATATAGGTATCCCCACCATACACATCTATAGGTATCCCCACCACATACATATATAGGTATCCCAACCACCCACATATATAGGTATCCCCACCACATACATATATAGGTATCACCACAACATACATATATAGGTATCACAACCACACACATATAGGTATCCCCACCACATACATATAGGTATCCCCGCCACATACATATAGGTATCCCCACCACACACTCATATATAGGTCTCCCCACCACAAACATATATAGGTATCCCCGCCACACACATATATAGGTATCACCGCCACACAAATATATAGGTATCCCCACCACACACATATATAGGTATCCCCGCCACATACATATATAGGTCTCCCCGCCACATACATATATAGGTATCCCCACCACACATCTATAGGTATCCCCACCACACACATATATTGGTCTCCCCACCACACACATATATAGGTATCCCCGCCACATACATATATAGGTCTCCCCGCCACATACATATATAGGTATCCCCACCACACATCTATAGGTATTCTCACCACACACGTATATTGGTCTCCTCACCACACACATATATAGGTATCCCTGCCACATATATATATAGGTCTCCCCACCACACACATATATAGGTATCATCACCACACACATATATAGGTCTCCCCGCCACATACATATATAGGTCTCCCACCACATACATATATAGGTATCACCACCACATACATATATAGGTATCCCCACCACATACATATATAGGTATCCCCACCACACACATACATAGATAACCCCGCCACACACATATATAGGTATCCCCACCAGATACATATATAGGTATCCTCACCACACACATATATAGGTCTCCACGCCACATACATCCATAGGTCTCCCCAACACATACATATATAGGTATTACCACCACATACATATATAGGTATCCCCACCACATACATATATAGGTATCCATACCACACTCATCTATAGGTTTCCACGCCACATTAATATATAGGTATCCCCACCACATACATCTATAGGTATCCCCACCACATACATATATAGGTATCCTCACCACACACATATATAGGTATCACCACCACACACATATATAGGTATCCCCGCCACATACATATATAGGTATCCCCACCACACACATCTATAGGTATCCCCACCACATACATATATATGTATCACCACCACATACATATATAGGTATCCCCACCACACACATATATAGGTATCCCCACCACACACATATATATAGGTATCCCCGCCACACACATATATAGGTATCCCACCACATACATATATAGGTCTCCCCACCACATACATCTATAGGTATCCCCAACACACACATCTATAGGTATCCCCACCACACACACATATAGGTATCACCACCACACACATATATAGGTATCCCCACCACATACATATACAGGTATCCCCACCACATAAATATATAGGTATCCCCACCACACACATCTATAGGTATCCCCACCACACACATCTATAGGTATCCCCACCACATACATATATAGGTATCCCCACCACACACATTTATAGGTATCCCCGCCACATACATATATAGGTATCACCACCACACACATATATAGGTCTCCCCACCACATACATGTATAGGTATCCCCACCACACACATATATAGGTATCCCCACCACACACATCTATAGGTATCCCCACCACACACATATATAGGTATCCCCACCATACACATATATAGGTATCCCCACAACATACATATATAGGTATCCCAACCACACACATATACAGGTATCCCCACCACATACATATATAGGTATCACCACCGCACACATATAGGTATCCCCACCACATACATATAGGTATCCCCGCCACATACATATAGGTATCCCCACCACACACATATAGGTATCCCCACCACACACATATATAGGTATCACCACCACATACATATATAGGTATACCCAACACATACATATATAGGTATCCCCACCACATACATATATAGGTATCCCCACCACATACATCTTTAGGTATCCCCACCACATACATATATAGGTATCCCCACCACATACATATATAGGTATCCCCACAACATACATATATAGGTATCCCCACCACATACATATATAGGTATCCCCACCACACACATTTATAGGTATCCCCGCCACATACATATATAGGCATCACCACCACACACATATATAGGTCTCCCCACCCCATACATCTATAGGTATCCCCACCACACACATCTATAGGTATCCCCACCACACACATCTATAGGTATTCCCACCACACACATATATAGGTATCCCCACCATACACATCTATATGTATCCCCACCACATACATATATAGGTACCCCAACCACACACATATATAGGTATCCCCTCCACATACATATATAGGTATCACCGCCACACACATATATAGGTATCACCGCCACACAAATATATAGGTATCCCCACCACACACATATATAGGTATCCCCGCCACATACATATATAGGTCTCCCCGCCACATACATATATAGGTATCCCCACCACACATCTATAGGTATCCCCACCACACACATATATTGGTCTCCCCACCACACACATATATAGGTATCCCCGCTACATACATATATAGGTCTCCCCGCCACATACATATATAGGTATCCCCACCACACATCTATAGGTATTCTCACCACACAAGTATATTGGTCTCCTCACCACACACATATATAGGTATCCCTGCCACATACATATATAGGTCTCCCCACCACACACATATATAGGTATCATCAACACACACATATATAGGTCTCCCCGCCACATACATAAATAGTTCTCCCACCACATACATATATAGGTATCCCCACCACACACATATATAGGTAACCCCGCCACACACATATATAGGTATCCCCACCAGATACATATATAGGTATCCTCACCACACACATATATAGGTCTCCACGCCACATACATCCATAGGTCTCCCCACCACATACATATATAGGTATTACCACCACATACATATATAGGTATCCCCACCACATACATATATAGGTATCCCTACCACACTCATCTATAGGTTTCCACGCCACATTAATATATAGGTATCCCCACCACATACATCTATAGGTATCCCCACCACATACATATATAGGTATCCTCACCACACACATATATAGGTATCACCACCACACACATATATAGGTATCCCCGCCACATACATATATAGGTATCCCCACCACACACATCTATAGGTATCCCCACCACATACATATATATGTATCCCCACCACATACATCTATAGGTATCCCCACCACATACATATATAGGTATCCCCACCACATACATATATAGGTATCCCCACCACACACATTTATAGGTATCCCCGCCACATACATATATAGGTATCACCACCACACACATATATAGGTCTCCCCACCACATACATCTATAGGTATCCCCACCACACACATATATAGGTATCCCCACCACACACATCTATAGGTATCCCCACCACACACATATATAGGTATCCCCACCATACACATCTATAGGTATCCCCACAACATACATATATAGGTATCCCAACCACACACATATACAGGTATCCCCACCACATACATATATAGGTATCACCACCGCACACATATAGGTATCCCCACCACATACATATAGGTATCCCCGCCACATACATATAGGTATCCCCACCACACACATATAGGTATCCCCACCACACACATATATAGGTATCACCACCACATACATATATAGGTATACCCAACACATACATATATAGGTATCCCCACCACATACATATATAGGTATCCCCACCACATACATCTTTAGTTATCCCCACCACATACATATATAGGTATCCCCACCACATACATATATAGGTATCCCCACAACATACATATATAGGTATCCCCACCACATACATATATAGGTATCCCCACCACACACATTTATAGGTATCCCCGCCACATACATATATAGGCATCACCATCACACACATATATAGGTCTCCCCACCCCATACATCTATAGGTATCCCCACCACACACATCTATAGGTATCCCCACCACACACATCTATAGGTATTCCCACCACACACATATATAGGTATCCCCACCATACACATCTATATGTATCCCCACCACATACATATATATGTATCCCAACCACACACATATATAGGTATCCCCTCCACATACATATATAGGTATCACCGCCAAACACATATATAGGTATCACCGCCACACAAATATATAGGTATCCCCACCACACACATATATAGGTATCCCCGCCACATACATATATAGGTCTCCCCGCCACATACATATATAGGTATCCCCACCACACATCTATAGGTATCCCCACCACACACATATATTGGTCTCCCCACCACACACATATATAGGTATCCCCGCCACATACATATATAGGTCTCCCCGCCACATACATATATAGGTATCCCCACCACACATCTATAGGTATTCTCACCACACAAGTATATTGGTCTCCTCACCACACACATATATAGGGATCCCTGCCACATACATATATAGGTCTCCCCACCACACACATATATAGGTATCATCAACACACACATATATAGGTCTCCCCGCCACATACATAAATAGTTCTCCCACCACATACATATATAGGTATCCCCACCACACACATATATAGGTAACCCCGCCACACACATATATAGGTATCCCCACCAGATACATATATAGGTATCCTCACCACACACATATATAGGTCTCCACGCCACATACATCCATAGGTCTCCCCACCACATACATATATAGGTATTACCACCACATACATATATAGGTATCCCCACCACATACATATATAGGTGTCCCTACCACACTCATCTATAGGTTTCCACGCCACATTAATATATAGGTATCCCCACCACATACATCTATAGGTATCCCCACCACATACATATATAGGTATCCTCACCACACACATATATAGGTATCACCACCACACACATATATAGGTATCCCCGCCACATACATATATAGGTATCCCCACCACACACATCTATAGGTATCCCCACCACATACATATATATGTATCACCACCACATACATATATAGGTATCCCCACCACACACATATATAGGTATCCCCACCACACACATATATATAGGTATCCCCGCCACACACATATATAGGTATCCCCACCACATACATATATAGGTCTCCCCACCACATACATCTATAGGTATCCCCAACACACACATCTATAGGTATCCCCACCACACACATATATAGGTATCACCACCACACACATATATAGGTATCGCCACCACATACATATACAGGTATCCCCACCACATAAATATATAGGTATCCCCACCACACACATCTATAGGTATCCCCACCACACACATCTATAGGTATCCCCACCACATACATATATAGGTATCACCACCACACACATTTATAGGTATCCCCGCCACATACATATATAGGTATCACCACCACACACATATATAGGTCTCCCCACCACATACATCTATAGGTATCCCCACCACACACATATATAGGTATCCCCACCACACACATCTATAGGTATCTCCACCACACACATATATAGGTATCCCCACCATACACATCTATAGGTATCCCCACAACATACATATATAGGTATCCCAACCACACACATATACAGGTATCCCCACCACATACATATATAGGTATCACCACCGCACACATATAGGTATCCCCACCACATACATATAGGTATCCCCGCCACATACATATAGGTATCCCCACCACACACATATATAGGTATCCCCACCACACACATATATAGGTATCACCACCACATACATATATAGGTATACCCAACACATACATATATAGGTATCCCCACCACATACATATATAGGTATCACCGCCAAACACATATATAGGTATCACCGCCACACAAATATATAGGTATCCCCACCACACACATATATAGGTATCCCCGCCACATACATATATAGGTCTCCCCGCCACATACATATATAGGTATCCCCACCACACATCTATAGGTATCCCCACCACACACATATATTGGTCTCCCCACCACACACATATATAGGTATCCCCGCCACATACATATATAGGTCTCCCCGCCACATACATATATAGGTATCCCCACCACACATCTATAGGTATTCTCACCACACAAGTATATTGGTCTCCTCACCACACACATATATAGGGATCCCTGCCACATACATATATAGGTCTCCCCACCACACACATATATAGGTATCATCAACACACACATATATAGGTCTCCCCGCCACATACATAAATAGTTCTCCCACCACATACATATATAGGTATCCCCACCACACACATATATAGGTAACCCCGCCACACACATATATAGGTATCCCCACCAGATACATATATAGGTATCCTCACCACACACATATATAGGTCTCCACGCCACATACATCCATAGGTCTCCCCACCACATACATATATAGGTATTACCACCACATACATATATAGGTATCCCCACCACATACATATATAGGTGTCCCTACCACACTCATCTATAGGTTTCCACGCCACATTAATATATAGGTATCCCCACCACATACATCTATAGGTATCCCCACCACATACATATATAGGTATCCTCACCACACACATATATAGGTATCACCACCACACACATATATAGGTATCCCCGCCACATACATATATAGGTATCCCCACCACACACATCTATAGGTATCCCCACCACATACATATATATGTATCACCACCACATACATATATAGGTATCCCCACCACACACATATATAGGTATCCCCACCACACACATATATATAGGTATCCCCGCCACACACATATATAGGTATCCCCACCACATACATATATAGGTCTCCCCACCACATACATCTATAGGTATCCCCAACACACACATCTATAGGTATCCCCACCACACACATATATAGGTATCACCACCACACACATATATAGGTATCGCCACCACATACATATACAGGTATCCCCACCACATAAATATATAGGTATCCCCACCACACACATCTATAGGTATCCCCACCACACACATCTATAGGTATCCCCACCACATACATATATAGGTATCACCACCACACACATTTATAGGTATCCCCGCCACATACATATATAGGTATCACCACCACACACATATATAGGTCTCCCCACCACATACATCTATAGGTATCCCCACCACACACATATATAGGTATCCCCACCACACACATCTATAGGTATCTCCACCACACACATATATAGGTATCCCCACCATACACATCTATAGGTATCCCCACAACATACATATATAGGTATCCCAACCACACACATATACAGGTATCCCCACCACATACATATATAGGTATCACCACCGCACACATATAGGTATCCCCACCACATACATATAGGTATCCCCGCCACATACATATAGGTATCCCCACCACACACATATATAGGTATCCCCACCACACACATATATAGGTATCACCACCACATACATATATAGGTATACCCAACACATACATATATAGGTATCCCCACCACATACATATATAGGTATCCCCACCACATACATCTATAGGTATCCCCACCACATACATATATAGGTATCCCCACCACATACATATATAGGTATCCCCACAACATACATATATAGGTAACCCCACCACATACATATATAGGTATCCCCACCACACACATTTATAGGTATCCCCGCCACATACATATATAGGTATCACCACCACACACATATATAGATCTCCCCACCCCATACATCTATAGGTATCACCACCACACACATCTATAGGTATCCCCACCACACACATCTATAGGCATTCCCACCACACACATATATAGGTATCCCCACCATACACATCTATAGGTATCCCCACCACATACATATATAGGTATCCCAACCACACACATATATAGGTATCCCCACCACATACATATATAGGTATCACCACCACATACATATATAGGTATCACAACCACACACATATAGGTATGCCCACCACATACATATAGGTATCCCCGCCACATACATATAGGTATCCCCACCACACACTCATATATAGGTCTCCCCACCACAAGCATATATAGGTATCCCCGCCACACACATATATAGGTATCCCCGCCACACACATATATAGGTATCGCCACCACACACATATATAGGTATCCCCGCCACATACATATATAGGTCTCCCCGCCACATACATATATAGGTATCCCCACCACACATCTATAGGTATCCCCACCACACACATATATTGGTCTCCCCACCACACACATACATGTATATAGGTATCCCCGCCACACACATATATAGTTATCACCACCACACACATATATAGGTATCCCCACCACATACATATATAGGTATCCCCACCACATAAATATATAGGTATCCCCACCACACACATCTATAGGTATCCCCACCACACACATCTATCGGTATCCCCACCACATACATATATAGGTATCCCCACCACACACATTTATAGGTATCCCCGCCACATACATATATAGGTATCCCCGCCACACACATATATAGGTATCCCCACCACACACATATATAGGTATCCCCGCCACATACATATATAGGTCTCCCCGCCACATACATATATAGGTATCCCCACCACACATCTATAGGTATCCCCACCACACACATATATTGGTCCCCTCACCACACACATATATAGGTATCCCTGCCACATACATCTATAGGTCTCCCCACCACACACATATATAGGTATCATCACCACACACATATATAGGACTCCCCGCCACATACATCTATAGGTCTCCCACCACATACATAGTTAGGTATCACCACCACATACATATATAGGTATCCCCACCACATACATATATAGGTATCCCCACCACACACATCTATAGGTATCCCCACCACATACATATATAGGTATCCCCACCACACACATTTATAGGTATCCCCGCCACATACATATATAGGTATCACCACCACACACATATATAGGTCTCCCCACCACATACATCTATAGGTATCCCCACCACACACATCTATAGGTATCCCCACCACACACATCTATAGGTATCCCCACCACACACATATATAGGTATCCCCACCATACACATCTATAGGTATCCCCACCACATACATATATAGGTATCCCAACCACCCACATATATAGGTATCCCCACCACATACATATATAGGTATCACCACCACATACATATATAGGTATCACAACCACACACATATAGGTATCCCCACCACATACATATAGGTATCCCGCCACATACATATAGGTATCCCCACCACACACTCATATATAGGTCTCCCCACCACAAACATATATAGGTATCCCCGCCACACACATATATAGGTATCACCGCCACACAAATATATAGGTATTCCCACCACACACATATATAGGTATCCCCGCCACATACATATATAGGTCTCCCCGCCACATACATATATAGGTATCCCCACCACACATCTATAGGTATCCCCACCACACACATATATTGGTCTCCCCACCACACACATATATAGGTATCCCCGCCACATACAATTATAGGTCTCCCCGCCACATACATATATATGTATCCCCACCACACATCTATAGGTATTCTCACCACACACGTATATTGGTCTCCTCACCACACACACATATAGGTATCCCTGCCACATACATATATAGGTCTCTCCACCACACACATATATAGGTATCATCACCACACACATATATAGGTCTCCCCGCCACATACATATATAGGTCTCCCACCACATACATATATAGGTATCACCACCACATACATATATAGGTATCCCCACCACATACATATATAGGTATCCCCACCACACACATATATAGGTAACCCCGCCACACACATATATAGGTATCCCCACCAGATACATATATAGGTCTCCCCGCCACATACATATATAGGTATCCCCACCACACATCTATAGGTATCCCCACCACACACATATATTGGTCCCCTCACCACACACATATATAGGTATCCCGGCCACATACATCTATAGGTCTCCCCACCACACACATATATAGGTATCATCACCACACACATATATAGGACTCCCCGCCACATACATCTATAGGTCTCCCACCACATACATATATAGGTATCACCACCACATACATATATAGGTATCCCCACCACATACATATATAGGTATCCCCACCACACACATCTATAGGTATCCCCACCACATACATATATATGTATCCCCACCACACACATTTATAGGTATCCCCGCCACATACATATATAGGTATCACCACCACACACATATATAGGTCTCCCCACCACATACATCTATAGGTATCCCCACCACACACATCTATAGGTATCCCCACCACACACATCTATAGGTATCCCCACTACACACATATATAGGTATCCCCACCATACACATCTATAGGTATCCCCACCACATACATATATAGGTATCCCAACCACCCACATATATAGGTATCCCCACCACATACATATATAGGTATCACCACCACATACATATATAGGTATCACAACCACACACATATAGGTATCCCCACCACATACATATAGGTATCCCCGCCACATACATATAGGTATCCCCACCACATACTCATATATAGGTCTCCCCACCACAAACATATATAGGTATCCCCGCCACACACATATATAGGTATCACCGCCACACAAATATATAGGTATCCCCACCACACACATATATAGGTATCCACGCCACATACATATATAGGTCTCCCCGCCACATACATATATAGGTATCCCCACCACACATATATAGGTATCCCCACCACACACATATATTGGTCTCCCCACCACACACATATATAGGTATCCCCGCCACAAACATATATAGGTCTCCCCGCCACATACATATATAGGTATCCCCACCACACATCTATAGGTATTCTCACCACACACGTATATTGGTCTCCTCACCACACACATATATAGGTATCCCTGCCACATACATATATAGGTCTCCCCACCACACACATATATAGGTTTCATCACCACACACATATATAGGTCTCCCCGCCACATACATATATAGGTCTCCCACCACATACATATATAGGTATCACCACCACATACATATATAGGTATCCCCACCACATACATATATAGGTATCCCCACCACACACATATATAAGTAACCCCGCCATACACATATATAGGTATCCCCACCAGATACATATATAGGTATCCTCACCACACACATATATAGGTCTCCACGCCACATACATCCATAGGTCTCCCCACCACATACATATATAGGTATTAGCACCACATACATATATAGGTATCCCCACCACATACATATATAGGTATCCCTACCACATACATATATAGGTATCCTCACCACACACATATATAGGTATCACCACCACACACATATATAGGTATCCCCGCCTCATACATATATAGGTATCCCCACCACACACATCTATAGGTATCCCCACCACATACATATATAGGTATCCTCACCACACACATATATAGGTATCACCACCACACACATATATAGGTATCCCCGCCTCATACATATATAGGTATCCCCACCACACACATCTATAGGTATCCCCACCACATACATATATATGTATCACCACCACATACATATATAGGTATCCCCACCACACACATATATAGGTATCCCCACCACACACATATATATAGGTATCCCCGCCACACACATATATAGGTATCCCCACCACATACATATATAGGTCTCCCCACCACATACATCTATAGGTATCCCCAACACACACATCTATAGGTATCCCCACCACACACACATATAGGTATCACCACCACACACATATATAGGTATCCCCACCACATACATATACAGGTATCCCCACCACATAAATATATAGGTATCCCCACCACACACATCTATAGGTATCCCCACCACACACATCTATAGGTATCCCCACCACATACATATATAGGTATCCCCACCACACACATTTATAGGTATCCCCGCCACATACATATATAGGTATCACCACCACACACATATATAGGTCTCCCCACCACATACATCTATAGGTATCCCCACCACACACATATATAGGTATCCCCACCACACACATCTATAGGTATCCCCACCACACACATATATAGGTATCCCCACCATACACATCTATAGGTATCCCCACAACATACATATATAGGTATCCCAACCACACACATATACAGGTATCCCCACCACATACATATATAGGTATCACCACCGCACACATATAGGTATCCCCACCACATACATATAGGTATCCCCGCCACATACATATAGGTATCCCCACCACACACATATAGGTATACCCAACACATACATATATAGGTATCCCCACCACATACATATATAGGTATCCCCACCACATACATCTATAGGCATCCCCACCACATACATATATAGGTATCCCCACCACATACATATATAGGTATCCCCACAACATACATATATAGGTATCCCCACCACATACATATATAGGTATCCCCACAACATACATATATAGGTATCCCCACCACATACATATATAGGTATCCCCACCACACACATTTATAGGTATCCCCGCCACATACATATATAGGCATCACCACCACACACATATATAGGTCTCCCCACCCCATACATCTATAGGTATCCCCACCACACACATCTATAGGTATCCCCACCACACACATCTATAGGTATTCCCACCACACACATATATAGGTATCCCCACCATACACATCTATAGGTATTCCCACCACATACATATATAGGTATCCCAACCACACACATATATAGGTATCCCCACCACATACATATATAGGTATCACCACCACATACATATATAGGTATCACAACCACACACATATAGGTATGCCCACCACATACATATAGGTATCCCCGCCACATACATATAGGTATCCCCACCACACACTCATATATAGGTCTCCCCACCACAAGCATATATAGGTATCCCCGCCACACACATATATAGGTATCCCCGCCACACACATATATAGGTATCCCCACCACACACATATATAGGTATCCCCGCCACATACATATATAGGTCTCCCCGCCACATACATATATAGGTATCCCCACCACACATCTATAGGTATCCCCATCACACATATATATTGGTCTCCCCACCACACACATATATAGGTATCCCCGCCACACACATATATAGTTATCACCACCACACACATATATAGGTATCCCCACCACATACATATATAGGTATCCCCACCACATAAATATATAGGTATCCCCACAACACACATCTATAGGTATCCCCACCACACACATCTATCGGTATCCCCACCACATACATATATAGGTATCCCCACCACACACATTTATAGGTATCCCCGCCACATACATATATAGGTATCCCCGCCACACACATATATAGGTATCCCCACCACACACATATATAGGTATCCCCGCCACATACATATATAGGTCTCCCCGCCACATACATATATAGGTATCCCCACCACACATCTATAGGTATCCCCACCACACACATATATTGGTCCCCTCACCACACACATATATAGGTATCCCTGCCACATACATCTATAGGTCTCCCCACCACACACATATATAGGTATCATCACCACACACATATATAGGACTCCCCGCCACATACATCTATAGGTCTCCCACCACATACATAGTTAGGTATCACCACCACATACATATATAGGTATCCCCACCACATACATATATAGGTATCCCCACCACACACATCTATAGGTATCCCCACCACATACATATATAGGTATCCCCACCACACACATTTATAGGTATCCCCGCCACATACATATATAGGTATCCCCACCACACACATATATAGGTCTCCCCACCACATACATCTATAGGTATCCCCACCACACACATCTATAGGTATCCCCACCAAACACATCTATAGGTATTCCCACCACACACATATATAGGTATCCCCACCATACACATCTATAGGTATCCCCACCACATACATATATATGTATCCCAACCACACACATATATAGGTATCCCCACCACATACATATATAGGTATCACCACCAGATAGGCACATACATATATAGGTATCACAACCACACACATATAGGTATCCCCACCACATACATATAGGTATCCCCGCCACATACATATAGGTATCCCCACCACACACTCATATATAGGTCTCCCCATCAAAAGGATATATATGTATCCCCGCCACACACATATATAGGTATCCCCGCCGCACACATATATAGGTATCCCCACCACACACATATATAGGTATCCCCGCCACATACATATATAGGTCTCCCCGACACATACATATATAAGTATCCTCACCACACATCTATAGGTATCCCCACCACACACATATATTGGTCTCCCCACCACACACATATATAGGTATCCCCGCCACACACATATATAGGTATCACCACCACACACATATATAGGTATCCCCACCACATACATATATAGGTATCCCCACCACATAAATATATAGGTATCCCCACCACACACATCTATATGTATCCCCACCACACACATCTATAGGTATCCCCACCACATACATATATAGGTATCCCCACCACACACATTTATAGGTATCCCCGCCACATACATATATAGGTATCACCACCACACACATACATAGGTCTCCACACCACATACATCTATAGGTATCCCCACCACACACATCTATAGGTATCCCCCCACACACATCTATAGGTATCCCCACCACACACATATATAGGTATCCCCACCATACACATCTATAGGTATCCCCACCACATACATATATAGGTATCCCAACCACACACAATTATAGGTATCCCCACCACATACATATATAGGTATCACCACCACATACATATATAGGTATCACAACCACACACATATAGGTATCCCCACCACATACATATAGGTATCCCCGCCACATACATATAGGTATCCCCACCAAACACTCATATATAGGTCTCCCCACCACAAGCATATATAGGTATCCCCGCCACACACATATATAGGTATCCCCGCCACACACATATATAGGTATCCCCACCACACACATATATAGGTATCCCCGCCACATACATATATAGGTCTCCCCGCCACATACATATATTGGTATCCCCACCACACATCTATAGGTATCCCCACCACACACATATATTGGTCTCCTCACCACACACATATATAGGTATCCCTGCCACATACATCTATAGGTCTCCCCACCACACACATATATAGGTATCATCACCACACACATATATAGGTCTCCCCGCCACATACATCTATAGGTCTCCCACCACATACATATATAGGTATCACCACCACATACATATAAAGGTATTCCCACCACATACATATATAGGTATCCCCACCACACACATATATAGGTAATCCCGCCACACACATATATATGTATCCCCACCAGATACATATATAGGTATCCTCACCACACACATATATAGGTCTCCACGCCACATACATCCATAGGTCTCCGCACCACATACATATATAGGTATTACCACCACATACATATATAGGTATCCCAACCACATACATATATAGGTATCCCTACCACACACATATATAGGTTTCCACGCCACATAAATATATAGGTATCCCCACCACATACATCTATAGGTATCCCCACCACATACATATATAGGTATCCTCACCACACACATATATAGGTATCACCACCACACACATATATAGGTATCCCCGCCACATATATATATAGGTATCCCCACCACACACATCTATAGGTATCCCCACCACATACATATATATGTATCACCACCACATACATATATAGGTATCCCCACCACACACATATATAGGTATCCCCACCACACACATATATATAGGTATCCCCGCCACACACATATATAGGTATCCCCACCACATACATATATAGGTCTCCCCACCACATACATCTATAGGTATCCCCAACACACACATCTATAGGTATCCCCACCACACACATATATAGGTATCACCACCACACACATATATAGGTATCCCCACCACATACATATATAGGTATCCCCACCACATACATATATAGGTATCCCCACCACATAAATATATAGGTATCCCCACCACACTCATCTATAGGTATCCCCACCACACACATCTATAGGTATCCCCGCCACATACATATATAGGTCTCCCCGCCACATACATATATAGGTATCCCCACCACACATCTATAGGTATCCCCACCACACACATATATTGGTCCCCTCACCACACACATATATAGGTATCCCTGCCACATACATCTATAGGTCTCCCCACCACACACATATATAGGTATCATCACCACACACATATATAGGACTCCCCGCCACATACATCTATAGGTCTCCCACCACATACATAGTTAGGTATCACCACCACATACATATATAGGTATCCCCACCACATACATATATAGGTATCCCCACCACACACATCTATAGGTATCCCCACCACATACATATATAGGTATCCCCACCACACACATTTATAGGTATCCCCGCCACATACATATATAGGTATCCCCACCACACACATATATAGGTCTCCCCACCACATACATCTATAGGTATCCCCACCACACACATCTATAGGTATCCCCACCAAACACATCTATAGGTATTCCCACCACACACATATATAGGTATCCCCACCATACACATCTATAGGTATCCCCACCACATACATATATATGTATCCCAACCACACACATATATAGGTATCCCCACCACATACATATATAGGTATCACCACCAGATAGGCACATACATATATAGGTATCACAACCACACACATATAGGTATCCCCACCACATACATATAGGTATCCCCGCCACATACATATAGGTATCCCCACCACACACTCATATATAGGTCTCCCCATCAAAAGGATATATATGTATCCCCGCCACACACATATATAGGTATCCCCGCCGCACACATATATAGGTATCCCCACCACACACATATATAGGTATCCCCGCCACATACATATATAGGTCTCCCCGACACATACATATATAAGTATCCTCACCACACATCTATAGGTATCCCCACCACACACATATATTGGTCTCCCCACCACACACATATATAGGTATCCCCGCCACACACATATATAGGTATCACCACCACACACATATATAGGTATCCCCACCACATACATATATAGGTATCCCCACCACATAAATATATAGGTATCCCCACCACACACATCTATATGTATCCCCACCACACACATCTATAGGTATCCCCACCACATACATATATAGGTATCCCCACCACACACATTTATAGGTATCCCCGCCACATACATATATAGGTATCACCACCACACACATACATAGGTCTCCACACCACATACATCTATAGGTATCCCCACCACACACATCTATAGGTATCCCCCCACACACATCTATAGGTATCCCCACCACACACATATATAGGTATCCCCACCATACACATCTATAGGTATCCCCACCACATACATATATAGGTATCCCAACCACACACAATTATAGGTATCCCCACCACATACATATATAGGTATCACCACCACATACATATATAGGTATCACAACCACACACATATAGGTATCCCCACCACATACATATAGGTATCCCCGCCACATACATATAGGTATCCCCACCAAACACTCATATATAGGTCTCCCCACCACAAGCATATATAGGTATCCCCGCCACACACATATATAGGTATCCCCGCCACACACATATATAGGTATCCCCACCACACACATATATAGGTATCCCCGCCACATACATATATAGGTCTCCCCGCCACATACATATATTGGTATCCCCACCACACATCTATAGGTATCCCCACCACACACATATATTGGTCTCCTCACCACACACATATATAGGTATCCCTGCCACATACATCTATAGGTCTCCCCACCACACACATATATAGGTATCATCACCACACACATATATAGGTCTCCCCGCCACATACATCTATAGGTCTCCCACCACATACATATATAGGTATCACCACCACATACATATAAAGGTATTCCCACCACATACATATATAGGTATCCCCACCACACACATATATAGGTAATCCCGCCACACACATATATATGTATCCCCACCAGATACATATATAGGTATCCTCACCACACACATATATAGGTCTCCACGCCACATACATCCATAGGTCTCCGCACCACATACATATATAGGTATTACCACCACATACATATATAGGTATCCCAACCACATACATATATAGGTATCCCTACCACACACATATATAGGTTTCCACGCCACATAAATATATAGGTATCCCCACCACATACATCTATAGGTATCCCCACCACATACATATATAGGTATCCTCACCACACACATATATAGGTATCACCACCACACACATATATAGGTATCCCCGCCACATATATATATAGGTATCCCCACCACACACATCTATAGGTATCCCCACCACATACATATATATGTATCACCACCACATACATATATAGGTATCCCCACCACACACATATATAGGTATCCCCACCACACACATATATATAGGTATCCCCGCCACACACATATATAGGTATCCCCACCACATACATATATAGGTCTCCCCACCACATACATCTATAGGTATCCCCAACACACACATCTATAGGTATCCCCACCACACACATATATAGGTATCACCACCACACACATATATAGGTATCCCCACCACATACATATATAGGTATCCCCACCACATACATATATAGGTATCCCCACCACATAAATATATAGGTATCCCCACCACACACATCTATAGGTATCCCCACCACACACATCTATAGGTATCCCCACCACATACATATATAGGTATCCCCACCACACACATTTATAGGTATCCCCGCCACATACATATATAGGTATCACCACCACACACATATATAGGTCTCCCCACCACATACATGTATAGGTATCCCCACCACACACATATATAGGTATCCCCACCACACACATCTATAGGTATCCCCACCACACACATATATAGGTATCCCCATCATACACATCTATAGGTATCCCCACCACATACATATATAGGTATCCCAACCACACACATATATAGGTATCCCCACTACATACATATATAGGTATAACCACCACACACATATAGGTATCCCCGCCACATACATATAGGTATCCCCACCACACACATATAGGTATCCCCACCACACACATCTATAGGTATCACCACCACATACACATATAGGTATACCCAACACATACATATATAGGTATCCCCACCACATACATATACAGGTATCCCCACCACGTACATCTATAGGTATCCCCACCACATACATATATAGTTATCCCCACCACATACATATATAGGTATCCCCACAACATACATATATAGGTATCCCCACCACATACATATATAGGTTTCCCCACCACATTCATCTATAGGTATCCCCACCGAACACATATATAGGTATCCCCACCACATACATATATAGGTATCCCCACCACATACATATATAGGTATCCCCACCACATACATATATAGGTATCCCCACCACATACATATATAGGTATCCCCACCACATACATATATAGGTATCCCCACAACATACATATATAGGTATCCCCACCACATACATCTATTGGTATCACCGCCACGTACATCTATAGGTATCCCCACCACATACATCTATAGGTATCCCGCCACACACATATATAGGTATCCCCACCACACACATATATAGGTATCACCACCACACACATATATAGGTATCCCCGCCAAATACATATATAGGTATCCCCACCACATACATATATAGGTATCACCACCACACACATATATAGGTATCCCCACCACATACATATATAGGTATCCCCACCATACACATCTATAGGTATCCCCACCACACACATATATAGGTATCCCCACCACATACATATATAGGTATCACCACCACACACATATATAGGTATCCCCGCCAAATACATATATAGGTATCCCCACCACATACATATATAGGTATCACCACCACACACATATATAGGTATCCCCACCACATACATATATAGGTATCCCCACCATACACATCTATAGGTATCCCCACCACACACATATATAGGTATCCCCACCACATACATATATAGGTATCCCCACCACATACATATATAGGTATCCCCACTACATACATATATAGGTATCCACACCACACACATATATAGGTATCCCCACCACATACATCTATAGGTATCCCCACCACACACATATATAGGTATCCCCACCACATACATATATAGGTATCCCCACCACACACATCTATAGGTATCACCACCACACACATCTATAGGTATCCCCACCACATACATCTATAGGTATCCCCACCACATACATATATAGGTATCCCAACCACACACATATATAGGTATCCCCACCACATACATATATAGGTATAACCACCACACACATATAGGTCTCCCCACCACACACATATATAGGTATCATCACCACACACATATATAGGACTCCCCGCCACATACATCTATAGGTCTCCCACCACATACATATATAGGTATCACCACCACATACATATATAGGTATCCCCACCACATACATATATAGGTATCCCCACAACATACATATATAGGTATCCCCACCACACACATTTATAGGTATCCCCGCCACATACATATATAGGTATCCCCACCACACACATATATAGGTCTCCCCACCACATACATCTATAGGTATCCCCACCACACACATCTATAGGTATCCCCACCAAACACATCTATAGGTATTCCCACCACACACATATATAGGTATCCCCACCATACACATCTATAGGTATCCCCACCACATACATATATATGTATCCCAACCACACACATATATAGGTATCCCCACCACATACATATATAGGTATCACCACCACATAGGCACATACATATATAGGTATCACAACCACACACATATAGGTATCCCCACCACATACATATAGGTATCCCCGCCACATACATATAGGTATCCCCACCACACACTCATATATAGGTCTCCCCATCAAAAGCATATATAGGTATCCCCGCCACACACATATATAGGTATCCCCGCCGCACACATATATAGGTATCCCCACCACACACATATATAGGTATCCCCGCCACATACATATATAGGTCTCCCCGCCACATACATTTATAAGTATCCTCACCACACATCTATAGGTATCCCCACCACACACATATATTGGTCTCCCCACCACACACATATATAGGTATCCCCGCCACACACATATATCGGTATCACCACCACACACATATATAGGTATCCCCACCACATACATATATAGGTATCCCCACCACATAAATATATAGATATCCCCACCACACACATCTATAGGTATCCCCACCACACACATCTATAGGTATCCCCACCACATACATATATAGGTATCCCCACCACACACATTTATAGGTATCCCCGCCACATACATATATAGGTATCACCACCACACACATACATAGGTCTCCACACCACATACATCTATAGGTATCCCCACCACACACATCTATAGGTATCCCCCCACACACATCTATAGGTATCCCCACCACACACATATATAGGTATCCCCACCATACACATCTATAGGTATCCCCACCACATACATATATAGGTATCCCAACCACACACATATATAGGTATCCCCACCACATACATATATAGGTATCACCACCACATACATATATAGGTATCACAACCACACACATATAGGTATCCCCACCACATACATATAGGTATCCCCGCCACATACATATAGGTATCCCCACCAAACACTCATATATAGGTCTCCCCACCACAAGCATATATAGGTATCCCCGCCACACACATATATAGGTATCCCCGCCACACACATATATAGGTATCCCCACCACACACATATATAGGTATCCCCGCCACATACATATATAGGTCTCCCCGCCACATACATATATTGGTATCCCCACCACACATCTATAGGTATCCCCACCACACACATATATTGGTCTCCTCACCACACACATATATAGGTATCCCTGCCACATACATCTATAGGTCTCCCCACCACACACATATATAGGTATCATCACCACACACATATATAGGTCTCCCCGCCACATACATCTATAGGTCTCCCACCACATACATATATAGGTATCACCGCCACATACAAATAAAGGTATCCCCACCACATACATATATAGGTATCCCCACCACACACATATATAGGTAATCCCGCCACACACATATATATGTATCCCCACCAGATACATATATAGGTATCCTCACCACACACATATATAGGTCTCCACGCCACATACATCCATAGGTCTCCGCACCACATACATATATAGGTATTACCACCACATACATATATAGGTATCCCCACCACATACATATATAGGTATCCCTACCACACACATATATAGGTTTCCACGCCACATAAATATATAGGTATCCCCACCACATACATCTATAGGTATCCCCACCACATACATATATAGGTATCCTCACCACACACATATATAGGTATCACCACCACACACATATATAGGTATCCCCGCCACATATATATATAGGTATCCCCACCACACACATCTATAGGTATCCCCACCACATACATATATATGTATCACCACCACATACATATATAGGTATCCCCACCACACACATATATAGGTATCCCCACCACACACATATATATAGGTATCCCCGCCACACACATATATAGGTATACCCACCACATACATATATAGGTCTCCCCACCACATACATCTATAGGTATCCCCAACACACACATCTATAGGTATCCCCACCACACACATATATAGGTATCACCACCACACACATATATAGGTATCCCCACCACATACATATATAGGTATCCCCACCACATACATATATAGGTATCCCCACCACATAAATATATAGGTATCCCCACCACACACATCTATAGGTATCCCAACCACACACATCTATAGGTATCCCCACCACATAAATATATAGGTATACCCACCACACACATTTATAGGTATCCCCGCCACATACATATATAGGTATCACCACCACACACATATATAGGTCTCCCCACCACATAGATGTATAGGTATCCCCACCACACACATATATAGGTATCCCCACCACACACATCTATAGGTATCCCCACCACACACATATATAGGTATCCCCACCATACACATCTATAGGTATCCCCACCACATACATATATAGGTATCCCAACCACACACATATATAGGTATCCCCACCACATACATATATAGGTATAACCACCACACACATATAGGTATCCCCACCACATACATATAGGTATCCCCGCCACATACATATAGGTATCCCCACCACACACATATAGGTATCCCCACCACACACATCTATAGGTATCACCACCACATACATATATAGGTATACCCAACACATACATATATAGGTATCCCCACCACATATATATACAGGTATCCCCACCACGTACATCTATAGGTATCCCCACCACATACATATATAGGTATCCCCACCACATACATATATAGGTATCCCCACAACATACATATATAGGTATCCCCACCACATACATATATAGGTTTCCCCACCACATTCATCTATAGGTATCCCCACCACACACATATATAGGTATCCCCACCACATACATATATAGGTATCCCCACCACATACATATATAGGTATCCCCACCACATACATCTATAGGTATCCCCACCACATACATATATAGGTATCCCCACCACATACATATATAGGTATCCCCACAACATACATATATAGGTATCCCCACCACATACATCTATTGGTATCACCGCCACGTACATCTATAGGTATCCCCACCACATACATCTATATGTATCCCGCCACACACATATATAGGTATCCCCACCACACACATATATAGGTATCACCACCACACACATATATAGGTATCCCCGCCAAATACATATATAGGTATCCCCACCACATACATATATAGGTATCACCACCACACACATATATAAGTATCCCCACCACATACATATATAGGTATCCCCACCATACACATCTATAGGTATCCCCACCACACACATATATAGGTATCCCCACCACATACATATATAGGTATCCCCACCACATACATATATAGGTATCACCACCACACACATATATAGGTATCCCCGACAAATACATATATAGGTATCCCCACCACATACATATATAGGTATCACCACCACACACATATATAGGTATCACCACCACATACATATATAGGTATCCCCACCATACACATCTATAGGTATCCCCACCACACACATATATAGGTATCCCCACCACATACATATATAGGTATCCCCACCACATACATATATAGGTATCCCCACTACATACATATATAGGTATCCACACCACACACATATATAGGTATCCCCACCACATACATCTATAGGTATCCCCACCACACACATATATAGGTATCCCCACCACATACATATATAGGTATCCCCACCACACACATCTATAGGTATCCCCACCACACACATCTATAGGTATCCCCACCACATACATCTATAGGTATCCCCACCACATACATATATAGGTATCCCAACCACACACATATATAGGTATCCCCACCACATACATATATATGTATAACCACCACACACATATAGGTATCCCCACCACATACATATAGGTATCCCCGCCACATACATATAGGTATCCCCACCACACACATATAGGTATCCCCACCACACACATCTATAGGTATCACCACCACATACATATATAGGTATACCCAACACATACATATATAGGTATCCCCACCACATACATATACAGGTATCCCCACCACATACATCTATAGGTATCCCCACCACATACATATATAGGTATCCCCACCACATACATATATAGGTATCCCCACCACATACATATACAGGTATCCCCACCACATACATCTATTGGTATCACCGCCACATACATCTATAGGTATCCCCACCACATACATCTATAGATATCCCGCCGCACACATATATAGGTATCCCCACCACACACATATATATAGGTATCACCACCACACACATATATAGGTATCCCCGCCAAATACATATATAGGTATCCCCACCACATACATATATAGGTATCACCACCACACACATATATAGGTATCCCCACCACATACATATATAGGTTTCCCCACCACACACATCTATAGGTATCACCACCACATACATATATAGGTATACCCAACACATACATATATAGGTATCCCCACCACATATATATACAGGTATCCCCACCACGTACATCTATAGGTATCCCCACCACATACATATATAGGTATCCCCACCACATACATATATAGGTATCCCCACAACATACATATATAGGTATCCCCACCACATACATATATAGGTTTCCCCACCACATTCATCTATAGGTATCCCCACCACACACATATATAGGTATCCCCACCACATACATATATAGGTATCCCCACCACATACATATATAGGTATCCCCACCACATACATCTATAGGTATCCCCACCACATACATATATAGGTATCCCCACCACATACATATATAGGTATCCCCACAACATACATATATAGGTATCCCCACCACATACATCTATTGGTATCACCGCCACGTACATCTATAGGTATCCCCACCACATACATCTATAGGTATCCCGCCACACACATATATAGGTATCCCCACCACACACATATATAGGTATCACCACCACACACATATATAGGTATCCCCGCAAAATACATATATAGGTATCCCCACCACATACATATATAGGTATCACCACCACACACATATATAGGTATCCCCACCACATACATATATAGGTATCCCCACCATACACATCTATAGGTATCCCCACCACACACATATATAGGTATCCCCACCACATACATATATAGGTATCCCCACCACATACATATATAGGTATCACCACCACACACATATATAGGTATCCCCGACAAATACATATATAGGTATCCCCACCACATACATATATAGGTATCACCACCACACACATATATAGGTATCCCCACCACATACATATATAGGTATCCCCACCATACACATCTATAGGTATCCCCACCACACACATATATAGGTATCCCCACCACATACATATATAGGTATCCCCACCACATACATATATAGGTATCCCCACTACATACATAAATAGGTATCCACACCACACACATATATAGGTATCCCCACCACATACATCTATAGGTATCCCCACCACACACATATATAGGTATCCCCACCACATACATATATAGGTATCCCCACCACACACATCTATAGGTATCCCCACCACACACATCTATAGGTATCCCCACCACATACATCTATAGGTATCCCCACCACATACATATATAGGTATCCCAACCACACACATATATAGGTATCCCCACCACATACATATATAGGTATAACCACCACACACATATAGGTATCCCCACCACATACATATAGGTATCCCCGCCACATACATATAGGTATCCCCACCACACACATATAGGTATCCCCACCACACACATCTATTGGTATCACCACCACATACATATATAGGTATACCCAACACATACATATATAGGTATCCCCACCACATACATATACAGGTATCCCCACCACATACATCTATAGGTATCCCCACCACATACATATATAGGTATCCCCACCACATACATATATAGGTATCCCCACCACATACATATACAGGTATCCCCACCACATACATCTATTGGTATCACCGCCACATACATCTATAGGTATCCCCACCACATACATCTATAGATATCCCGCCGCACACATATATAGGTATCCCCACCACACACATATATATAGGTATCACCACCACACACATATATAGGTATCCCCGCCAAATACATATATAGGTATCCCCACCACATACATATATAGGTATCACCACCACACACATATATAGGTATCCCCACCACATACATATATAGGTTTCCCCACCGCATACATCTATAGGTATCCCCACCACATAAATATGTAGGTATCCCCACCATATACATATATAGGTATCCCCACCACACACATATATAGGTATCCCCACCACATACATATATAGGTCTCCACGCCACATACATCCATAGTTCTCCCCACCACATACATATATAGGTATCACCACCACATACATATATAGGTATCCCCACCACATACATATATAGGTATCCCTACCACACACATATATAGGTATCCCCGACACACACATATATGTATCCCCACCACTTACATCTATAGGTATCCCCACCACATACATATATAGGTATCCCCGCCACACACAAATATAGGTATCCCCGCCACATACATATATAGGTATCCCCACCACACACATATATAGGTATTCCCGCCACATACATATATAGGTATCCCCACCACACACATCTATAGGTATTCCCACCACATACCTATATAGGTATCCCCACCACATAAATATATAGGTATCCCCACCACACACATCTATAGGTATCCCCACCACACACATCTATAGGTATCCCCACCACATACATATATAGGTATCCCCACCACATACATTTATAGGTATCCCCGCCACATACATATATAGGTATCACCACCACACACATATATAGGTCTCCCCACCACATACATGTATAGGTATCCCCACCACACACATATATAGGTATCCCCACCACACACATCTATAGGTATCCCCACCACACACATATATAGGTATCCCCACCATACACATCTATAGGTATCCCCACCACATACATATATAGGTATCCCCACCACATACATATATAGGTATAACCACCACACACATATAGGTATCCCCACCACATACATATAGGTATCCCCGCCACATACATATAGGTATCCCCACCACACACATATAGGTGTCCCCACCACACACATCTATAGGTATCACCACCACATACATATATAGGTATACCCAACACATACATATATAGGTATCCCCACCACATACATATACAGGTATCCCCACCACATACATCTATAGGTATCCCCACCACATACATATATAGGTATCCCCACCACATACATATATAGGTATCCCCACAACATACATATATAGGTATCCCCACCACATACATCTATTGGTATCACCGCCACATACATCTATAGGTATCCCCACCACATACATCTATAGGAATCCCGCCGCACACATATATAGGTATCCCCACCACACACATATATATAGGTATCACCACCACACACATATATAGGTATCCCCGCCAAATACATATATAGGTATCCCCACCACATACATATATAGGTATCACCACCACACACATATATAGGTATCCCCACCACATACATATATAGGTTTCACCACCACATACATCTATAGGTATCCCCACCACACACATATATAGGTATCCCCACCACATACATATATAGGTATCCCCACCACATACATATATAGGTATCCCCACCACATACATCTATAGGTATCCCCACCACACACATATATAGGTATCCCCACCACATACATATATAGGTATCTCCACAACATACATATATAGGTATCCCCACCACATACATCTATTGGTATCACCGCCACATAGATCTATAGGTATCCCCACCACATACATCTATAGGTATCCCGCCACACACATATATAGGTATCCCCACCACACACATATATAGGTATCACCACCACACACATATATAGGTATCCCCGCCAAATACATATATAGGTATCCCCACCACATACATATATAGGTATCACCACCACACACATATATAGGTATCCCCACCACATACATATATAGGTATCCCCACCATACACATCTATAGGTATCCCCACCACACACATATATAGGTATCCCCACCACATACATATATAGGTATCCCCACCACATACATATATAGGTATCCCCACTACATACATATATAGGTATCCACACCACACACATATATAGGTATCCCCACCACATACATCTATATGTATCCCCACCACACACATATATAGGTATCCCCACCACACACATCTATAGGTATCCCCACCACACACATCTATAGGTATCCCCACCACATTCATCTATAGGTATCCCCACCACATAAATATGTAGGTATCCCCACCATATACATATATAGGTATCCCCACCACACACATATATAGGTATCCCCACCACATACATATATAGGTCTCCACGCCACATACATCCATAGTTCTCCCCACCACATACATATATAGGTATCACAACCACATACATATATAGGTATCCCCACCACATACATATATAGGTATCCCTACCACACACATATATAGGTATCCCCGACACACACATATATGTATCCCCACCACATACATCTATAGGTATCTCCACCACATACATATATAGGTATCCCCGCCACACACAAATATAGGTATCCCCGCCACATACATATATAGGTATCCCCACCACACACATATATAGGTATCCCCGCCACATACTTATATAGGTATCCCCACCACACACATCTATAGGTATTCCCACCACATACATATATAGGTATCCCCACCACACACATATATAGGTATCCCCACCACACACATATATATAGGTATCCCCATCACACACATATATAGGTATCCCCACCTCATACATATATAGGACTCCCGACCACATACATCTATAGGTATCCCCACCACACACATCTATAGGTATCCCCACCACACACATATATAGGTATCACCACCACATAAGTCTCCCCACCACACACATATATAGGTATCCCCGCCACATACTTATATAGGTATCCCTGCCACACACATATATAGGTCTCCCCACCACACAAATATTTAGGTATCCCCGCCACACACATATATAGGTCTCCCCACCACACAAATATATAGGTATCCCCGCCACAGACATCTATAGGTATCCCCACCACATACATATTTAGGTATCCCTACCACATACATATATAGGTATCACCACCACATACATCTATAGGTATCACCACCACATACATATATAGGTATCACCACCACACACATATATAGATATCACCACCACATACATATATAGTTATCACCACCACACACATAAATAGGTATCACCACCACACACATATATAGGTATCCCCACCACATACATCTATAGGTATCACCACAACATACATCTATAGGTATCACCCCCACATACATCTATATGTATCCCCACCACATACATGTATAGGTATCACCACCACATACATCTATAGGTATCACCACCACACACATAAATAGGTATCACCACCACACACATAAATAGGTATCACCACCACATACATATATAGGTATCCCCACCACACACATATATAGGTATGCCCACCACATACATCTATAGGTATCCCCACCCCATACATCTATAGGTATCACCACCACATACTTCTATAGGTATCACCACCACATACATCTATATGTATCCCCACCACATACATATATAGGTATCACCACCACACACATATATAAGTCTCCCCACCACACACATATATAGGTATTCCCGCCACATACTTATATAGGTATCCCCGCCAGACACATATATAGGTCTCCCCACCACACAAATATATAGGTATCCCCGCCACACACATATATAGGTATCCTCACCACACACATATATAGGTATCCCCGCCACAGAAATCTATAGGTATCCCCACCACATACATATATAGGTATCCCCACCACATACATATATAGGTATCACCACCACATACATCTATAGGTATCACCACCACACACATATATAGGTCTCCCCGCCACATACATATATATGTCTCCCAGCCACACACATATATAGGTATCCCCGCCACAATCATATATAGGTATCCCCGCCACACACATATATAGGTATCCCCGCCACATACATATATAGGTCTCCCCGCCGCACATATATATAGGTATCCCCGCCACATACATATATAGGTATCCCCGCCACACACATATATAGGTCTCCCCACCACACAAATATATAGGTATCCGCGCCACACACATATATAGGTATCCTCACCACACACATATATAGGTATCCCCACCACATACATCTATTGGTATCACCACAACATACATCTATATGTATCACCCCAACATACATCTATATGTATCCCCACCACATACATATATAGGTATCACCACCACACACATATATAAGTCTCCCCACCACACACATATATAGGTATCCCCGCCACATACATCTATAAGTCTCCCCACCACATACATATATAGGTATCACCACCACATACATCTATATGTATCACCACCACATACACATATAGGTATCCCCGCCACATACATCTATAGGTATCCCCGCCACACACATATATAGGTATCCCCACCACATAGTTATATAGGTATCCCCGCCACATACATCTATATGTCTCCCCGCCACATACATATATAGGTATCCCCACCACATAAATATATATATGTATCCCCACCACATACATCTATATGTCTCCCCGGCACATACATATATAGGTATCCCCACCACAAACATATATAGGTATCCTCGCCACATACATATATAGGTCTCCCCGCCAAATACATATATAGGTATCCCCACCACATACATATATAGGTATCCCCACCACACACATATATAGGTATCCCCACCACATACATATATGGGTATCCTCACCACACACATATATAGGTATCCCCACCACATACATATATAGGTATCACCACCACATACATCTATAGGTATCACCACCACATACATCTATAGGTATCCCCACCATATACAAATATAGGTCTCACCACCACACGCATATATAAGTCTCCCCACCACACACATCTATATGTATCCCCGCCACATACTTCTATAGGTCTCCCCACCACATACATATATAGGTATCACCACCACATGCATCTATAGGTATCACCACCACATACATATATAGGTATCCCCGCCACATACATCTATAGGTAACCCCGCCACACACATCTATAGGTCTCCCCGCCACATACATATATAGGTATCCCCATCACATACATATATAGGTATCCCCACCACATACATCTATAGGTCTCCCCGCCACATACATATATAGGTATCCCCACCACAAACATATATAGGTATCCCCGCAACATACATCTATAGGTCTCCCCGCCAAATACATATATAGGTATCCCCACCTCATACATATATAGGTATCCCCGCCACACACATATATAGGTATCCCCACCACATACATATATAGGTATCCTCACCACACACATATATAGATATAGGTATCCCCACCACATACATATATAGGTATCCTCACCACACACATATATAGGTATCCCCGCCACAGAAATCTATAGGTATCCCCACCACATACATATATAGGTATCCCCACCACATACATATATAGGTATCACCACCACATACATCTATAGGTATCACCACCACACACATATATAGGTCTCCCCGCCACATACATATATATGTCTCCCAGCCACACACATATATAGGTATCCCCGCCACAATCATATATAGGTATCCCCGCCACACACATATATAGGTATCCCCGCCACATACATATATAGGTCTCCCCGCCGCACATATATATAGGTATCCCCGCCACATACATATATAGGTATCCCCGCCACACACATATATAGGTCTCCCCACCACACAAATATATAGGTATCCGCGCCACACACATATATAGGTATCCTCACCACACACATATATAGGTATCCCCACCACATACATCTATTGGTATCACCACAACATACATCTATATGTATCACCCCAACATACATCTATATGTATCCCCACCACATACATATATAGGTATCACCACCACACACATATATAAGTCTCCCCACCACACACATATATAGGTATCCCCGCCACATACATCTATAAGTCTCCCCACCACATACATATATAGGTATCACCACCACATACATCTATATGTATCACCACCACATACACATATAGGTATCCCCGCCACATACATCTATAGGTATCCCCGCCACACACATATATAGGTATCCCCACCACATAGTTATATAGGTATCCCCGCCACATACATCTATATGTCTCCCCGCCACATACATATATAGGTATCCCCACCACATAAATATATATGTATCCCCACCACATACATCTATATGTCTCCCCGGCACATACATATATAGGTATCCCCACCACAAACATATATAGGTATCCTCGCCACATACATATATAGGTCTCCCCGCCAAATACATATATAGGTATCCCCACCACATACATATATAGGTATCCCCACCACACACATATATAGGTATCCCCACCACATACATATATGGGTATCCTCACCACACACATATATAGGTATCCCCACCACATACATATATAGGTATCACCACCACATACATCTATAGGTATCACCACCACATACATCTATAGGTATCCCCACCATATACATATATAGGTCTCACCACCACACGCATATATAAGTCTCCCCACCACACACATCTATATGTATCCCCGCCACATACATCTATAGGTCTCCCCACCACATACATATATAGGTATCACCACCACATGCATCTATAGGTATCACCACCACATACATATATAGGTATCCCCGCCACATACATCTATAGGTAACCCCGCCACACACATCTATAGGTCTCCCCGCCACATACATATATAGGTATCCCCATCACATACATATATAGGTATCCCCACCACATACATCTATAGGTCTCCCCGCCACATACATATATAGGTATCCCCACCACAAACATATATAGGTATCCCCGCAACATACATCTATAGGTCTCCCCGCCAAATACATATATAGGTATCCCCACCTCATACATATATAGGTATCCCCGCCACACACATATATAGGTATCCCCACCACATACATATATAGGTATCCTCACCACACACATATATAGATATAGGTATCCCCACCACATACATATATAGGTATCCCGACCACACACATCTATAAGTATCCCCACCACATACATATATAGGTATCCCCGCCACACACATATATAGGTATCCCCACCACATACATATATAGGTATCCTCGCCACACACATATATAGGTATCACCACCACACACATATATAGGTATCCCCACCACATACATATATAGGTATCCCCACCACATACATATATAGGTATCCTCGCCACACAGATATATAGGAATCTCCACCACATACATATATAGGTATCACCACCACATACATCTATAGGTATCACCACCACACACATATATAGGTCTCCCCGCCACATACATATATATGTCTCCCAGCCACACACATATATAGGTATCCCCGCCACAATCATATATAGGTATCCCCGCCACACACATATATAGGTATCCCCGCCACATACATATATAGGTCTCCCCGCCGCACATATATATAGGTATCCCCGCCACATACATATATAGGTATCCCCGCCACACACATATATAGGTCTCCCCACCACACAAATATATAGGTATCCCCGCCACACACATATATAGGTATCCTCACCACACACATATATAGGTATCCCCACCACATACATATTTAGGTATCACCACCACATACATCTATAGGTATCACCACCACACACATAAATAGGTATTCCCACCACACACATATATAGGTATCACCACCACATCCATATATAGCTAACCCCACCACATACATATATAGGTATCCCCACCACATACATCTATAGGTATCCCCACCACATACATCTATTGGTATCACCACAACATACATATATATGTATCACCCCAACATACATCTATATGTATCCCCACCACATACATATATAGGTATCACCACCAAACACATATATAAGTCTCCCCACCACACACATATATAGGTATCCCCGCCACATACATCTATAAGTCTCCCCACCACATACATATATAGGTATCACCACCACATACATCTATATGTATCACCACCACATACACATATAGGTATCCCCGCCACATACATCTATAGGTATCTCCGCCACACACATATATATGTATCCCCACCACATAGTTCTATAGGTATCCCCGCCACATACATCTATATGTCTCCCCGCCACATACATATATAGGTATCCCCACCACATAAATATATATGTATCCCCACCACATACATCTATAGGTCTCCCCGGCACATACATATATAGGTATCCCCACCACAAACATATATAGGTATCCTCGCCACATACATATATAGGTCTCCCCGCCAAATACATATATAGGTATCCCCACCACATACATATATAGGTATCCCCACCACACACATATATAGGTATCCCCACCACATACATATATGGGTATCCTCACCACACACATATATAGGTATCCCCACCACCTTCATATATAGGTATCACCAACACATACATCTATAGGTATCACCACCACATACATCTATAGGTATCCCCACCATATACATATATAGGTCTCACCACCACACACATATATAAGTCTCCCCACCACACACATCTATATGTATCCCCGCCACATACATCTATAGGTCTCCCCACCACATACATATATAGGTATCACCACCACATGCATCTATAGGTATCACCACCACATACATATATAGGTATCCCCGCCACATGCATCTATAGGTAACCCCGCCACACACATCTATAGGTCTCCCCGCCACATACATATATAGGTATTCCCATCACATACATATATAGGTATCCCCACCACATACATCTATAGGTCTCCCCGCCACATACATATATAGGTATCCCCACCACAAACATATATAGGTATCCCCGCAACATACATCTATAGGTCTCCCCGCCAAATACATATATAGGTATCCCCACCTCATACATATATAGGTATCCCCGCCACACACATATATAGGTATCCCCACCACATACATATATAGGTATCCTCACCACACACATATATAGATATAGGTATCCCCACCACATACATATATAGGTATCCCCACCACACACATCTATAAGTATCCCCACCACATACATATATAGGTATCCCCGCCACACACATATATAGGTATCCCCACCACATACATATATAGGTATCCTCGCCACACACATATATAGGTATCACCACCACACACATATATAGGTATCCCCACCACATACATATATAGGTATCCCCACCACATACATATATAGGTATCCTCGCCACACAAATATATAGGAATCTCCACCACATACATCTATAGGTATCCCCGGCACATACATATCTAGGTATCCCCACCACAAACATATATAGGTATCCCCGCCACATACATCTATAGGTCTCCCCGCCAAATACATATATAGGTATCCCCACCACATACATATATAGGTATCCCCACCACACACATATATAGGTATCCCCACCACATACATATATAGGTATCCTCACCACACACATATATAGGTATCCCCACCACATACATATATAGGTATCCCCACCACATAAATCTATAGGTATCACCACCACATACATCTATAGGTATCCCCACCACACACATATATAGGTATCCCCGCCACATACATCTATAGGTCTCCCCACCACATACATATATAGGTATCACCACCACATACATATATAGGTATCCCCGCCACATACATCTATAGGTAACCCCGCCACACACACATATAGGTATCCCCGCCACATACATCTAGAGGTATCCCCGCCACACAAATATATATAGGTATCCCCACCACATACATATATAGGTATCCTCACCACACACATAAATAGATATAGGTATCCCCGCCACATACATCTATAGGTATCACCACCACATACATCTATAAGTATGCCCACCACATACATATATAGGTATCACCACCACACACATATATAAGTCTCCCCACCACACACATATATAGGTATCCCCGCCACATACATCTATAGGTCTCCCCACCACATACATATACAGGTATCACCACCACATGCATCTATAGGTATCACCACCACATACATATATAGGTATCCCCGCCACATACATCTATAGGTAACCCCGCCACACACATCTATAGGTCTCCCCACCACATACATATATAGGTATCCCCACCACATACATATATAGGTATCCCCACCACATACATCTATAGGTCTCCCCGCCACATACATATATAGGTATCCCCACCACAAACATATATAGGTATCCCCGCAACATACATCTACAGGTCTCCCCGCCAAATACATATATAGGTATCCCCACCACATACATAAATAGGTATCCCCACCACATACATATATAGGTATCCCCACCACATACATCTATAGGTATCCCCACCACATACATATATAGTTATCACCACCACATACATCTATAGGTATCACCACCACATACATCTATATGTATCCCCACCACATACATGTATAGGTATCACCACCACACACATATACAAGTCTCCCCACCACTCACATATATAGGTATCCCCGCCACATACTTATATAGGAATCCCCGCCACACACATATATAGGTCTCCCCACCACACAAATATATAGGTATCCCCGCCACACACATATATAGGTATCCTCACCACACACATATATAGGTATCCCCGCCACAGACATCTATAAGTATCCCCACCACATACATATATGGGTATCCCCACCACATACATATATAGGTATCACCACCGCATACATCTATAGGTATCACCACCACACACATAAATAGGTATCCCCACCACACACATATATAGGTATCACCACCACATACATCTATAGGTATCCCCACCACATACATCTATAGGTATCACCACAACATACATCTATAGGTATCACCCCCACATACATATATATGTATCCCCACCACATACATATATAGGTATCACCACCACACACATATATAAGTCTCCCCACCACATACATATATAGGTATCACCACCACATACATCTATATGTATCACCACCACATACACATATAGGTATCCCCGCCACATACATCTATAGGTATCCCCGCCACACACATATATAGGTATCCCCACCACATATTTATATAGGTATCCCCGCCACATACATCTATATGTCTCTCCGCCACATACATATATAGGTATCCCCACCACATAAATATATAGGAATCTCCACCACATACATGTACATCTATAGGTCTCCCCGGCACATACATATATAGGTATCCCCACCACAAACATATATAGGTATCACCACCACATACATCTATAGGTATCACCACCACATACATATATAGGTAACCCCGCCACATATATATATAGGTATCCCCGCCACACACATATATAGGTATCCCCGCCACATACATATATAGGTATCCTCACCACACACATATATAGGTATCCCCACCACACACATATATAGGTATCCCCACCACATACATCTATAGGTATCACCACCACATACATATATAGGTATCCCCGCCACACACATATATAGGTCTCCCCACCACACTCATATATAGGTCTCCCCGCCAAATACATATATAGGTATCCCCACCACATACATATATAGGTATCCCCACCACACACATATATAGGTATCCCCACCACATACATATATAGGTATCCTCACCACAAACATATATAGGTATCCCCAACACATACATATATAGGTATCCCCACCACATACATCTATAGGTATCACCACCACATACATCTATAGGTATCCCCACCACATACATATATAGGTATCACCACCACACACATATATAAGTCTCCCCACCACACACATATATAGGTATCCCCGCCACATACATCTATAGGTCTTCCCACCACATACATATATAGGTATCACCACCACATGCATCTATATGTATCACCACCACATACATATATAGGTAGCCCCGCCACATACATCTACAGGTAACCCCGCCACACACATCTATAGGTCTCCCCACCACATACATATATAGGTATCCCCACCACATACATATATAGGTATCCCCACCACATACATCTATAGCTCTCCCCGCCACATACATATAATGGTATCCCCACCACAAACATATATAGGTATCCCCGCAACATACATCTATAGGTCTCCCCGCCAAATACATATATAGGTATCCCCACCACATACATATATAGGTATCCCCACCACATACATATATAGGTATCCCCACCACATACATCTATAGGTATCTCCACCACATACATATATAGGTATCACCACCACATACATCTATAGGTATCACCACCACATACATCTATATGTATCCCCACCACATACATATATAGGTATCACCACCACACACATATACAAGTCTCCCCACCACACACATATATAGGTATCCCCGCCACATACTTATATAGGTATCCCCACCACACACATATATAGGTCTCCCCACCACACAAATATATAGGTATACCCGTCACACACATATATAGGTATCCTCACCACACACATATATAGGTATCCCCGCCACTGACATCTATAGGTATCCCCACCACATACATATATAGGTATCCCCACCACATACATACATAGGTATCACCACCACATACATCTATAGGTATCACCTCCACACACATATATAGGTCTCCCCGCCACATACATATATAGGTCTCCCAGCCACACACATATATAGGTATCCCCTCCACAATCATATATAGGTATCCCCGCCACACACATATATAGGTCTCCCCACCACATACATATATAGGTCTCCCCACCGCACACATATATAGGTATCCCCGCCTCATATATATATAGGTATCCCCGCCACACACATATATAGGTCTCCCCACCACACAAATATATAGGTATCCCCGCCACACACATATATATGTATCCTCACCACACACATATATAGGTATCCCCGCCACAGACATCTATAGGTATCCCCAACACATACATATTTAGGTATCCCTACCACATACATATATAGGTATCACCACCACATACATGTATAGGTATCACCACCACACACATAAATAGGTATCCCCACCACACACATATATAGGTATCACCACCACATACATCTATAGGTATCCCCATCACATACATATATATGTATCCCCACCACATACATATATAGGTATCACCACCACACACATATATAAGTCTCCCCACCACATATATATATAGGTATCACCACCACATACATCTATATGTATCACCACCACATACATATATAGGTATCCTCGCCACACACATATACAAGTCTCCCCACCACTCACATATATAGGTATCCCCGCCACATACTTATATAGGAATCCCCGCCACACACATATATAGGTCTCCCCACCACACAAATATATAGGTATCCCCGCCACACACATATATAGGTATCCTCACCACACACATATATAGGTATCCCCGCCACAGACATCTATAAGTATCCCCACCACATACATATATGGGTATCCCCACCACATACATATATAGGTATCACCACCGCATACATCTATAGGTATCACCACCACACACATAAATAGGTATCCCCACCACACACATATATAGGTATCACCACCACATACATCTATTGGTATCCCCACCACATACATCTATAGGTATCACCACAACATACATCTATAGGTATCACCCCCACATACATATATATGTATCCCCACCACATACATATATAGGTATCACCACCACACACATATATAAGTCTCCCCACCACATACATATATAGGTATCACCACCACATACATCTATATGTATCACCACCACATACACATATAGGTATCCCCGCCACATACATCTATAGGTATCCCCGCCACACACATATATAGGTATCCCCACCACATATTTATATAGGTATCCCCGCCACATACATCTATATGTCTCTCCGCCACATACATATATAGGTATCCCCACCACATAAATATATAGGAATCTCCACCACATACATGTACATCTATAGGTCTCCCCGGCACATACATATATAGGTATCCCCACCACAAACATATATAGGTATCACCACCACATACATCTATAGGTATCACCACCACATACATATATAGGTAACCCCGCCACATATATATATAGGTATCCCCGCCACACACATATATAGGTATCCCCGCCACATACATATATAGGTATCCTCACCACACACATATATAGGTATCCCCACCACACACATATATAGGTATCCCCACCACATACATCTATAGGTATCACCACCACATACATATATAGGTATCCCCGCCACACACATATATAGGTCTCCCCACCACACTCATATATAGGTCTCCCCGCCAAATACATATATAGGTATCCCCACCACATACATATATAGGTATCCCCACCACACACATATATAGGTATCCCCACCACATACATATATAGGTATCCTCACCACAAACATATATAGGTATCCCCAACACATACATATATAGGTATCCCCACCACATACATCTATAGGTATCACCACCACATACATCTATAGGTATCCCCACCACATACATATATAGGTATCACCACCACACACATATATAAGTCTCCCCACCACACACATATATAGGTATCCCCGCCACATACATCTATAGGTCTTCCCACCACATACATATATAGGTATCACCACCACATGCATCTATATGTATCACCACCACATACATATATAGGTAGCCCCGCCACATACATCTACAGGTAACCCCGCCACACACATCTATAGGTCTCCCCACCACATACATATATAGGTATCCCCACCACATACATATATAGGTATCCCCACCACATACATCTATAGGTCTCCCCGCCACATACATATATAGGTATCCCCACCACAAACATATATAGGTATCCCCGCAACATACATCTATAGGTCTCCCCGCCAAATACATATATAGGTATCCCCACCACATACATATATAGGTATCCCCACCACATACATATATAGGTATCCCCACCACATACATCTATAGGTATCTCCACCACATACATATATAGGTATCACCACCACATACATCTATAGGTATCACCACCACATACATCTATATGTATCCCCACCACATACATATATAGGTATCACCACCACACACATATACAAGTCTCCCCACCACACACATATATAGGTATCCCCGCCACATACTTATATAGGTATCCCCACCACACACATATATAGGTCTCCCCACCACACAAATATATAGGTATACCCGTCACACACATATATAGGTATCCTCACCACACACATATATAGGTATCCCCGCCACTGACATCTATAGGTATCCCCACCACATACATATATAGGTATCCCCACCACATACATACATAGGTATCACCACCACATACATCTATAGGTATCACCTCCACACACATATATAGGTCTCCCCGCCACATACATATATAGGTCTCCCAGCCACACACATATATAGGTATCCCCTCCACAATCATATATAGGTATCCCCGCCACACACATATATAGGTCTCCCCACCACATACATATATAGGTCTCCCCACCGCACACATATATAGGTATCCCCGCCTCATATATAAATAGGTATCCCCGCCACACACATATATAGGTCTCCCCACCACACAAATATATAGGTATCCCCGCCACACACATATATAGGTATCCTCACCACACACATATATAGGTATCCCCGCCACAGACATCTATAGGTATCCCCAACACATACATATTTAGGTATCCCTACCACATACATATATAGGTATCACCACCACATACATGTATAGGTATCACCACCACACACATAAATAGGTATCCCCACCACACACATATATAGGTATCACCACCACATACATCTATAGGTATCCCCATCACATACATATATATGTATCCCCACCACATACATATATAGGTATCACCACCACACACATATATAAGTCTCCCCACCACATATATATATAGGTATCACCACCACATACATCTATATGTATAACCACCACATACATATATAGGTATCCTCGCCACATACATCTATAGGTATCCCCGCCACACACATATATAGGTATCCCCACCACATATTTATATAGGTATCCCCGCCACATACATCTATATGTCTCCCCACCACATACATATATAGGTATCCCCACCACATAAATATATAGGAATCTCCACCACATACATCTATAGGTCTCCCCGGCACATACATATATAGGTATCCCCACCACAAACATATATAGGTATCCCCGCCACATACATCTATAGGTCTTCCCGCCAAATACATATATAGGTATCCCCACCACATACATATATAGGTATCCCCACCACACACATATATAGGTATCCCCACCACATACATATATAGGTATCCTCACCACACACATATATAGGTATCCCCACCACATACATATATAGGTATCCCCACCACATACATCTATAGGTATCACCACCACATACATCTATAGGTATCCCCACCACATACATATATAGGTATCACCACCACACACATATATAAGTCTCCCCACCACACACATATATAGGTATCCCCGCCACATACATCTATAGGTCTCCCCACCACATACATATATAGGTATCACCACCACAAGCATCTATAGGTATCACCACCACATACATATATAGGTATCCCCGCCACATACATATATAGGAAACCTCGCCACACACATATATAGGTATCCCCGCCACATACATCTATAGGTCTCCCCACCACATACATATATAGGTATCCCCATCACATACATATATAGGTATCCCCACCACATACATATATAGGTCTCCCCGCCACATACATATATAGGTATCCCCACCACAAACATATATAGGTCTCCCCGCAACATACATATATAGGTATCCCCACCACATACATATATAGGTATCCCCACCACATACATATATAGGTATCCCCGCCACACACATATATAGGTATCCCCACCACATACATATATAGGTATCCTCACCACACACATATATAGATATAGGTATCCCCACCACATACATATATAGGTATCCCCACCACACACATCTATAGGTATCCCCACCACATACATATATAGGTATCCTCACCACACACATATATAGGTCTTCCCACCACCACACATATATAGGTATCCCCACCACATACATCTATAGGTATCACCACCACATACATCTATTGGTATCCCCACCACATACATATATAGGTATCACCACCACACACATATATAAGTCTCCCCACCACACACATATATAGGTATCCCCGCCACATACATCTATATGTCTCCCCACCACATACATATATAGGTATCACCACCACATGCATCTATATGTATCACCACCACATACATATATAGGTATCCCCGCCACATACATCTACAGGTAACCCCGCCACACACATCTATAGGTCTCCCCACCACATACATATATAGGTATCCCCACCACATACATATATAGGTATCCCCACCACATACATCTATAGGTCTCCCCGCCACATACATATATAGGTATCCCCACCACAAACATATATAGGTATCACCGCAACATACATCTATAGTTCTCCCCGCCAAATACATATATAGGTATCCCCACCACATACATATATAGGTATCCCCACCACATACATATATAGGTATCCCCACCACATACATAAATAGGTATCCCCACCACACACATATATAGGTATCACCACCACATACATCTATAGGTATCCCCACCACATACATCTATAGGTATCACCACAACATACATCTATAGGTATCACCCCCACATACATATATATGTATCCCCACCACATACATATATAGGTATCACCACCACACACATATATAAGTCTCCCCACCACATACATATATAGGTATCACCACCACATACATCTATAGGTATCACCACCACATACACATATAGGTATCCCCGCCACATACATCTATAGGTATCCCCGCCACACACATATATAGGTATCCCCGCCACATACATATATAGGTATCCTCACCACACACATATATAGGTATCCCCACCACACACATATATAGGTATCCCCACCACATACATCTATATGTATCACCACCACATACATATATAGGTATCCCCGCCACACACATATATAGGTCTCCCCACCACACTCATATATAGGTCTCCCCGCCAAATACATATATAGGTATCCCCACCACATACATATATAGGTATCCCCACCACACACATATATAGGTATCCCCACCACATACATATATAGGTATCCTCACCACAAACATATATAGGTATCCCCAACACATACATATATAGGTATCCCCACCACATACATCTATAGGTATCACCACCACATACATCTATAGGTATCCCCACCACATACATATATAGGTATCACCACCACACACATATATAAGTCTCCCCACCACACACATATATAGGTATCCCCGCCACATACATCTATAGGTCTTCCCACCACATACATATATAGGTATCACCACCACATGCATCTATATGTATCACCACCACATACATATATAGGTAGCCCCGCCACATACATCTACAGGTAACCCCGCCACACACATCTATAGGTCTCCCCACCACATACATATATAGGTATCCCCACCACATACATATATAGGTATCCCCACCACATACATCTATAGGTCTCCCCGCCACATACATATATAGGTATCCCCACCACAAACATATATAGGTATCCCCGCAACATACATCTATAGGTCTCCCCGCCAAATACATATATAGGTATCCCCACCACATACATATATAGGTATCCCCACCACATACATATATAGGTATCCCCACCACATACATCTATAGGTATCTCCACCACATACATATATAGGTATCACCACCACATACATCTATAGGTATCACCACCACATACATCTATATGTATCCCCACCACATACATATATAGGTATCACCACCACACACATATACAAGTCTCCCCACCACACACATATATAGGTATCCCCGCCACATACTTATATAGGTATCCCCACCACACACATATATAGGTCTCCCCACCACACAAATATATAGGTATACCCGTCACACACATATATAGGTATCCTCACCACACACATATATAGGTATCCCCGCCACTGACATCTATAGGTATCCCCACCACATACATATATAGGTATCCCCACCACATACATACATAGGTATCACCACCACATACATCTATAGGTATCACCTCCACACACATATATAGGTCTCCCCGCCACATACATATATAGGTCTCCCAGCCACACACATATATAGGTATCCCCTCCACAATCATATATAGGTATCCCCGCCACACACATATATAGGTCTCCCCACCACATACATATATAGGTCTCCCCACCGCACACATATATAGGTATCCCCGCCTCATATATATATAGGTATCCCCGCCACACACATATATAGGTCTCCCCACCACACAAATATATAGGTATCCCCGCCACACACATATATAGGTATCCTCACCACACACATATATAGGTATCCCCGCCACAGACATCTATAGGTATCCCCAACACATACATATTTAGGTATCCCTACCACATACATATATAGGTATCACCACCACATACATGTATAGGTATCACCACCACACACATAAATAGGTATCCCCACCACACACATATATAGGTATCACCACCACATACATCTATAGGTATCCCCATCACATACATATATATGTATCCCCACCACATACATATATAGGTATCACCACCACACACATATATAAGTCTCCCCACCACATATATATATAGGTATCACCACCACATACATCTATATGTATAACCACCACATACATATATAGGTATCCTCGCCACATACATCTATAGGTATCCCCGCCACACACATATATAGGTATCCCCACCACATATTTATATAGGTATCCCCGCCACATACATCTATATGTCTCCCCACCACATACATATATAGGTATCCCCACCACATAAATATATAGGAATCTCCACCACATACATCTATAGGTCTCCCCGGCACATACATATATAGGTATCCCCACCACAAACATATATAGGTATCCCCGCCACATACATCTATAGGTCTTCCCGCCAAATACATATATAGGTATCCCCACCACATACATATATAGGTATCCCCACCACACACATATATAGGTATCCCCACCACATACATATATAGGTATCCTCACCACACACATATATAGGTATCCCCACCACATACATATATAGGTATCCCCACCACATACATCTATAGGTATCACCACCACATACATCTATAGGTATCCCCACCACATACATATATAGGTATCACCACCACACACATATATAAGTCTCCCCACCACACACATATATAGGTATCCCCGCCACATACATCTATAGGTCTCCCCACCACATACATATATAGGTATCACCACCACAAGCATCTATAGGTATCACCACCACATACATATATAGGTATCCCCGCCACATACATATATAGGAAACCTCGCCACACACATATATAGGTATCCCCGCCACATACATCTATAGGTCTCCCCACCACATACATATATAGGTATCCCCATCACATACATATATAGGTATCCCCACCACATACATATATAGGTCTCCCCGCCACATACATATATAGGTATCCCCACCACAAACATATATAGGTCTCCCCGCAACATACATATATAGGTATCCCCACCACATACATATATAGGTATCCCCACCACATACATATATAGGTATCCCCGCCACACACATATATAGGTATCCCCACCACATACATATATAGGTATCCTCACCACACACATATATAGATATAGGTATCCCCACCACATACATATATAGGTATCCCCACCACACACATCTATAGGTATCCCCACCACATACATATATAGGTATCCTCACCACACACATATATAGGTCTTCCCACCACCACACATATATAGGTATCCCCACCACATACATCTATAGGTATCACCACCACATACATCTATAGGTATCCCCACCACATACATATATAGGTATCACCACCACACACATATATAAGTCTCCCCACCACACACATATATAGGTATCCCCGCCACATACATCTATATGTCTCCCCACCACATACATATATAGGTATCACCACCACATGCATCTATATGTATCACCACCACATACATATATAGGTATCCCCGCCACATACATCTACAGGTAACCCCGCCACACACATCTATAGGTCTCCCCACCACATACATATATAGGTATCCCCACCACATACATATATAGGTATCCCCACCACATACATCTATAGGTCTCCCCGCCACATACATATATAGGTATCCCCACCACAAACATATATAGGTATCCCCGCAACATACATCTATAGTTCTCCCCGCCAAATACATATATAGGTATCCCCACCACATACATATATAGGTATCCCCACCACATACATATATAGGTATCCCCACCACATACATAAATAGGTATCCCCACCACACACATATATAGGTATCACCACCACATACATCTATAGGTATCCCCACCACATACATCTATAGGTATCACCACAACATACATCTATAGGTATCACCCCCACATACATATATATGTATCCCCACCACATACATATATAGGTATCACCACCACACACATATATAAGTCTCCCCACCACATACATATATAGGTATCACCACCACATACATCTATAGGTATCACCACCACATACACATATAGGTATCCCCGCCACATACATCTATAGGTATCCCCGCCACACACATATATAGGTATCCCCACCACATATTTATATAGGCATCCCCGCCACATACATCTATATGTCTCTCCGCCACATACATATATAGGTATCCCCACCACATAAATATATAGGAATCTCCACCACATACATCTATAGGTCTCCCCGGCACATACATATATAGGTATCCCCACCACAAACATATATAGGTATCACCACCACATACATCTATAGGTATCACCACCACATACATATATAGGTAACCCCGCCACATATATATATAGGTATCCCCGCCACACACATATATAGGTATCCCCGCCACATACATATATAGGTATCCTCACCACACACATATATAGGTATCCCCACCACACACATATATAGGTATCCCCACCACATACATCTATAGGTATCACCACCACATACATATATAGGTATCCCCGCCACACACATATATAGGTCTCCCCACCACACACATATATAGGTCTCCCCGCCAAATACATATATAGGTATCCCCACCACATACATCTATAGGTCTCCCCGCCACATACATATATAGGTATCCCCACCACAATCGTATATAGGTATCCCCGCCACACACATATATAGGTATCCCCTCCACAATCATATATAGGTATCCCCGCCACACACATATATAGGTCTCCCCACCACATACATATATAGGTCTCCCCACCGCACACATATATAGGTATCCCCGCCTCATACATATATAGGTATCCCCGCCACACACATATATAGGTCTCCCCACCACACACATATATAGGTATCCCCGCCACACACATATATAGGTATCCTCACCACACACATATATAGGTATCCCCGCCACAGACATCTATAGGTATCCCCAACACATACATATTTAGGTATCCCTACCACATACATATATAGGTATCACCACCACATACATGTATAGGTATCACCACCACACACATAAATAGGTATCCCCACCACACACATATATATGTATCCCCACCACATACATATATAGGTATCACCATCACATACATATATAAGTCTCCCCACCACACACATATATAGGTATCCCCGCCACATACTTATATAGGTATCCCCGCCACACACATATATAGGTCTCCCCACCACACAAATATATAGGTATCCCCGCCACACACATATATAGGTATCCTCACCACACACATATATAGGTATCCCCGCCACAGACATCTATAGGTATCACCACCACATACATATATAGGTATCCCCACCACATACATATATAGGTATCACCACCACACACATATTTAGGTCCCCCCAGCCACATACATATATAGGTCTCCTAGCCACACACATATATAGGTATTCCCGCCACAATCATATATAGGTATCCCCGCCACACACATATATGAGTCATTATCAATTTTGGCGCATATTTCAGTCTGGTAATAATTGAAAAAAATATGTTGGCAGAAAACGTAATTTGGTCATCGTTTGGAATAAATAGACCTTATGGGTTATTAAAACACTAAAATGCAGGCTTAATCACCTATGATTTGTATATGGTTGGGTTGTCAATGTTGGCTATGCATATATAATGTCTATACTGTAACAAACACACTTTGTATGGCTGCAATTAAAAAATATTAGAACTACTTCATGATGTAACTCGATCATGTCAAAATGGATTATCTTACAACTAATAACACATATTTTTCCGGTTATATATGTTAAATCATGTCTTTTCCATGTGTAGAATCAACTGTTTTTCGAAAATTACATTCTGCCGATACGAAAGAGTTCTTCAAGAGAGAATATTCGTATCATATTGGGTATTGGTTTAATGTCGTGAATCCGATATGCCGAAACCACTGATAATTGAAAAAAACTCCCTTGGAATTGTATGACTTAGCATTTTTAAATTTCAATATTCACTGCGTTACAGTGGGGACATTTGTGTGACAGTATAGACGGTCATCGTTACATGATATACAATTTTGAGCACCACATGGAGGTTGAAACCCCACTAAGCTATACCAATATGTCATATTTCGAATATAGCGCGACAAAAATAAGAATTTCTCAGTCTGACGTGCATAATAAAGGATGTACAATGTTATTTCATAAATTACCGTATAGTTTAAAATGTCATATGTTACAGTAAAGACATGCTTGTTACACGATATACATAACATGTACATTTGTATATTTCTAGTTCCATTTTGATGAAGGAAGATTTGTTTAATATATTCAGGGTCTCACTAAATTTTGTTAAAGAGTTTTTGCCATATATAACCATTATCTGGCCAAAGAACTTCTCCGTGGGCTCTTAATGTTACACGAAAGACACATTTTTATTATTGTTTTATTCAACAAAAACACGATGAAAAAAGGATAATCAAAATACGTTATCCAAAGAAAAAAGAAGGAAAAATATATAACTGAAGTGGTGTATTCGCCATAGAATGAAGTTTGTGGCGACTATAGTGCGCTCCGTTGCCCCTCCGTCGTAACTGTACACACATCTGATACACGGACGTATATTTCAAGTGGAGTATTTACTAGAGATGCATATATCAGATATGTGTGAGTTACCATCGAGGGCCAACTACAACTCATCGCATATTAATTGCGTTATGGGAGAGTTTCTTCATCCCTAAGTAATACTAGCGAGGTTCAGTTACACGTATGTGTAGATAGAAGGAATTGATCTGGTGAATGAAACTCACCTGACTCACATGAGTACGTGCACGGTTATTCGGTTAAGATTAGTTTAGATGTAAGTCTATCCGATGTATAACATGTAACTAAGAAGTGTAATTAAGAGTATTACCCCACCTTCATTACATAAAGAAGGTTTCAACGAGTTATGAACGCCATGTGGCTGTTATGAGCATGTGTGATTTACCTGCAGATATATTTTATTTTGAGTGATGCAAATTTAATCATGTTGTCGTTACACTTGCGTTCGTGACAGCAGTCAGGTGGCTTTAAATTCCCTTCATCATTCACGACTATATCAATACTATACACAATACTATACAAATACGTGTGACTGAACCCGTCTATTAACAAGAAAACATAAATTGTGATTTAAAATATGTTTAACGGAAACAAATAACTAAACCACACGTGTGGATATTTTCCAACTAATATCATACATGTACGTTACGATATATGTATAATATACCGCTGACATTTCCAACTCATTAGCATACGGCAAACCACCGAATATATACGGGGAAATTACATATTCAGCCAATAGCCTTTCTTAATGTCCGATATTACTCTGTAATTTATTCCATATTGGCATGCACACTTTAAAGTGCGAACCTCTCCCTGTAATTATCTTTGGCTCAGGAGTAACGGCCAAAATCTCGTTATGACAGTACCACGAAATATCTGTGCAGCGTTTTGGCCATGTAAAGTAATTTGCCTTCTTTGGACCTATACGCTTCATACATTTTATAAGCAACTCATCACCCGAGACATTCTGGACATATCCAGGGTATATGTTCCGCTCATATTTAACAATAACATATTTATCAATACACTCAACTGAACTTGGCACATTCAACCAAACACCATCACACGTCTTGTCTGAACCATCAACCAGCTTCTCCCCATCACACCCATTGGCAACTGTTTTACTCTGCTGTTCACTATCCGTACTTTCTCCTGACACATCCCGTCTAAACCTTCAACCTGCTTCTCTCCATCACATTGATCAGCTGTCTTACTCTGCTGTTCACTCTCCAATGCATTCACCTGACACATCCCGTCTAAACCCTCAACGTGCTTCTCCCCGTCACATTCATCAACAACTATCTTACTTGTCTCTTCGCTCTCGGCTACACTCTCCGGACACATCGAATGCACACACTCGATCAACATATGCATTCCACATTCATCAACAACTATCTTACTCTGCTGTTCACTCTCCAGTACATTCTCCTGACACATCCCGTCTAAACCGTCAACCCGTTTCTCTCACTCACATTCATCAACTGTCTTACTCTGCTGTTCACTATCCTGTACTTTCCCCTGAAACAGCCCGTCTGAACCTTCAACCTGCTTCACTCCATCACATTCATCGGCTGTATTACTCTGCTGTTCACTATCCGATACTTTCTCCTGACACCTCTCGTTCACACCCTCGATCACCATCTCCATGTCACATTCATCAACATATGTCTTACCCTGTTCATTCTCTAGTACAATCTCCGGACACACGTCGTCCACGCCCTCGATCTCCATCTTCGTGTCATTTTCATCAACTGTCTTACTCTGCTGTTCACTCGCTAGTACATTATCCGGACACCTCCCGTCTAAACCCTCAACAAGCTTCTCCCCATCACATTCATCAACATCTGGCTCACTCTGTTCAATCAACTCAGAATCCTCTCCAATCCCAACTAATCCGACGCTAACCTCTCTGTCTGAGCGCGCACATCGACTTGCTTTCATACCACGCCTAGTCGAAACACCTTTCTCCCTGCAGACCCAACTTTCAAACCGTCATCGACAATCGCCCCAGGTTCCTCTCCACTCCCAACTAATCCGTCGCCGACCTCTCTGTCTGATCGCACACCTCGACTTGCTTGCCTACCACGCCTAGTAAAAACCTCTCAACCTTTCTCCCTACAGACCCAACTTTCAAACCGTCATCGACAATCGCCCCAGGTTCCTCTCCACTCCCAACTAACCCGTCGCCGACCTCTCTGTCTGATCGCCCACCCCGACTTGCTTGCCTACCACGCCTAGTCAAAACACCCTCAACCTTTCTGTCCACCGACCCAACTTTAAAACCATCATTGGCAATCGCCCCAGATTCCTCTACACTCCCAACTAACACATCGCATTTGCCGACCTCTCTATCTGATTGCGCACCCTGACCCGCTTTCTTGCCACAACCACCCAATACACTTTTCTTAACATTCCTTCTAGTTCCAATAACAGGCATAACGATACTGGGACTCTCATACAGAACTTTATCCCGATAACATTTGGATAGTTCGCGAATTATTTGCTTGCTGCTCTCTATTTCCTGTCTAGATGGGCCCGGAAATTCTTCGTGATTTTGCAGTGGCGAAGCTGGTGGTGTACATGCTATAATCTAGTTTATTTTCTTTAGTTTTTCTCTTTGTTTTCTCTGTTTTTCTTTGCATTGTTTTCGTCAGTTCTCGCGATGTCATATATTTCTTGCATTTCTTTTTTCCCAGTTTCTTATTATACCCCCTTTAAAAAAAAGGGGGGGGGGTATACTGTTTTGCACCTGTCCGTCTGTGCGTCCGTCCGATGTCTGTTCATGTCATAACTTGAACAGTAGTGCCCAGATCTCAATGAAATTAGGTATGGATGTTCACTAATATGAGGACATTAAATAGTGGGTTCCATCGTTTTGTTCGGATTTTCCATTAGTTAGTTATTCATCTTTGTCTATCTGAAATGTTGGCTTTTGGTCCGTCTAGTGTCTGTTCATGTCATAACTTCAACAGTTGTGCTGGAATCTCAATGAAATTTGGTTTGAATGTTCACTAATATGAGGGCATTCAATAGAGGGTTACATCGTTCGGATTTTCCTTTCTAGAGTTATTCATCTTTGTGTATCTGGAAATGTTGGCTGTTTGGTCCATCCGATGTCTGTTCAGGTAATAACTTGAACAGTAATGCTCGGATCTCAATAACAATTTGTATGGTTGTTCACCATTATGAGGACATTTAATGGCATATTCAACTGTTTTGTTTTGGTTTTTTGTTCTATAGTTATTCATCTTTGTTTATATGAGAATGCTGATTTTTGGGTCCATCGGTCTGAGTATAGCACTCATAAGTTATTATAAATATGCCCACACTAGTCGGTATGCCACAAGGGGGTATATGCACCGGACGACAGTCCATCTCTTGTCTTCTCTATACTTTGCTTTCTGTTTGTTCAAATAAGAGCGTCACCGTTCAGGATCCTTATCTCTAATCGCTCTGAATTTCCTCTGTCTCTCAGCATTTGACATAGCCATATCTGAAAGCAATCAGGACGACGTTACTATTATACGAATACCATATATGTATTAAGCGTGCTTGTTCAAAAACGATATGTACACATATGAATGTATATTTACTCGTGAGCACGGACACATTCCGGAATTTGTCGAGTTGTAAATCAATGGTATCTTGACATGTATATCGTGTAACGTCTAATCAAGTATGTATGCATGAGTGCGCCTAAGTTTGGTTTCCATTATAATTCACCAAAACAAAGTATTATACCAATAATTCGACACTTGTATTATTGCTATTTTGGCGAGCGAATTTGAATTACCCACCAAAATAACCATCAGACACACTCTGGTCTTTCATGTAGCGTGTTGTGTATTTAATGTAACGACCACGCGATCTGCTCATGAATTTAAAAGGAACTATATAACGAACGCATCGATGCTTACTCACCATAGCACACTCACATACATATTTGTATGTGAGTTAAAAATGACACTTACCATTTGGTAATCCTTTCCCCTTACACCGAAATTAAAATAATGACAACTAATCGTATTTCCTGTAACGCCTATTTGGTTATTTGTGCAGATAACTGTACCATTGGCATGTAATTTCGGTATTTTCAAATAATTTCACGCTACTCATGTAATTATAACATACCTAAACACAGTAAATAAACGTCAAACAAAATAACACACGATTGCTTGCTATTACTACAAAAGTAAAATTCATGTAACACATGTCGTATATCGTGTTACTCGCAGTGTATTTCGTGTAACGAAATCACAATTTGAAGCGACTCAAATATAGAAGAGGTCGCGTTTATTATTATATGATGTCTATCACATCACAATGATAGCAGGAATGCGACAAAGGGGGCTAAACGTCGACTTTATTCAAAATTGCTACGTTGTTGGTCAAAACTGCTTTCTCCCGTAACAATTATGGTATCTCCCGTAACATGATTTAACATTGTGACAAAGTCCCAGCAAATGGTTTATCTTAAACACATAACTGTTTGGCTAAATACAATTCTAATGAGTCACCTGACAGTTTACATAATAAATCCACATAATATTTTGACACATATTATAAATAGACTAATCTCAAGGTGATATTTCTATCTCCAGTAACAAAACTGGTATTTCCTGTAATGATATTCTTCGTAACAGGAGTGGACCGTTACAGGAGATATGTATTGACTATCAAACACGAAATATCTCAATGATTTCTCCCTTCAGCGGGGAGATAATGTGGAAATCGAAATGACGCACAAACATCTCTATGAAAATGAATTAGCAATACTGAGCTCCCTGGTCATATCGATTAAATTTGCGTTACATTTCAGACGCTTTTTAAATATACGGTTATGGGTGCACCTACCTGATGCTAATTTTTCCTCCGCTGTATCTTCGTATTCCAAATCGGCGTCCACATTCGATCATGCCACGTGCTCTCACTCTTATAAAACGAATTGACGTCATTGACACTGATAGGGAGGTCCTATTATTTTGCTAGTATGCATCTTCGTTACCGTAGATACATCGAGTTGAGGGACAAGATGTAACGAGCAAAAAATATGTGGAAATCACGGACATTGGTAGTCTACAGTTAATTTTCATTTAGAGTAATGACCATTATTCAACTACGCATGACAGTTTTCATAATTATTGTGAATAATGTCCATAGACAGACGAGCGAACTCGATATTTTGAAATTGTGACACGAGTTTTAGTGTAAATTCAGCTATAAAGCTAACGGGTAGGGGGTTAATATCCCGCTACACGACATGTATACGGTGTGTATTTTATAGAACGCATTGCGGGCCATATATAAAATTATAATTTGCCACCATATATCTTGTCTGAAAGACGCCAGTGTCAAAGGACAAGAATATGCGCCAAAATTGATAATGACTCATATAGGTCTCCCCGCCAAATACATATATAGGTCTCCCCGCCGCACACATATATAGGTATCCCCGCCACATACATATATAGGTCTCCCCGCCACAAACATATATAGGTCTCACCACCACACAAATATATAGGTATCCCCACCACTCACATATATAGGTATCCCCGCCACATACTTATATAGGTATCCCCGCCATACACATATATAGGTCTCGCCACCGCACAAATATATAGGTATCCCCGCCACACACATATATAGGTATCCTCACCACACACATATATAGGTATCCCCGCCACAGACATCTATAGGTATCCCCACCACATACATATATAGGTATCCCCACCACATACATATATAGGTATCACCACCGCATACATCTATAGGTATCACCACCACACTCATAAATAGGTATCCCCACCACACACATATATGGGTATCACCACCACATACATCTATAGGTATCCCCACCACATACATCTATAGGTATCACCACAACATACATCTATAGGTATCACCCCCACATACATATATATGTATCCCCACCACATACATATATAGGTATCACCACCACACACATATATAAGTCTCCCCACCACATACATATATAGGTATCACCACCACATACATCTATAGGTATCACCACCACATACACATATAGGTATCCCCGCCACATACATCTATAGGTATCCCCGCCACACACATATATAGGTATCCCCACCACATATTTCTATAGGTATCCCCGCCACATACATCTATATGTCTCTCCGCCACATACATATATAGGTATCCCCACCACATAAATATATAGGAATCTCCACCACATACATCTATAGGTCTCCCCGGCACATACATATATAGGTATACCCACCACAAACATATATAGGTATCACCACCACATACATCTATAGGTATCACCACCACATACATATATAGGTATCCCCGCCACATATATATATAGGTATCCCCGCCACACACATATATAGGTATCCCCGCCACATACATATATAGGTATCCTCACAACACACATATATAGGTATCCCCACCACACACATATATAGGTATCCCCACCACATACATCTATAGGTATCACCACCACATACATATATAGGTATCCCCGCCACACACATATATAGGTCTCCCCACCACACACATATATAGGTCTCCCCGCCAAATACATATTTAGGTATCCCCACCACATACATATATAGGTATCCCCACCACACACATATATAGGTATCCCCACCACATACATATATAGGTATCCTCACCACAAACATATATAGGTATCCCCAACACATACATATATAGGTATCCCCACCACATACATCTATAGCTATCACCACCACATACATCTATAGGTATCCCCACCACATACATATATAGGTATCACCACCACACACATATATAAGTCTCCCCACCACACACATATATAGGTATCCCCGCCACATACATCTATATGTCTCCCCACCACATACATATATAGGTATCACCACCACATGCATCTATATGTATCACCACCACATACATATATAGGTATCCCCGCCACATACATCTACAGGTAACCCCGCTACACACATCTATAGGTCTCCCCACCACATACATATATAGGTATCCCCACCACATACATATATAGGTATCCCCACCACATACATCTATAGGTCTCCCCGCCACATACATATATAGGTATCCCCACCACAAACGTATATAGGTATCCCCGCAACATACATCTATAGGTCTCCCCGCCAAATACATATATAGGTATCCCACCACATACATATATAGGTATCCCCACCACATACATATATGGATATCCCCACCACATACATCTATAGGTATCCCCACCACATACATATATAGGTATCACCACCACATACATTTATAGGTATCACCACCACATACATCTATATGTATCCCCACCACATACATATATAGGTATCACCACCACACACATATATAGGTCTCCCCACCACACAAATATATAGGTATACCCGTCACACACATATATAGGTATCCTCACCACACACATATATAGGTATCCCCGCCACAGACATCTATAGCTATCCCCAACACATACATATATAGGTATCCCCACCACATACATACATAGGTATCACCACCACATACATCTATAGGTATCACCACCACACACATATATAGGTCTCCCCGCCACATAAATATATAGGTCTCCCAGCCACACACATATATAGGTATCCCCGCCACAATCATATATAGGTATCCCCGCCACACACATATATAGGTATCCCCACCACATACATATATAGGTCTCCCCACCGCACACATATATAGGTATCCCCGCCTCATACATATATAGGTATCCCAGCCACACACAAATATAGGTCTCCCCACCACACAAATATATAGGTATCCCCGCCACACACATATATAGGTATCCTCACCACACACATATATATGTATCCCCGCCACAGACATCTATAGGTATCCCCAACACATACATATATAGGTATCCCCACCACATACATACATAGGTATCACCACCACATACATCTATAGGTATCACCACCACATACATATATAGGTATCCCCACCACATACATACATAGGTATCACCACCACATACATCTATAGGTATCACCACCACACACATATATAGGTCTCCCCGCCACATACATATATAGGTCTCCCAGCCACACACATATATAGGTATCCCCGCCACAATCATATATAGGTATCCCCGCCACACACATATATAGGTCTCCCCACCACATACATATATAGGTCTCCCCGCCACATACATATATAGGTATCCCCACCACAAACATATATAGGTATCTCCGCAACATACATCTATAGGTCTCCCCGCCAAATACATATATAGTTATCCCCACCACACACATATTTAGGTCTCCCCGCCACATACATATATAGGTCTCCTAGCCACACACATATATAGGTATTCCCGCCACAATCATATATAGGTATCCCCGCCACACACATATATAGGTCTCCCCGCCACATACATATATAGGTCTCCCCGCCGCACACATATATAGGTATCCCCGCCACATACATATATAGGTCTCCCCGCCGCACACATATATAGGTATCCCCGCCACATACATATATAGGTCTCCCCGCCACAAACATATATAGGTCTCCTCACCACACACATATATAGGTATCCCCGCCACAGACATCAATAGGTATCCCCACCACATACATATTTAGGTATCCCTACCACATAAATATATAGGTATCACCACCACATACATCTATAGGTATCACCACCACACACATAAATAGGTATCACCACCAGACACATATATAGGTATCACCACCACATACATATATAGGTAACCCCACCAAACACATACATAGGTATCCCCACCACATACATCTATAGGTATCCCCACCACATACATCTATAGGTATCACCACAACATACATCTATAGGTATCACCCCCACTTACATCTATATGTATCCCCACCACATACATATATAGGTATCACCACCACACACATATATAAGTCTCCCCACCACACACATATATAGGTATCCCCGCAACATACATCTATAAGTCTCCCCACCACATACATATATAGGTATCACCACCACATACATCTATAGGTATCACCACCACATACACATATAGGTATTCCCGCCACATACATCTATAGGTATCCCCGCCACACACATATATAGGTATCCCCACCACATACATATATAGGTATCCCCACCACATACATCTATAGGTCTCCCCGCCACATACATATATAGGTATCCCCACCACATACATCTATAGGTATCACCACCACACACATAAATAGGTATCACCACCACACACATATATAGGTATCACCACCACATACATATATAGGTAACCCCACCACACACATATATAGGTATCCCCACCACATACATCTATAGGTATCCCCACCACATACATCTATAGGTATCACCACAACATACATCTATAGGTATCACCTCCACATACATCTATATGTATCCCCACCACATACATATATAGGTATCACCACCACACACATATATAAGTCTCCCCACCACACACATATATAGGTATCCCCGCAACATACATCTATAAGTCTCCCCACCACATACATATATAGGTATCACCACCACATACATCTATAGGTATCACCACCACATACATCTATATGTATCCCCACCACATACATATATAGGTATCACCACCACACACATATATAGGTCTCCCCACCACACAAATATATAGGTATACCCGTCACACACATATATAGGTATCCTCACCACACACATATATAGGTATCCCCGCCACAGACATCTATAGGTATCCCCACCACATACATATATAGGTATCCCCACCACATACATACATAGGTATCACCACCACAAACATCTATAGGTATCACCACCACACACATATATAGGTCTCCCCGCCACATACATATATAGGTCTCCCAGCCACACACATATATAGGTATCCCCGCCACAATCATATATATGTATCCCCGCCACACACATATATAGGTATCCCCACCACATACATATATAGGTCTCCCTACCGCACACATATATAGGTATCCCCGCCTCATACATATATAGGTATCCCCGCCACACACAAATATAGGTCTCCCCACCACACAAATATATAGGTATCCCCGCCACACACATATATAGGTATCCTCACCACACACATATATAGGTATCCCCGCCACAGACATCTATAGGTATCCCCAACACATACATATATAGGTATCCCCACCACATACATACATAGGTATCACCACCACATACATCTATAGGTATCACCACCACATACATATATAGGTATCCCCACCACATACATACATAGGTATCACCACCACATACATCTATAGGTATCACCACCACACACATATATAGGTCTCCCCGCCACATACATATATAGGTCTCCCAGCCACACACATATATAGGTATCCCCGCCACTATCATATATAGGTATCCCCGCCACACACATATATAGGTCTCCCCACCACATACATATATAGGTCTCCCCGCCACATACATATATAGGTATCCCCACCACAAACATATATAGGTATCTCCGCAACATACATCTATAGGTCTCCCCGCCAAATACATATATAGTTATCCCCACCACACACATATTTAGGTCTCCCCGCCACATACATATATAGGTCTCCTAGCCACACACATATATAGGTATTCCCGCCACAATCATATATAGGTATCCCCGCCACACACATATATAGGTCTCCCCGCCACATACATATATAGGTCTCCCCGCCGCACACATATATAGGTATCCCCGCCACATACATATATAGGTCTCCCCGCCGCACACATATATAGGTATCCCCGCCATATACATATATAGGTCTCCCCGCCACAAACATATATAGGTCTCCTCACCACACACATATATAGGTATCCCCGCCACAGACATCAATAGGTATCCCCACCACATACATATTTAGGTATCCCTACCACATAAATATATAGGTATCACCACCACATACATCTATAGGTATCACCACCACACACATAAATAGGTATCACCACCAGACACATATATAGGTATCACCACCACATACATATATAGGTAACCCCACCACACACATACATAGGTATCCCCACCACATACATCTATAGGTATCACCACAACATACATCTATAGGTATCACCCCCACATACATCTATATGTATCCCCGCCACACACATATATAGGTATCCCCACCACATACATATATAGGTATCCCCACCACATACATCTATAGGTCTCCCCGCCACATACATATATAGGTATCCCCACCACATACATCTATAGGTATCACCACCACACACATAAATAGGTATCACCACCACACACATATATAGGTATCACCACCACATACATATATAGGTAACCCCACCACACACATATATAGGTATCCCCACCACATACATCTATAGGTATCCCCACCACATACATCTATAGGTATCACCACAACATACATCTATAGGTATCACCCCCACATACATCTATATGTATCCCCACCACATACATATATAGGTATCACCACCACACACATATATAAGTCTCCCCACCACACACATATATAGGTATCCCCGCAACATACATCTATAAGTCTCCCCACCACATACATATATAGGTATCACCACCACATACATCTATAGGTATCACCACCACATACACATATAGGTATCCCCGCCACATACATCTATAGGTATCCCCGCCACACACATATATAGGTATCCCCACCACATACATATATAGGAATCCCCACCACATACATCTATAGTTCTCCCCGCCACATACATATATAGGTATCCCCACCTCAAACATATATAGGTATCCCCACCACATACATATATAGGTATCACCACCACATACATCTATATGTATCCCCACCACATACATATATAGGTATCACCACCCCACATATATATATGTCTCCCCACCACACACATATATATGTATCCCCGCCACATACTTATATAGGTATCCCCGCCACACACATATATAGGTCTCCCCACCACACAAATATATAGGTATCCCCGCCACACCCATATATAGGTATCCTCACCACACACATATATAGGTATCCCCGCCACAGACATCTATAGGTATCCCCACCACATACATATATAGGTATCCCCACCACATACATATATAGGTATCACCACCACATACATCTATAGGTATCACCACCACACACATATATAGGTCTCTCCGCCACATACATATATAGGTCTTCCAGCCACACACATATATAGGTATCCCCGCCACAATCATATATAGGTATCCCTGCCACACACATATATAGGTCTCCCCGCCACATACATATATAGGTCTCCCCGCAGCACACATATATATGTATCCCCGCCAAATAAATATATAGGTATCCCCGCCACACACATATATAGGTCTCCCCACCACACAAATATATAGGTATCCCCGCCACACACATATATAGGTATCCTCACCACACACATATATAGGTATCCCCGCCACAGACATCTATAGGTATCCCCACCACATACATATTTAGGTATCCCTACCACATACATATATAGGTATCACCACCACATACATCTATAGGTATCACCACCACATACATAAATAGGTATCACCACCACACACATATATAGGTATCACCACCACACACATATATAGGTATCCCCACCACACACATACATAGGTATCACCACCACACACATATATAGGTATCCCCACCACATACATCTATAGGTATCACCACAACATACATCTATAGGTATCACCCCCACATACATCTATATGTATCCCCACCACATACATATATAGGTATCACCACCACACACATATATAAGTCTCCCCACCACACACATATATAGGTATCCCCGCCACATACATCTATAAGTCTCCCCACCACATACATATATAGCTATAACCACCACACACAAATATAAGTCTCGCCACCACACACATATATAGGTATCCCCGACACATACATCTATAAGTCTCCCCACCACACACATATATAAGTCTCCCCGCCACAGACATATATAAGTCTCCCCACCACATACATATATAGGTATCACCACCACATACATCTATAGGTATCACCACCACATACACATATAGGTATCCCCCGCCACATACATCTATAGGTATCCCCGCCACACACATATATAGGTATCCCCACCACATACATATATAGGTATCCCCACCACATACATCTATAGGTCTCCCCGCCACATACATATATAGGTATCCCCACCACAAACATATATAGGTATCCCCACAACATACATCTATAGGTCTCCCCGCCAAATACATATATAGGTTTCCCCACCACATACATATATAGGTATCCCCACCACATACATCTATAGGTATCACCACCACACACATAAATAGGTATCCCCACCGCACACATATATAGGTATCACCACCACATACAAATATAGGTATCCCCGCCACACACATATATATGTATCCCCACCACATACATCTATATGTATCCCCACCACATACATCTATAGGTATCACCACCACATACTTATATAGGTATCACCACCACATACATCTATATGTATCCCCACCACATACATATATAGGTATCACCACCACACACATATATAAGTCTCCCCCACCACACACATATATAGGTATCCCCGCCACACACATATATAGGTATCCTCACCACACACATATATAGGTATCCCCCGCCACAGACATCTATAGGTATCCCCACCACATACATATTTAGGTATCCCTACCACATACATATATAGGTATCACCACCACATACATCTAAAGGTATCACCACCACATACATATATAGGTATCACCATCACACACACATATAGGTATCACCACCACATACATATATAGGTATCACCACCACACACATAAATAGGTATCACCACCACACACATATATAGGTATCCCCACCACATACATCTATAGGTATCACCACAACATACATCAATAGGTATCACCCCCACATACATCTATATGTATCCCCACCACATACATATATAGGTATCACCACCACACACATATATAAGTCTCCCCACCACACACATATATAGGTATCCCCGCCACATACATCTATAAGTCTCCCCACCACATACATATATAGGTATCACCACCACACACATATATAAGTCTCCCCCACCACACACATATATAGGTATCACCACCACACACATATATAAGTCTCCCCACCACATACATATATAGGTATCCCCGCCACATACATCTATAAGTCCTCCCACCACACACATATATAAGTATCCCCGCCACATAAATCTATAAGTCTCCCCACCACATACATATATAGGTATCACCACCACATACATCTATAGGTATCACCACCACATACACATATAGGTATCCCCGTCACATACATCTATAGGTATCCCCGCCACACACATATATAGGTATCCCCACCAGATACATATATAGGAATCCCCACCACATACATCTATAGGTCTCCCCGCCAAATACATATATAGGTATCCCCACCACATACACATATAGGTATCCCCGCAACATACATCTATAGGTCTCCCCGCCACATACATCTATAGGTATCACCACCACACACATAATAGGTATCCCCAACACACACATATATAGGTATCACCACCACATACATATATAGGTATCCCCACCACACACATATATAGGTATGCCCACCACATACATCTATAGGTATCCCCACCACATACATCTATAGGTATCACCACCACATACTTCTATAGGTATCACCACCACATACAACTATATGTATCCCCACCACATACATATATAGTATCACCACCACACACATATATAAGTCTCCCCACCACACACATATATAGGTATTCCCCGCCACATACTTATATAGGTATCCCCACCACATACATATATAGGTATCACCACCACACACATATATAGGTATCCCCGCCACACACATATATAGGTATCCTCACCACACACATATATAGGTATCCCCGCCACAGATATCTTTAGGTATCCCCACCACATACATATATAGGTATCCCCACCACATACATCTATAGGTATCACCACAACATACATTTATAGGTATCACCCCCACATACATCTATATGTATCCCCACCACATACATATATAGGTATCACCACCACACACATATATAAGTCTCCCCACCACACACATATATAGGTATCCCCGCAACATACATCTATAAGTCTCCCCACCACATACATATATAGGTATCACCACCACATACATCTATAGGTATCACCACCACATACACATATAGGTATCCCCGCCACATACATCTATAGGTATCCCCGCCACACACTTATATATGTATCCCCACCACATACATATATAGGAATCCCCACCACATACATCTATAGTTCTCCCCGCCACATACATATATAGGTATCCCCACCTCAAACATATATAGGTATCCCCGCAACATACATCTATAGGTCTCCCCGCCAAATACATATATAGGTATCCCCACCACATACATATATAGGTATCCCCACCACATACATATATAGGTATCACCACCACATACATCTATATGTATCCCCACCACATACATATATAGGTATCACCACCACACACATATATATGTCTCCCCACCACACACATATATATGTATCCCCGCCACATACTTATATAGGTATCCCCGCCACACACATATATAGGTCTCCCCACCACACAAATATATAGGTATCCCCGCCACACCCATATATAGGTATCCTCACCACACACATATATAGGTATCCCCGCCACAGACATCTATAGGTATCCCCACCACATACATATATAGGTATCCCCACCACATACATATATAGGTATCATCACCACATACATCTATAGGTATCACCACCACACACATATATAGGTCTCTCCGCCACATACATATATAGGTCTTCCAGCCACACACATATATAGGTATCCCCGCCACAATCATATATAGGTATCCCTGCCACACACATATATAGGTCTCCCCGCCACATACATATATAGGTCTCCCCGCAGCACACATATATAGGTATCCCCGCCACATAAATATATAGGTATCCCCGCCACACACATATATAGGTCTCCCCACCACACAAATATAAAGGTATCCCCGCCACACACATATATAGGTATCCTCACCACACACATATATAGGTATCCCCGCCACAGACATCTATAGGTATCCCCACCACATACATATTTAGGTATCCCTACCACATACATATATAGGTATCACCACCACATACATCTATAGGTATCACCACCACATACATAAATAGGTATCACCACCACACACATATATAGGTATCACCACCACACACATATATAGGTATCCCCACCACACACATAAATAGGTATCACCACCACACACATATATAGGTATCCCCACCACATACATCTATAGGTATCACCACAACATACATCTATAGGTATCACCCCCACATACATCTATATGTATCCCCACCACATACATATATAGGTATCACCACCACACACATATATAAGCCTCCCCACCACACACATATATAGGTATCCCCGCCACATACATCTATAAGTCTCCCCACCACATACATATATAGCTATAACCACCACACACAAATATAAGTCTCGCCACCACACACATATATAGGTATCCCCGCCACATACATCTATAAGTCTCCCCACCACACACATATATAAGTCTCCCCGCCACATACATATATAAGTCTCCCCACCACATACATATATAGGTATCACCACCACATACATCTATAGGTATCACCACCACATACACATATAGGTATCCCCGCCACATACATCTATAGGTATCCCCGCCACAAACATATATAGGTATCCCCACCACATACATATATAGGTATCCCCACCACATACATCTATAGGTCTCCCCGCCACATACATATATAGGTATCCCCACCACAAACATATATAGGTATCCCCACAACATACATCTATAGGTCTCCCCGCCAAATACATATATAGGTTTCCCCACCACATACATATATAGGTATCCCCACCACATACATCTATAGGTATCACCACCACACACATAAATAGGTATCCCCACCACACACATATATAGGTATCACCACCACATACAAACAAATATAGGTATCCCCACCACACACATGTATATGTATCCCCACCACATACATCTATATGTATCCCCACCACATACATCTATAGGTATCACCACCACATACTTATATAGGTATCACCACCACATACATCTATATGTATCCCCACCACATACATATATAGGTATCACCACCACACACATATATAAGTCTCCCCACCACACACATATATAGGTATCCCCGCCACACACATATATAGGTATCCTCACCACACACATATATAGGTATCCCCGACACAGACATCTATAGGTATCCCCACCACATACATATTTAGGTATCCCTACCACATACATATATAGGTATCACCACCACATACATCTAAAGGTATCACCACCACATACATATATAGGTATCACCACCACACACACATATAGGTATCACCACCACATACATATATAGGTATCACCACCACACACATAAATAGGTATCACCACTACACACATATATAGGTATCCCCACCACATACATCTATAGGTATCACCACAACATACATCTATAGGTATCACCCCCACATACATCTATATGTATCCCCACCACATACATATATAGGTATCACCACCACACACATATATAGGTATCACCACCACATACATCTATAGGTATCACCACCACATACATAAATAGATATCACCACCACATACATAAATAGGTATCACCACCACACACATATATAGGTATCACCACCACACACATATATAGGTATCCCCACCACACACATAAATAGGTATCACCACCACACACATATATAGGTATCCCCACCACATACATCTATAGGTATCACCACAACATACATCTATAGGTATCACCCCCACATACATCTATATGTATCCCCACCACATACATATATAGGTATCACCACCACACACATATATAAGTCTCCCCACCACACACATATATAGGTATCCCCGCCACATACATCTATAAGTCTCCCCACCACATACATATATAGCTATAACCACCACACACAAATATAAGTCTCGCCACCACACACATCTATAGGTATCCCCACCACATACATATTTAGGTATCCCTACCACATACATATATAGGTATCACCACCACATACAACTAAAGGTATCACCACCACATACATATATAGGTATCACCACCACACACACATATAGGTATCACCACCACATACATATATAGGTATCACCACCACACACATAAATAGGTATCACCACCACACACATATATAGGTATCCCCACCACATACATCTATAGGTATCACCACAACATACATCTATAGGTATCACCCCCACATACATCTATATGTATCCCCACCACATACATATATAGGTATCACCACCACACACATATATAGGTATCACCACCACATACATCTATAGGTATCACCACCACATACATAAATAGATATCACCACCACATACATAAATAGGTATCACCACCACACACATATATAGGTATCACCACCACACACATATATAGGTATCCCCACCACACACATAAATAGGTATCACCACCACACACATATATAGGTATCCCCACCACATACATCTATAGGTATCACCACAACATACATCTATAGGTATCACCCCCACATACATCTATATGTATCCCCACCACATACATATATAGGTATCACCACCACACACATATATAAGTCTCCCCACCACACACATATATAGGTATCCCCGCCACATACATCTATAAGTCTCCCCACCACATACATATATAGCTATAACCACCACACACAAATATAAGTCTCGCCACCACACACATATATAGGTATCCCCGCCACATACATCTATAAGTCTCCCCACCACACACATATATAAGTCTCCCCGCCACATACATATATAAGTCTCCCCACCACATACATATATAGGTATCACCACCACATACATCTATAGGTATCACCACCACATACACATATAGGTATCCCCGCCACATACACCTATAGGTATCCCCGCCACACACATATATAGGTATCCCCACCACATACATATATAGGTATCCCCACCACATACATCTATAGGTCTCCCCGCCACATACATATATAGGTATCCCCACCACAAACATATATAGGTATCCCCACAACATACATCTATAGGTCTCCCCGCCAAATACATATATAGTTTTCCCCACCACATACATATATAGGTATCCCCACCACATACATCTATAGGTATCACCACCACACACATAAATAGGTATCCCCACCACACACATATATAGGTATCACCACCACATACAAATATAGGTATCCCCACCACACACATATATATGTATCCCCACCACATACATCTATATGTATCCCCACCACATACATCTATAGGTATCACCACCACATACTTATATAGGTATCACCACCACATACATCTATATGTATCCCCACCACATACATATATAGGAATCACCACCACACACATATATAAGTCTCCCCACCACACACATATATAGGTATCCCCGCCACACACATATATAGGTATCCTCACCACACACATATATAGGTATCCCCGCCACAGACATCTATAGGTATCCCCACCACATACATATTTAGGTATCCCTACCACATACATATATAGGTATCACCACCACATACATCTAAAGGTATCACCACCACATACATATATAGGTATCACCACCACACACACATATAGGTATCACCACCACATACATATATAGGTATCACCACCACACACATAAATAGGTATCACCACCACACACATATATAGGTATCCCCACCACATACATCTATAGGTATCACCACAACATACATCTATAGGTATCACCCCCACATACATCTATATGTATCCCCACCACATACATATATAGGTATCACCACCACACACATATATAAGTCTCCCCACCACACACATATATAGGTATCCCCGCCACATACATCTATAAGTCTCCCCACCACATACATATATAGGTATCACCACCACACACATATATAAGTCTCCCCACCACACACATATATAGGTATCACCACCACACACATATATAAGTCTCCCCACCACATACATATATAGGTATCCCAGCCACATACATCTATAAGTCCTCCCACCACACACATATATAAGTATCCCCGCCACATAAATCTATAAGTCTCCCCACCACATACATATATAGGTATCACCACCACATACATCTATAGGTATCACCACCACATACACATATAGGTATCCCCGTCACATACATCTATAGGTATCCCCGCCACACACATATATAGGTATCCCCACCACATACATATATAGGAATCCCCTCCACATACATCTATAGGTCTCCCCGCCAAATACATATATAGGTATCCCCACCACATACATATATAGGTATCCCCGCAACATACATCTATAGGTCTCCCCGCCACATACATCTATAGGTATCACCACCACACACATAAATAGGTATCCCCAACACACACATATATAGGTATCACCACCACATACATATATAGGTATCCCCACCACACACATATATAGGTATGCCCACCACATACATCTATAGGTATCCCCACCACATACATCTATAGGTATCACCACCACATACTTCTATAGGTATCACCACCACATACAACTATATGTATCCCCACCACATACATATATAGTATCACCACCACACACATATATAAGTCTCCCCACCACACACATATATAGGTATTCCCGCCACATACTTATATAGGTATCCCCACCACATACATATATAGGTATCACCACCACACACATATATAGGTATCCCCGCCACACACATATATAGGTATCCTCACCACACACATATATAGGTATCCCCGCCACAGATATCTTTAGGTATCCCCACCACATACATATATAGGTATTCCCACCACATACATCTATAGGTATCACCACAACATACATCTATAGGTATCACCCCCCACATACATCTATATTTATCCCCACCACATACATATATAGGTATCACCACCACACACATATATAAGTCTCCCCACCACACACATATATAGGTATCCCCGCAACTTACATCTATAAGTCTCCCCACCACATACATATATAGGTATCACCACCACATACATCTATAGGTATCACCACCACATACACATATAGGTATCCCCGCCACATACATCTATAGGTATCCCCGCCACACACATATATAGGTATCCCCACCACATACATATATAGGAATCCCCACCACATACATCTATAGTTCTCCCCGCCACATACATATATAGGTATGCCCACCTCAAACATATATAGGTATCCCCGCAACATACATCTATAGGTCTCCCCACCAAATACATATATAGGTATCCCCACCACATACATATATAGGTATCCCCACCACATACATATATAGGTATCACCACCACATACATCTATATGTATCCCCACCACATACATATATAGGTATCACCACCACACACATATATATGTCTCCCCACCACACACATATATATGTATCACCGCCACATACTTATATAGGTATCCCCGCCACACACATATATAGGTCTCCCCATCACACAAATATATAGGTATCCCCGCCACACCCATATATAGGTATCCTCACCACACACATATATAGGTATCCCCGCCACAGACATCTATAGGTATCCCCACCACATACATATATAGGTATCCCCACCACATACATATATAGGTATCACCACCACATACATCTATAGGTATCACCACCACACACATATATAGGTCTCTCCGCCACATACATATATAGGTCTTCCAGCCACACACATATATAGGTATCCCCGCCACAATCATATATAGGTATCCCTGCCACACACATATATAGGTCTCCCCGCCACATACATATATAGGTCTCCCCGCAGCACACATATATAGGTATCCCCGCCACATAAATATATAGGTATCCCCGCCACACACATATATAGGTGTCCCCACCACACAAATATATAGGTATCCCCGCCACACACATATATAGGTATCCTCACCACACACATATATAGGTATCCCCGCCACAGACATCTATAGGTATCCCCACCACATACATATTTAGGTATCCCTACCACATACATATATAGGTATCAACACCACATACATCTATAGGTATCACCACCACATACATAAATAGGTATCACCACCACACACATATATAGGTATCACCACCACACACATATATAGGTATCCCCACCACACACATAAATAGGTATCACCACCACACACATATATAGGTATCCCCACAACATACATCTATAGGTATCACCCCCACATACATCTATATGTATCCCCACCACATACATATATAGGTATCACCACCACACACATATATAAGTCTCCCCACCACACACATATATAGGTATCCCCGCCACATACATCTATAAGTCTCCCCACCACATACATATATAGCTATAACCACCACACACAAATATAAGTCTCGCCACCACACACATATATAGGTATCCCCGCCACATACATCTATAAGTCTCCCCACCACACACATATATAAGTCTCCCCGCCACATACATATATAAGTCTCCCCACCACATACATATATAGGTATCACCACCACATACATCTATAGGTATCACCACCACATACACATATAGGTATCCCCGCCACATACATCTATAGGTATCCCCGCCACACACATATATAGGTATCCCCACCACATACATATATAGGTATCCCCACCACATACATCTATAGGTCTCCCCGCCACATACATATATAGGTATCCCCACCACAAACATATATAGGTATCCCCACAACATACATCTATAGGTATCACCACCACATACTTATATAGGTATCACCACCACATACATCTATATGTATCCCCACCACATACATGTATAGGTATCACCACCATACACATATATAAGTCTCCCCACCACACACATATATAGGTATCCCCGCCACACACATATATAGGTATCCTCACCACACACATATATAGGTATCCCCGCCACAGACATCTATAGGTATCCCCACCACATACATATTTAGGTATCCCTACGACATACATATATAGGTATCACCACCACATACATCTAAAGGTATCACCACCACATACATATATAGGTATCACCACCACACACACATATAGGTATCACCACCACATACATATATAGGTATCACCACCACACACATAAATAGGTATCACCACCACACACATATATAGGTATCCCCACCACATACATCTATAGGTATCACCACAACATACATCTATCACCCCCACATACATCTATATGTATCCCCAACACATACATATATAGGTATCACCACCACACACATATATAAGTCTCCCCACCACACACATATATAGGTGTCCCCGCCACATACATCTATAAGTCTCCCCACCACATACATATATAGGTATCCCCGCCACATACATATATAAGTCTCCCCACCACACACATATATAGGTATCACCACCACACACATATATAAGTCTCCCCACCACATACATATATAGGTATCCCCGCCACATACATCTATAGGTATCACCACCACATACACATATATAGGTATCCCCGCCACATAAATCTATAAGTCTCCCCACCACATACATATATAGGTATCACCACCACATACATCTATAGGTATCACCACCACATACACATATAGGTATCCCCGTCACATACATCTATAGGTATCCCCGCCACACACATATATAGGTATCCCCACCACATACATATATAGGAATCCCCACCACATACATCTATAGGTCTCCCCGCCAAATACATATATAGGTATCCCCACCATATACATATATAGGTATCCCCGCAACATACATCTATAGGTCTCCCCGCCACATACATCTATAGGTATCACCACCACACACATAATTAGGTATCCCCAACACACACATATATAGGTATCACCACCACATACATATATAGGTATCCCCACCACACACATATATAGGTATGCCCACCACATACATATATAGGTATCCCCACCACATACATCTATAGGTATCACCACCACATACTTCAATAGGTATCACCACCACATACAACTATATGTATCCCCACCACATACATATATAGTATCACCACCACACACATATATAAGTCTCCCCACCACACACATATATAGGTATTCCCGCCACATACTTATATAGGTATCCCCACCACATACATATATAGGTATCACCACCACACACATATATAGGTATCCCCGCCACACACATATATAGGTATCCTCACCACACACATATATAGGTATCCCCGCCACAGATATCTTTAGGTATCCCCACCACATACATATATAGGTATCCCCACCACATACATATATAGGTATCACCACCACATACATCTATAGGTATCACCACCACACACATATATAGGTCTCCCCGCCACATACATATATAGGTCTCCCAGCCACACACATATATAGGTATCCCCGCCACAATCATATATAGGTATCCCCGCCACACACATATATAGGTATCCCCCGCCACATACAGATATAGGTCTCCCCGCCGCACATATATATAGGTATCCCCGCCACATACATATATAGGTATCCCCGCCACACACATATATAGGTCTCCCCACCACACAAATATATAGGTATCCCCGCCACACACATATATAGGTATCCTCACCACACACATATATAGGTATCCCCACCACATACATATTTAGGTATCACCACCACATACATCTATACGTATCACCACCACACACATAAATAGGTATTCCCACCACACACATATATAGGTATCACCACCACATCCATATAAAGCTAACCCCACCACACATATATATAGGTATCCCCACCACATACATCTATAGGTATCCCCACCACATACATCTATAGGTATCACCACAGCATACATATATATGTATCACCCCAACATACATCTATATATATCCCCACCACATACATATATAGGTATCACCACCACACACATATATAAGTCTCCCCACCACACACATATATAGGTATCCCCGCCACATACATCTATAAGTCTCCCCACCACATGCATATATAGGTATCACCACCACATACATCTATATGTATCACCACCACATACACATATAGGTATCCCCGCCACATACATCTATAGGTATCCCCGCCACACACATATATAGGTATCCCCACCACATAGTTCTATAGGTATCCCCGCCACATACATCTATATGTCTCCCCGCCACATACATATATAGGTATCCCCACCACATAAATATATAGGTATCCCCACCACATACATCTATAGGTCTCCCCGGCACATACATATATAGGTATCCCCACCACAAACATATATAGGTATCCTCGCCACATACATATATAGGTCTCCCCGCCAAATACATATATAGGTATCCCCACCACATACATATATAGGTATCCCCACCACACACATATATAGGTATCCCCACCACATACATATATGGGTATCCTCACCACACACATATATAGGTATCCCCACCACATACATATATAGGTATCCCCACCACATACATCTATAGGTATCACCACCACATACATCTATAGGTATCCCCACCATATACATATATAGGTCTCACCACCACACACATATATAAGTCTCCCCACCACACACATATATATGTATCCCCGCCACATACATCTATAGGTCTCCCCACCACATACATATATAGGTATCACCACCACATGCATCTATAGGTATCACCACCACATACATATATAGGTATCCCCGCCACATACATCTATAGGTAACCCCGCCACACACATCTATAGGTCTCCCCGCCACATACATATATAGGTATCCTCATCACATACATATATAGGTCTCCCCGCCACACACATATATAGGTCTCCCCACCACACAAATATATAGGTATCCCCGCTACACACATATATAGGTATCCTCACCACACACATATATAGGTATCCCCGCCACAGACATCTATAGGTATCCCCACCACATACATATTTAGGTATCCCTACCACATACATATATAGGTATCACCACCACATACATCTATAGGTATCACCACCACACACATAAATAGGTATCACCACCACACACATATATAGGTATCACCACCACATACAAATATAGGTATCCCCACCACACACATGTATATGTATCCCCACCACATACATCTATATGTAGCCCCACCACATACATCTATAGGTATCACCACCACATACTTCTATAGGTATCACCACCACATACATCTATATGTATCCCCACCACATACATATATAGGTATCACCACCACACACATATATAAGTCTCCCCACCACACACATATATAGGTATCCCCGCCACACACAGATATAGGTATCCTCACCACACACATATATATGTATCCCCGCCACAGACATCTATAGGTATCCCCACCACATACATATTTAGGTATCACTACCATGTACATATATAGGTATTACCACCACATACATCTAAAGGTATCACCACCACATACATATATAGGTATCACCACCACACACATATATAGGTATCACCACCACATACATATATAGGTATCACCACCACACACATAAATAGGTATCACCACCACACACATATATAGGTATCCCCACCACATACATCTATAGGTATCACCACAACATACATCTATAGGTATCACCCCCACATACATCTATATGTATCCCCACCACATACTTATATAGGTATCACCACCACACACATATATAAGTCTCCCCACCACACACATATATAGGTATCCCCGCCACATACATCTATAAGTCTCCCCACCACATACATATATAGGTATCACCACCACACACATATATAAGTCTCCCCACCACACACATATATAGGTATCACCACCACACACATATATAAGTCTCCCCACCACATACATCTATAGGTATCCCCGCCACACACATATATAGGTATCCCCACCACATAGTTCTATAGGTATCCCCGCCACATACATCTATATGTCTCCCCGCCACATACATATATAGGTATCCCCACCACATAAATATATAGGTATCCCCACCACATACATCTATAGGTCTCCCCGGCACATACATATATAGGTATCCCCACCACAAACATATATAGGTATCCTCGCCACATACATATATAGGTCTCCCCGCCAAATACATATATAGGTATCCCCACCACATACATATATAGGTATCCCCACCACACACATATATAGGTATCCCCACCACATACATATATGGGTATCCTCACCACACACATATATAGGTATCCCCACCACATACATATATAGGTATCCCCACCACATACATCTATAGGTATCACCACCACATACATCTATAGGTATCCCCACCATATACATATATAGGTCTCACCACCACACACATATATAAGTCTCCCCACCACACACATATATATGTATCCCCGCCACATACATCTATAGGTCTCCCCACCACATACATATATAGGTATCACCACCACATGCATCTATAGGTATCACCACCACATACATATATAGGTATCCCCGCCACATACATCTATAGGTAACCCCGCCACACACATCTATAGGTCTCCCCGCCACATACATATATAGGTATCCTCATCACATACATATATAGGTCTCCCCGCCACACACATATATAGGTCTCCCCACCACACAAATATATAGGTATCCCCGCTACACACATATATAGGTATCCTCACCACACACATATATAGGTATCCCCGCCACAGACATCTATAGGTATCCCCACCACATACATATTTAGGTATCCCTACCACATACATATATAGGTATCACCACCACATACATCTATAGGTATCACCACCACACACATAAATAGGTATCACCACCACACACATATATAGGTATCACCACCACATACAAATATAGGTATCCCCACCACACACATGTATATGTATCCCCACCACATACATCTATATGTAGCCCCACCACATACATCTATAGGTATCACCACCACATACTTCTATAGGTATCACCACCACATACATCTATATGTATCCCCACCACATACATATATAGGTATCACCACCACACACATATATAAGTCTCCCCACCACACACATATATAGGTATCCCCGCCACACACAGATATAGGTATCCTCACCACACACATATATATGTATCCCCGCCACAGACATCTATAGGTATCCCCACCACATACATATTTAGGTATCACTACCATGTACATATATAGGTATTACCACCACATACATCTAAAGGTATCACCACCACATACATATATAGGTATCACCACCACACACATATATAGGTATCACCACCACATACATATATAGGTATCACCACCACACACATAAATAGGTATCACCACCACACACATATATAGGTATCCCCACCACATACATCTATAGGTATCACCACAACATACATCTATAGGTATCACCCCCACATACATCTATATGTATCCCCACCACATACTTATATAGGTATCACCACCACACACATATATAAGTCTCCCCACCACACACATATATAGGTATCCCCGCCACATACATCTATAAGTCTCCCCACCACATACATATATAGGTATCACCACCACACACATATATAAGTCTCCCCACCACACACATATATAGGTATCACCACCACACACATATATAAGTCTCCCCACCACATACATATATAGGTATCCCCGCCATATACATCTATAAGTCCTCCCACCACACACATATATAAGTCTCCCCGCCACATACATCTATAAGTCTCCCCACCACATACATATATAGGTATCACCACCACATACATCTATAGGTATCACCACCACATACACATATATAGGTATCCCCACCACATACATATATAGGTATCCCCACCACATACACATGTACATCTATAGGTCTCCCCGCCAAATACATATATAGGTATCCCCACCACATACATATATAGGTATCCCCGCAACATACATCTATAGGTCTCCCCGCCAAATACATATATAGGTACCCCCACCACATACATATATAGGTATCCCCACCACATACATATATATGTATCACCACCACATACATCTATAGGTATCACCACCACACACATAAACAGGTACCACCAACACACACATATATAGGTATCACCACCACATACATATATAGGTATCCCCACCACACACATATATATGTATGCCCACCACATACATCTATAGGTATCCCCACCACATACATCTATAGGTATCACCACCACATACTTCTATATGTATCAACACCACATTCATCTATATGTATCCCCACCACATACATATATAGGTATCACCAACACACACATATATAAGTCTCCCCACCACACACATATATAGGTATCCCCGCCACACACAGATATAGGTATCCTCACCACACACATATATATGTATCACCGCCACAGACATCTATAGGTATCCCCACCACATACATATTTAGGTATCCCTACCATGTACATATATAGGTATTACCACCACATACATCTAAAGGTATCACCACCACATACATATATAGGTATCACCACCACACACATATATAGGTATCACCACCACATACATATATAGGTATCACCACCACACACATAAATAGGTATCACCACCACACACATATATAGGTATCCCCACCACATACATCTATAGGTATCACCACAACATACATCTATAGGTATCACCCCCACATACATCTATATGTATCCCCACCACATACATATATAGGTATCACCACCACACACATATATAAGTCTCCCCACCACACACATATATAGGTATCCCCGCCACATACATCTATAAGTCTCCCCACCACATACATATATAGGTATCACCACCACACACATATATAAGTCTCCCCACCACACACATATATAGGTATCACCACCACACACATATATAAGTCTCCCCACCACATACATATATAGGTATCCCCGCCATATACATCTATAAGTCCTCCCACCACACACATATATAAGTCTCCCCGCCACATACATCTATAAGTCTCCCCACCACATACATATATAGGTATCACCACCACATACATCTATAGGTATCACCACCACATACACATATAGGTATCCCCGCCACATACATCTATAGGTATCCCCGCCACACACATATATAGGTATCCCCACCACATACATATATAGGTATCCCCACCACATACACATGTACATCTATAGGTCTCCCCGCCAAATACATATATAGGTATCCCCACCACATACATATATAGGTATCCCCGCAACATACATCTATAGGTCTCCCCGCCAAATACATATATAGGTACCCCCACCACATACATATATAGGTATCCCCACCACATACATATATATGTATCACCACCACATACATCTATAGGTATCACCACCACACACATAAACAGGTACCCCCAACACACACATATATAGGTATCACCACCACATACATATATAGGTATCCCCACCACACACATATATAGGTATGCCCACCACATACATCTATAGGTATCCCCACCACATACATCTATAGGTATCACCACCACATACTTCTATATGTATCAACACCACATACATATATATGTATCCCCACCACATACATATATAGGTATCACCACCACACACATATATAAGTCTCCCTACCACACACAAATATAGGTATTCCCGCCACATACTTATATAGGTATCCCCACCACATACATATATAGGTATCACCACCACACACATATATAGGTATCATCGCCACACACATATATAGGTATCCTCAACACACACACATATATAGGTATCCCCGCCACAGATATCTATAGGTATCCCCACCACATACATATATAGGTATCACCACCACATACATCTATAGGTATCACCACCACACACATATATAGGTATCACCACCACACACATATATAGGTCTCCCCGCCACATGCATATATAGGTCTCCCAGCCACAATCATATATAGGTATCCCAGCCACACACATATATAGGTATCCCCGCCACATACAGATATAGGTCTCCCCGCCGCACATATATATAGGTATCCTCGCCACATACATATATAGGTATCCCCGCCACACACATATATAGGTCTCCCCACCACACAAATATATAGGTATCCCCGCCACACACATATATAGGTATCCTCACCACACACATATATAGGTATCCCCACCACATACATATTTAGGTATCACCACCACACACATAAATAGGTATTCCCGCCACACACATATATAGGTATCACCACCACATCCATATATAGCTAACCCCACCACACACATATATAGGTATCCCCACCACATACATCTATAGGTATCCCCACCACATACATCTATAGGTATCACCACAACATACATATATATGTATCACCCCAACATACATCTATATGTATCCCCACCACATACATATATAGGTATCACCACCACACACATATATAAGTCTCCCCACCACACACATATATAGGTATCCCAGCCACATACATCTATAAGTCTCCCCACCACATACATATATAGGTATCACCACCACATACATCTATATGTATCACCACCACATACACATATAGGTATCCCCGCCACATACATCTATAGGTATCCCCGCCACACACACATATAGGTATCCCCACCACATAGTTCTATAGGTATCCCCGCCACATACATCTATATGTCTCCCCGCCACATACATATATAGGTATCCCCACCACATAAATATATAGGTATCCCCACCACATACATCTATAGGTCTCCCCGGCACATACATATATAGGTATCCCCACCACAAACATATATAGGTATCCTCGCCACATACATATATAGGTCTCCCCGCCAAATACATATATAGGTATCCTCACCACATACATATATAGGTATCCCCACCACACACATATATAGGTATCCCCACCACATACATATATAGGTATCCCCACCACATACATCTATAGGTATCACCACCACATACATCTATAGGTATCCCCACCATATACATATATAGGTCTCACCACCACACACATATATAAGTCTCCCCACCACACACATATATATGTATCCCCGCCACATACATATATAGGTCTCTCCACCACATACATATATAGGTAACACCACCACATGCATCTATAGGTATCACCACCACATACATATATAGGTATCCCCGCCACATACATATATAGGTATCCCCACCACATACATCTATAGGTATCACCACCACACACATAAATAGGTATCCCCACCACACACATATATAGGTATCCCCACCACATATATCTATAGGTCTCCCCGCCACATACATATATAGGTATCCCCACCACAAACATATATAGGTATCCCCGCAACATACATCTAAAGGTTTCCCCGCCAAATACATATATAGGTATCCCCACCACATACATATATAGGTATTCCCGCCACACACATATATAGGTATCCCCACCACATACATATATAGGTATCCTCACCACACACATATATAGATAAAGGTATCCCCACCACATACATATATAGGTATCCCCACCACACACATCTATAAGTATCCCCACCACATATATAAATAGGTATCCCCGCCACACAAATATATAGGTATCACCACCACATACATATATAGGTATCCTCTCCACACACATATATAGGTATCACCACCACACACATATATAGGTATCCCCACCACATACATATATAGGTATCCCCACCACATACATCTATAAGTCTCCCCACCACATACATATATAGGTATCACCACCACATACATCTATAGGTATCACCCTCACATACATCTATATGTATCCCCACCACATACATATATAGGTATCACCACCACACACATATATAAGTCTCCCCACCACACACATATATAGGTATCACCGCAACATACATATATAAGTCTCCCCACCACATACATATATAGGTATCACCACCACATACATCTATAGGTATCACCACCACATACACATATAGGTATCCCCGCCACATACATCTATATGTATCCCCGCCACACACATATATAGGTATCCCCACCACATACATATATAGGTATCCCCACCACATACATCTATAGGTCTCCCCGCCACATACATATATAGGTATCCCCACCTCAAACATATATAGGTATCCCCGCAACATACATCTATAGGTCTCTCCGCCAAATACATATATAGGTATCCCCACCACATACATATATAGGTATCCCCGCCACATACATATATAGGTATCACCACCACATACATCTATATGTATCCCCACCACATACATATATAGGTATCACCACCACACACATATATATGTCTCCCCACCACACACATATATATGTATCCCCGCCACATACTTATATAGGTATCCCCGCCACACACATATATAGGTCTCCCCACCACACAAATATATAGGTATCCCCGCCACACCCATATATAGGTATCCTCACCACACACATATATAGGTATCCCCGCCACAGACATCTATAGGTATCCCCACCACATACATATATAGGTATCCCCACCACATACATATATAGGTATCACCACCACATACATCTATAGGTATCACCACCACACACATATATAGGTCTCTCCGCCACATACATATATAGGTCTCCCAGCCACACACATATATAGGTATCCCCGCCACAATCATATATAGGTATCCCTGCCACACACATATATAGGTTTCCCCGCCACATACATATATAGGTCTCCCCGCCGCACACATATATAGGTATCCCCGCCACATACATATATAGGTATCCCCGCCACACACATATAGGTCTCCCCACCACACAAATATATAGGTATCCCCGCCACACACATATATAGGTATCCTCACCACACACATATATAGGTATCCCCGCCACAGACATCTATAGGTATCCCCACCACATACATATTTAGGTATCCCTACCACATACATATATAGATATCACCACCACATACATCTATAGGTATCACCACCACATACATAAATAGGTATCACCACCACACATATATAGGTATCACCACCACATACATATATAGGTATCACCACCACACACATAAATAGGTATCACCACCACACACATATATAGGTATCCCCACCACATACATCTATAGGTATCACCACAACATACATCTATAGGTATCACGCCCACATACATCTATATGTATCCCCACCACATACATATATAGGTATCACCACCACACACATTTATAAGTCTCCCCACCACACACATATATAGGTATCCCCGCCACATACATCTATAAGTCTCCCCACCACATACATATATAGGTATCACCACCACACACAAATATAAGTCTCGCCACCACACACATATATAGGTATCCCCACCACATACATCTATAAGTCTCCCCACCACACACATATATAAGTCACCCCGCCACATACATATATAAGTCTCCCCACCACATACATATATAAGTATCACCACCACATACATATATAGGTATCACCACCACATACACATATAGGTATCCCCGCCACATACATCTATAGGTATCCCCGCCACACACATATATAGGTATCCCCACCACATACATATATAGGTATCCCCACCACATACATCTATAGGTCTCCCCGCCACATACATATATAGGTATCACCACCACACACATATATAAGTCTCCCCACCACACACATATATAGGTATCCCCGCCACACACATATATAGGTATCCTCACCAAACACATATATAGGTATCCCCGCCACAGACATCTATATGTATCCCCACCACATACATATTTAGGTATCCCTACCACATACATATATAGGTATTACCACCACATACATCTAAAGGTATCACCACCACATACATATATAGGTATCACCACCACACACATATATAGGTATCACCACCACATACATATATAGGTATCACCACCACACACATAAATAGGTATCACCACCACACACATATATAGGTATCCCCACCACATACATCTATAGGTATCACCACAACATACATCTATAGGTATCACCCCCACATACATCTATATGTATCCCCACCACATACATATATAGGTATCACCACCACACACATATATAAGTCTCCCCACCACACACATATATAGGTATCCCCGCCACATACATCTATAAGTATCCCCACCACATACATATATAGGTATCACCACCACACACATATATAAGTCTCCCCACCACACACATATATAGGTATCACCACCACACACATATATAAGTCTCCCCAACACATACATATATAGGTATCCCCGCCACATACATCTATAAGTCCTCCCACCACACACATATATAAGTCTCCCCGCCACATACATCTATAAGTCTCCCCGCCACATACATCTATAAGTCTCCCCACCACAAACATATATAGGTATCACCACCACACACAAATATAAGTCTCGCCACCACACACATATATAGGTATCCCCGCCACATACATCTATAAGTCTCCCCACCACACACATATATAAGTCTCCCCGCCACATACATATATAAGTCTCCCCACCGCATACATATATAAGTATCACCACCACATACATCTATAGGTATCACCACCACATACACATATAGGTATCCCCGCCACATACATCTATAGGTATCCCCGCCACACACATATATAGGTATCCCCATCACATACATATATAGGTATCCCCACCACATACATCTATAGGTCTCCCCGCCACATACATATATAGGTATCCCCACCACAAACATATATAGGTATCCCCGCAACATACATCTATAGGTCTCCCCGCCAAATACATATATAGGTATCCCCACCACATACATATATAGGTATCCCCACCACATACATCTATATGTATCACCACCACACACATAAATAGGTATCCCCACCACACACATATATAGGTATCACCACCACATACAAATATAGGTATCCCCACCACACACATATATATGTATCCCCACCACATACATCTATATGTGTCCCCACCACATACATATATAGGTATCACCACCACATACTTCTATAGGTATCACCACCACATACATCTATATGTATCCCCACCACATACATATATAGGTATCACCACCACACACATATATAAGTCTCCCCACCACACACATATATAGGTATCCCCGCCACACACATATATAGGTATCCTCACCAAACACATATATAGGTATCCCCGCCACAGACATCTATATGTATCCCCACCACATACATATTTAGGTATCCCTACCACATACATATATAGGTATTACCACCACATACATCTAAAGGTATCACCACCACATACATATATAGGTATCACCACCACACACATATATAGGTATCACCACCACATACATATATAGGTATCACCACCACACACATAAATAGGTATCACCACCACACACATATATAGGTATCCCCACCACATACATCTATAGGTATCACCACAACATACTTCTATAGGTATCACCCCCACATACATCTATATGTATCCCCACCACATACATATATAGGTATCACCACCACACACATATATAAGTCTCCCCACCACACACATATATAGGTATCCCCGCCACATACATCTATAAGTATCCCCACCACATACATATATAGGTATCACCACCACACACATATATAAGTCTCCCCACCACACACATATATAGGTATCACCACCACACACATATATAAGTCTCCCAACCACATACATATATAGGTATCCCCGCCACATACATCTATAAGTCCTCCCACCACACACATATATAAGTCTCCCCGCCACATACATCTATAAGTCTCCCCACCACATACATATATAGGTATCACCACCACATACATCTATAGGTATCACCACCACATACACATATAGGTATCCCCGCGACATACATCTATAGGTATCCCCGCCACACACATATATAGGTATCCCCACCACATACATATATAGGTATCCCCACCACATACATCTATAGGTCTCCCCGCCAAATACATATATAGGTATCCCCACCACATACATATATAGGTATCCCCGCAACATACATCTATAGGTCTCCCCGCCAAATACATAAATAGGTATCCCCACCACATACATATATAGGTATCCCCGCCAAATACATATATAGGTATCCCCACCACATACATATATAGGTATCCCCGCAACATACATCTATAGGTCTCCCCGCCAAATACATAAATAGGTATCACCACCACACACATATATAAGTCTCCCCACCACATACATATATAGGTATCCCCGCCACATACATCTGTAAGTCCTCCCACCACACACATATATAAGTCTCCCCGCCACATACATCTATAAGTCTCCCCGCCACATACATCTATAAGTCTCCCCACCACATACATATATAGGTATCACCACCACACACAAATATAAGTCTCGCCACCACACACATATATAGGTATGCCCGCCACATACATCTATAAGTCTCCCCACCACACACATATATAAGTCTCCCCGCCACATACATATATAAGTTTCCCCACCGAATACATATATAAGTATCACCACCACATACATCTATAGGTATCACCACCACATACATATATATGTATCCCCACCACATACATCTATATGTATCCCCACCACATACATCTATAGGTATCACCACCACATACTTCTATAGGTATCACCACCACATACATCTATATGTATCCCCACCACATACATATATAGGTATCACCACCACACACATATATAAGTCTCCCCACCACACACATATATAGGTATCCCCGCCACACACATATATAGGTATCCTCACCAAACACATATATAGGTATCCCCGCCACAGACATCTATATGTATCCCCACCACATACATATTTAGTTATCCCTACCACATACATATATAGGTATTACCACCACATACATCTAAAGGTATCACCACCACATACATATATAGGTATCACCACCACACACATATATAGGTATCACCACCACATACATATATAGGTATCACCACCACACACATAAATAGGTATCACCACCACACACATATATAGGTATCCCCACCACATACATCTCTAGGTATCACCACAACATACATCTATAGGTATCACCCCCACATACATCTATATGTATCCCCACCACATACATATATAGGTATCACCACCACACACATATATAAGTCTCCCCACCACACACATATATAGGTATCCCCGCCACATACATCTATAAGTATCCCCACCACATACATATATAGGTATCACCACCACACACATATATAAGTCTCCCCACCACACACATATATAGGTATCACCACCACACACATATATAGGTCTCCCCACCACATACATATATAGGTATCCCCGCCACATACATCTATAAGTCGTCCCACCACACACATATATAAGTCTCCCCGCCACATACATCTATAAGTCTCCCCACCACATACATATATAGGTATCACCACCACATACATCTATAGGTATCACCACCACATACACATATAGGTATCCCCGCCACATACATCTATAGGTATCCCCGCCACACACATATATAGGTATCCCCACCATATACATATATAGGTATCCCCACCACATACATCTATAGGTCTCCCCGCCAAATACATATATAGGTATCCCCACCACATACATATATAGGTATCCCCGCAACATACATCTATAGGTCTCCCCGCCAAATACATAAATAGGTATCCCCACCACATACATATATAGGTATCCCCACCACATACATATATAGGTATCACCACCACATACATCTATAGGTATCACCACCACACACATAAATAGGTATCCCCAACACACACATATATAGGTATCACCACCACATACATATATAGGTATCCCCACCACACACATATATAGGTATGCCCACCACATACATATATAGGTATCCCCACCACATACATCTATAGGTATCACCACCACATATTTCTCTAGGTACCACCACCACATACATCAATATGTATCCCCACCACATACATATATAGGTATCACCACCACACACATATATAAGTCTCCCCACCACACACATATATAGGTATTCCCGCCACATACTTATATAGGTATCCCCACCACATACATATATAGGTATCACCACCACACACATATATAGGTATCCCCGCCACACACATATATAGGTATCCTCACCACACACATATATAGGTATCCCCGCCACAAATATCTATAGGTATCCCCACCACATACATATATAGGTATCCCCACCACATACATATATAGGTATCACCACCACATACATCTATAGGTATCACCACCACACACATATATAGGTCTCCCCGCCACATACATATATAGGTCTCCCAGCCACACACATATATAGGTATCCCCGCCACAATCATATATAGGTATTCCCGCCACACACATATATAGGTATCCCCGCCACATACAGATATAGGTCTCCCCGCCGCACATATATATAGGTATCCCCGCCACATACATATATAGGTATCCCCGCCACACACATATATAGGTCTCCCCACCACACAAATATATAGGTATCCCCGCCACACACATATATAGGTATCCTCACCACACACATATATAGGTATCCCCACCACATACATATATAGGTATCCCCGCCACATACATCTATAAGTCTCCCCACCACACACATATATAAGTCTCCCCGCCACATACATATATAAGTCTCCCCACCGCATACATATATAGGTATCACCACCACATGCATCTATAGGTATCACCACCACATACATATATAGGTATCCCCGCCACATACATCTATAGGTAACCCCGCCACACACATCTATAGGTCTCCCCGCCACATACATATATAAGTATCCCCATCACATACATATATAGGTATCCCCACCACATACATCTATAGGTCTCCCCGCCACATACATATATAGGTATCCCCACCACAAACATATATAGGTATCCCCGCAACATACATCTATAGGTCTCCCCGCCAAATACATATATAGGTATCCCCGCCACACAAATATATAGGTATCCCCACCACACACATATATAGGTATACTCGCCGCACATATATATAGGTATCACCACCACACATATATATAGGTATCCCCACCACATACATCTATAGGTGTCCCCACCACATACATATATAGGTATCCCCACCACATACATATATAGGTATCCCCGCCACTTACATCTTTAGGTATCACCACCACATACTTCTATAGGTATCACCACCACATACATCTATATGTATCCCCACCACATACATATATAGGTCTCCCCACCACACACATATATAGGTATTCCGGCCACATACTTATATAGGTATCCCCACCACATACATATATAGGTATCACCAACACACACATATATAGGTATCCCCGCCACACACATATATAGGTATCCTCACCACACACATATATAGGTATCCCCGCCACAGATATATATAGGTATCCCCACCACATACATATATAGGTATCCCCACCACATACATATATAGGTATCACCACCACATACATCTATAGGTATCACCACCACACACATATATAGGTCTCCCCGCCACATACATATATAGGTCTCCCAGCCACACACATATATAGGTATCCCCGCCACAATCATAACTAGGTATCCCCGCCACACACATATATAGGTATCCCCGCCACATACAGATATAGGTCTCCCCGCCGCACATATATATAGGTATCCCCGCCACATACATATATAGGTATCCCCGCCACACACATATATAGGTCTCCCCACCACACAAATATATAGGTATCCCCGCCACACACATATATAGGTATCCTCACCACACACATATATAGGTATCCCCACCACATACATATTTAGGTATCACCACCACATACATCTATAGGTATCACCACCACACACATAAATAGGTATTCCCACCACACACATATATAGGTATCACCACCACATCCATATATAGCTAACCCCACCACACACATATATAGGTATCCCCACCACATACATCTATAGGTATCCCCACCACATACATCTATAGGTATCACCACAACATACATATATATGTATCACCCCCACATACATCTAAAGGTATCACCACCACATACATATATAGGTATCACCATCACACACACATATAGGTATCACCACCACATACATATATAGGTATCACCACCACACACATAAATAGGTATCACCACCACACACATATATAGGTATCCCCACCACATACATCTATAGGTATCACCACAACATACATCTATAGGTATCAACCCCACATACATCTATATGTATCCCCACCACATACATATATATGTATCACCACCACACACATATATAGGTATCACCACCACATACATCTATAGGTATCACCACCACATACATAAATAGGTATCCCCACCACAAACATATATAGGTATCCCCGCAACATACATCTATAGGTCTCCCCGCCAAATACATATATAGGTATCCCCGCCACACAAATATATAGGTATCCCCGCCACACACATATATAGGTATCCTCACCACACACATATATAGGTATCCCCGCCACAGACATCTATAGGTATCCCCACCACATACATATTTAGGTATCCCTACCACATACATATATAGGTATCACCACCACATACATCTATAGGTATCACCACCACATACATAAATAGGTATCACCACCACACATATATAGGTATCACCACCACATACATATATAGGTATCACCACCACACACATAAATAGGTATCACCACCACACACATATATAGGTATCCCCACCACATACATCTATAGGTATCACCACAACATACATCTATAGGTATCACGCCCACATACATCTATATGTATCCCCACCACATACATATATAGGTATCACCACCACACACATTTATAAGTCTCCCCACCACACACATATATAGGTATCCCCGCCACATACATCTATAAGTCTCCCCACCACATACATATATAGGTATCACCACCACACACAAATATAAGTCTCGCCACCACACCCATATATAGGTATCCCCACCACATACATCTATAAGTCTCCCCACCACACACATATATAAGTCACCCCGCCACATACATATATAAGTCTCCCCACCACATACATATATAAGTATCACCACCACATACATATATAGGTATCACCACCACATACACATATAGGTATCCCCGCCACATACATCTATAGGTATCCCCGCCACACACATATATAGGTATCCCCACCACATACATATATAGGTATCCCCACCACATACATCTATAGGTCTCCCCGCCACATACATATATAGGTATCACCACCACACACATATATAAGTCTCCCCACCACACACATATATAGGTATCCCCGCCACACACATATATAGGTATCCTCACCAAACACATATATAGGTATCCCCGCCACAGACATCTATATGTATCCCCACCACATACATATTTAGGTATCCCTACCACATACATATATAGGTATTACCACCACATACATCTAAAGGTATCACCACCACATACATATATAGGTATCACCACCACACACATATATAGGTATCACCACCACATACATATATAGGTATCACCACCACACACATAAATAGGTATCACCACCACACACATATATAGGTATCCCCACCACATACATCTATAGGTATCACCACAACATACATCTATAGGTATCACCCCCACATACATCTATATGTATCCCCACCACATACATATATAGGTATCACCACCACACACATATATAAGTCTCCCCACCACACACATATATAGGTATCCCCGCCACATACATCTATAAGTATCCCCACCACATACATATATAGGTATCACCACCACACACATATATAAGTCTCCCCACCACACACATATATAGGTATCACCACCACACACATATATAAGTCTCCCCAACACATACATATATAGGTATCCCCGCCACATACATCTATAAGTCCTCCCGCCACATACATATATAAGTCTCCCCGCCACATACATCTATAAGTCTCCCCGCCACATACATCTATAAGTCTCCCCACCACAAACATATATAGGTATCACCACCACACACAAATATAAGTCTCGCCACCACACACATATATAGGTATCCCCGCCACATACATCTATAAGTCTCCCCACCACACACATATATAAGTCTCCCCGCCACATACATATATAAGTCTCCCCACCGCATACATATATAAGTATCACCACCACATACATCTATAGGTATCACCACCACATACACATATAGGTATCCCCGCCACATACATCTATAGGTATCCCCGCCACACACATATATAGGTATCCCCACCACATACATATATAGGTATCCCCACCACATACATCTATAGGTCTCCCCGCCACATACATATATAGGTATCCCCACCACAAACATATATAGGTATCCCCGCAACATATTATCATATTAGAAAACGCTCTTTATTACATCGTCTTCACACATTTCTGAAAACGAAAGCATGAACCTAGAACAGAAATAACACTAACATATACATTTTGCTCTCCTGGAAAAAACATACTACATGCATAACTTTTCCATATCTTTGATGGTGTTATTAAAGATATATTTTTAACGTTATATCTACTCAGTATATCTCATTTAAATTCAGGCATTCTATAGTCACAAAAATAAAACGAACAACAACCTGTGTATTTGTACTGTCCGTCTACAGTATCGAGATACTTAATCCCGCTATGTAATCGATGGCAATGAACAAACCATGCATTATCGAGACGGACATCTAACTACTCGTTATGTAATTATGACAATTACCAGCCTATTGTTTGGCGGTCTCTTTGTAGATTGGGTCCCTTTTTGCTTGGATGAATTATAATCAGTACAACGACGATGTGACTTTTTCTGCTATAATAATAACACGCAATCAAAATCCCGACCAAAAAGAGTCCATAACAACTTATGGATACAATATTTTCACTTTGTTTTTCAGTCTTGCATATTTAAGAAAATTCATTGGCACGGGTTTTCGCAAAATAATATTTTAAAATATATAAAAAGATAAATTCACCAAGATTTTTTGGTCATAAATATTGCATTTAACGTATCATAATAATTGCATATTATGGTACTATGACAAACGTGACACTTGTCCGAAAATATGACGTAAAACTCAGAATATTCAGAACTAAACTATACATCGGTGTACCCGGGGGTTTCAAACCGCACTTAAGATTTGCTCTGTTTTTCAGTAGAATTGAAGTGCAAATGACGCCGGTTCGAATGCATTTGCCATGGTGATATACCCCACGACATATACATGTCGACAGAACTCGCAATCGACACATGTAAGGAGCGTATTTCTTGTCCGCAACTAAGGTGGTTTTCGAACCATATACTCGCGATTCTGTTGCAAACTATATTGGGCTGAATATCTCCAAATTCACGTCCTTAGCCATATATAAACGGTAATCGTGATAGCCCACCCTGTATATACGAGCGAAGGTAACCATGATCCTTGTACATCCATCTTTTCGATTTTATGTTTAATTTTAAATTAAATTTGAATAAATTTAAAATTAAAAAAACGAGATATCATTTAAATATTTGTTCAATAATATCACCTGGTCATAACAGTGTCGACACTCCATACGTGCATGAGCACACTCAATTCTATCAGATTGATGAAACACAGAACATTCACATCAAGTCTATACCCGGGGGTTTCAAACCGCACCTACGTTTTGGTGAGTTTATCGGTAGAATAAAAGCGCACGTGACGCTGGTTCGAATCGCTATGTAATGGTGATACACCCCACGACATATATATGTCGACAACCCGCCGTTTGTTCGTTTTGGACAAACGTGACACTTGTCCGAAAATAAGACGTAAAACTCAGAATATTCAAAACTAAACTATACATCGGTGTACCCGGGGGTTTCAAACCGCACTTAAGATTTTCTCTGTTTTTCAGTAGAATTGAAGTGCAAATGACGCCGGTTCGAATGCATTTGCCATGGTGATATACACCACGACATATACATGTCGACAGAACTCGCAATCGACACATGTGAGGAGCGTAGTTCTTGTCCGCAACTAAGGTGGTTTTCGAACCATAGTCGCGATTCTGTTGCAAACTATATTGGGCTGAATATCTCCAAATTCACGACCTTAGCCATATATAAACGGTAATCGTGTTATCCCACCCTGTATATACTAGCGAAGGTAACCATGCTCCTTGTACATCCATCTTTTCGATTTTATGTTTAATTTTAAATTAAATTTGAATAAATTTAAAATTAAAAAAACGAGATATCCTTTAAATATTTGTTGAATAATATCACCTGGTCATAACAGTGTCGACACTCCATACGTGAGCACACTCAATTCGATCAGATTGATGAATTCTTAGTGTAAAACACAGAACACTGATTCAGGCCGAAAGTCTGTCGATGAATCCGGAGGTTTTAAATCGCACCTAGGATGATTTGCTGAGTTTTTTCAGTTGACGTGAAGCCCAATGACGCCATTTCGAATGCCGTTGTCGCAGTGATGTACCCCAGGACCTATACATGTCGACAGAACAGGCCAGCGGCTAATGTAGGAGCGCTGTTCTCGTTAAAATGATGGCGTAAAACGTATTGTAGAATGTTTTTACTGACAAAAAGTCTGAATGTTTAAACCAACGCGGCACCTATAGGAATTGTTCCGTTTCTCCGTGTCGGTGGAATATGAATAGCCCAAAGACATCATATACATATATATTATGCCTGTCCTCCGGTTCGTTGTACGGACCGCACATAATCACCTAATAAAGGTATGTTACCTACAATATAAATATTTTCCGCCATAATCAAGGCTTATCATCCTTTATGTATGTTTCTAAAATGAGAATAATCGGCTTTATTTAATTAATTTACATTTTTTTAATTCTTACTACAACCGTGTTAAAAGAAATTCAGAAACATGTTTAATGTGGCGATGTATGCTTACATTTGGTAAATAGGTTCAAATAGCACGTTAATACATCCTTGTGATAAACTAATTAGTGATGTAACACACATGCTATCAGCCGATAATTACCCGGGGGTATCAAACCGCACTGCCGTGTACAATTAGCTGGTTTGGACTGGGCCTGCTTTGCAGAGGCGCCGCCCGCGTCACGAGTGTAGCATAATAATGTGTGCATATATATGAAATTACTTTGATATTGATAATTCTTGAACATTATATTAATTGTTGAAAATGATCATTTTAAATTAAATTTGGAAAAACTAAATTTTATTTATAAATTTTGATCCGAGTTTTTAATTTTTTGTTTAAAATTAAAATTAAAAACTTTAGTTACGTTTTGAACATTAAATGCGAAAGTTTAAAGTTATGTGAAACACTCCGGTAGGGTGATAAAATAGAAATGGATAATAATCTTGCTGAAAGTAGTTATTTTAACAAATATTATATCCAAATTGACAAAACACACCGTAATTCTTTTATATTCATTAAATACAGTGACCCCCCCCCCCGATGGCGAAATCGGTTGTGTTCGTTTACCGCCGGTAGTTGCGTCCCGAATCGGGAAGTAAATATTTAAATTGAGCGTAGTTCAGACGATGTTTTCTAAGAAGTGGTACGGTCGATTTGTTTGAGATTTTCGGCAATGTTAGTAGAATTCTGCATTTCCCCAGTTGGCATAGCGCCTGCATACTAACTAATCAGTTTCACGCGCCCGAACAAGTGCATAATATGTCTTTAACTTATGAATTTGTGTAATGCTATATCCAATTTTTCAGCCATTTTTTAGAACACGATATCGCGCACAAACTACCGAAACCATTTGCGTATATGTAATATGAACAAACACAAGAAAATAGCAATGCCAACTAAAATAAAATGCGACAACAAAACATGACACGGATATAAAGGCCATAGACACAGATAAACAAATATGCATATATATATATAATTCAATATATGAAATTGTTTTTTATTATAAAAGATTTTATCTGACAATTCTTTGTTCATTGACGAAATCAATCCGGCCAAATATACCCTAACAAAGCCTACCGCAAGTAATACTGCGGCAGCTCTTTGATGTCGCGGATTATTCACACCTCCCGCACTGTCCCTGAAAAGAGTAGGTGCCGCTCTGCATTGGGATGCAGACCACGGGGTAAACACTGCTGACCACGCTATTAGCATGCATGACCACGGCATGAACACGACTTCAACACGGATGATCACGGAGTGCACTCAGAGTGCATAATATGTCTTTAACTTATGAATTTTTGTAATGTTATATCCAATTTTTCAGCCAATTTTTGGAACACGATATCGACGCACAAACAAAATGCGACAACAAAACATGACACGGATATAAAGGCCATAGACACAGATAAACAAATATGCATATATATACAATTCAATATATGAAATTGTTTTTTATTATAAAAGATTTTATCTGACAATTCTTTATTCATTGACGAAATCAATCCGGGCCAAATATACCTAACAAAGCCAACCGCAAGTAATACTGCGGCAACTCTTTGATGTCGCGGATTATTCACACCTCCCGCACTGTCCCTGAAAAGAGTAGGTGCCGCTCTGCATTGGGATGCAGACCACGGGGTAAACACTGCTGACCACGCTATTAGCATGGATGACCACGGCATGAACACGACTTCAACACGGATGACCACGGAGTGCACTCAGAGTGCATAATATGTCTTTAACTTATGAATTTGTGTAATGTTATATCCAACTTTTCAGCCATTTGTTGCGACACGATATCGACGCACAAACTACCGAAACCGTTTGCATACATCTATTATGAACAAACACAAGAAAATATTAATGCCAACTAAAATAAAACGCGACAACAAAACATGACACGGATATAAAGGCCATTGACACGGATTAACAAACATGCATATATATAATTAAATATATGAAATTGTTTTTTATTATAAAATATTTTATCTGACAATTCTTTATTCATTGACGAAATCAATCCGGGCCAAATATACCCGAAAAAAGCCTACCGCAAGTAATACTGCGGCAACTCTTTGATGTCGCGGATTATTCACACCTCCCGCACTGTCCCTGAAAATAGTAGATGCCGTAAACACGGCTGACCACGCTATTAACACGGCATGAACACGACTTCAATACGGGTGACCACGGCGTGTACTCAGATGACCACGACATTGAACATGCCGTGTTCAGACCGTTTTTTAACACGCTGGCCATATTGCCGAAATTGATCACGCTAATAACACGACTTCAACACGGATGACCCCGGCGTGAACTCGGATGACCACGGCATGTACACGCCGTGTTCAGACCGTTTTTGAACACGCTGGCCATTTTTCTGAAGTTGACCACGCTAAGACCACGCGCGATTTTTCCGTGTTTTTTCCGTGTTACAATGTTGGCCACGCGTGGTTTTGAAAAAACCACGGGCCTTGTACTGTATATAGGTATCCTCACCACACACATATATAGGTATCCCCGCCACAGACATCTATAGGTATCCCCACCACATACATATTTAGGTATCCCTACCACATACATATATAGGTATCACCACCACATACATCTATAGGTATCACCACCACACACATAAATAGGTATCACCACCACACACATCTATAGGTATCCCCACCACATACATATATAGGTAACCCCACCACACACATATATAGGTATCCCCACCACATACATCTATAGGTATCCCCACCACATACATCTATAGGTATCACCACAACATACATCTATAGGTATCACCCCCACATACATCTATATGTATCCCCACCACATACATATATAGGTATCACCACCACACACATATATAAGTCTCCCCACCACACACATATATAGGTATCCCCGCAACATACATCTATAAGTCTCCCCACCACATACATATATAGGTATCACCACCAAATACATCTATAGGTATCACCACCACATACACATATAGGTATCCCCGCCACATACATCTATAGGTATCCCCGCGACACACATATATAGGTATCCCCACCAAATACATGTATAGGCATCCCCACCACATACATCTATAGGTCTCACCGCCACATACATATATAGGTATCCCCACCACAATCATATATAGGTATCCCCGCAACATACATCTATAGGTCTCCCCGCCAAATACATATATAGGTATCCCCACCACATACATATATAGGTATCCCCACCACATACATATATAGGTATCACCACCACATACATCTATATGTATCCCCACCACATACATATATAGGTATCACCACCACACACATATATATGTCTCCCCACCACACACATATATATGTATCCCCGCCACATATTTATATAGGTATCCCCGCCACACACATATATAGGTCTCCCCACCACACAAATATATAGGTATCCCCGCCACACACATATATAGGTATCCTCACCACACACATATATAGGTATCCCCGCCAGAGACATCTATAGGTATCCCCACCACATACATGTATAGGTATCCCCACCACATACATATATAGGTATCACCACCACATACATCTATATGTATCACCACCACACACATATATAGGTCTCTCCACCACATACATCTATAGGTATCACCACCACACACATATATAGGTCTCTCCACCACATACATATATAGGTATCCCCGCCACACACATATATAGGTATCCCCGCCACAATCATATATAGGTATCCCCGCCGCACACATATATAGGTATCGCCACCACATACATATATAGGTATCCCCGCCACACACATATATAGGTCTCCCCACAACACAAATATATAGGTATCCTCGCCACACACATATATAGGTATCCTCACCACACACATATATAGGTATCCCCGCCACAGACATCTATAGGTATCCCCACCACATACATATTTAGGTATCCCTACCACATACATATGTAGGTATCACCACCACACACATATATAGGTATCACCACGTCATACATGTATAGGTATCACCACCACACACATAAATAGGTATCACCACCACACACATATATAGGTATCCCCAACACATACATCTATAAGTATCACCACAACATACATCTATAGGTATCACCCCCACATACATCTATATGTATCCCCACCACATACATATATAGGTATCACCACCACACACATATATAAGTCTCCCCACCACACACATATATAGGTATCCCCGTCACATACATCTATAAGTCTCCCCACCACATACATATATAGGTATCACCACCACTCACATATATAAGTTTCCCCACCACACACATATATAGGTATCACCACCACACACATATATAAGTCTCCCCACCACATACATATATAGGTATCCCCGCCAAATACATCTATAAGTCTCCCCACCACACACATATATAAGTCTCCCCGCCACATACATCTATAAGTCTCCCCACCACATACATATATAGGTATCACCACCACATACATCTATAGGTATCACCACCACATACACATATAGGTATCCCCGCCACATACGTCTATAGGTATCCCCGCCACACACATATATAGATATCCCCACCACATACATATATAGGTATCCCCACCACATACATATATAGGTCTCCCCGCCACATACATATATAGGTATCCCCACCACAAACATATATAGGTATCCCCGCAACATACATCTATAGGTATCCCCGCCAAATACATATATAGGTATCCCCACCACATACATATATAGGTATCCCCACCACATAGATATATAGGTATCACCACCACATACATCTATAGGTATCACCACCACACACATAAATAGGTATCCCCAACACATACATATATAGGTATCAACACCACATACATATATAGGTATCCCCACCACACACATATATAGGTATACCCACCACATACATCTATAGGTATCCCCACCACACACATATATAGGTATCCCCGCCAGAGACATCTATAGGTATCCCCACCACATACATGTATAGGTATCCCCACCAAATACATATATAGGTATCACCACCATATACATCTATATGTATCACCACCACAAACATATATAGGTCTCTCCACCACATACATCTATAGGTATCACCACCACACACATATATAGGTCTCTCCACCACATACATATATAGGTATCCCCGCCACACACATATATAGGTATCCCCGCCACAATCATATATAGGTATCCCCGCCGCACACATATATAGGTATCGCCACCACATACATATATAGGTATCCCCGCCACACACATATATAGGTCTCCCCACCACACAAATATATAGGTATCCTCGCCACACACATATATTGGTATCCTCACCACACACATATATAGGTATCCCCGCCACAGACATCTATAGGTATCCCCACCACATACATATTTAGGTATCCCTACCACATACATATGTAGGTATCACCACCACACACATATATAGGTATCACCACCACATACATGTATAGGTATCACCACCACACACATAAATAGGTATCACCACCACACACATATATAGGTATCCCCAACACATACATCTATAAGTATCACCACAACATACATCTATAGGTATCACCCCCACATACATCTATATGTATCCCCACCACATACATATATAGGTATCACCACCACACACATATATAAGTCTCCCCACCACACACATATATAGGTATCCCCGTCACATACATCTATAAGTCTCCCCACCACATACATATATAGGTATCACCACCACTCACATATATAAGTTTCCCCACCACACACATATATAGGTATCACCACCACACACATATATAAGTCTCCCCACCACATACATATATAGGTATCCCCGCCAAATACATCTATAAGTCTCCCCACCACACACATATATAAGTCTCCCCGCCACATACATCTATAAGTCTCCCCACCACATACATATATAGGTATCACCACCACATACATCTATAGGTATCACCACCACATACACATATAGGTATCCCCGCCACATACGTCTATAGGTATCCCCGCCACACACATATATAGATATCCCCACCACATACATATATAGGTATCCCCACCACATACATATATAGGTCTCCCCGCCACATACATATATAGGTATCCCCTCCACAAACATATATAGGTATCCCCGCAACATACATCTATAGGTATCCCCGCCAAATACATATATAGGTATCCCCACCACATACATATATAGGTATCCCCACCACATAGATATATAGGTATCACCACCACATACATCTATAGGTATCACCACCACACACATAAATAGGTATCCCCAACACACACATATATAGGTATCAACACCACATACATATATAGGTATCCCCACCACACACATATATAGGTATACCCACCACATACATCTATAGGTATCCCCACCACACACATATATAGGTATCCCCGCCAGAGACATCTATAGGTATCCCCACCACATACATGTATAGGTATCCCCACCACATACATATATAGGTATCACCACCACATACATCTATATGTATCACCACCACACACATATATAGGTCTCTCCACCACATACATCTATAGGTATCACCACCACACACATATATAGGTCTCTCCACCACATACATATATAGGTATCCCCGCCACACACATATATAGGTATCCCCGCCACAATCATATATAGGTATCCCCGCCGCACACATATATAGGTATCGCCACCACATACATATATAGGTATCCCCGCCACACACATATATAGGTCTCCCCACCACACAAATATATAGGTATCCTCGCCACACACATATATAGGTATCCTCACCACACACATATATAGGTATCCCCGCCACAGACATCTATAGGTATCCCCACCACATACATATTTAGGTATCCCTACCACATACATATGTAGGTATCACCACCACACACATATATAGGTATCACCACCACATACATGTATAGGTATCACCACCACACACATAAATAGGTATCACCACCACACACATATATAGGTATCCCCAACACATACATCTATAAGTATCACCACAACATACATCTATAGGTATCACCCCCACATACATCTATATGTATCCCCATCACATACATATATAGGTATCACCACCACACACATATATAAGTCTCCCCACCACACACATATATAGGTATCCCCGTCACATACATCTATAAGTCTCCCCACCACATACACATATAGGTATCACCACCACTCACATATATAAGTTTCCCCACCACACACATATATAGGTATCACCACCACACACATATATAAGTCTCCCCACCACATACATATATAGGTATCCCCGCCAAATACATCTATAAGTCTCCCCACCACACACATATATAAGTCTCCCCGCCACATACATCTATAAGTCTCCCCACCACATAAATATATAGATATCACCACCACATACATCTATAGGTATCACCACCACATACACATATAGGTATCCCCGCCACATACGTCTATAGGTATCCCCGCCACACACATATATAGATATCCCCACCACATACATATATAGGTATCCCCACCACATACATATATAGGTCTCCCCGCCACATACATATATAGGAATCCCCACCACAAACATATATAGGTATCCCCGCAACATACATCTATAGGTATCCCCGCCAAATACATACATAGGTATCCCCACCACATACATATATAGGTATCCCCACCACATAGATATATAGGTATCACCACCACATACATCTATAGGTATCACCACCACACACATAAATAGGTATCCCCAACACACACATATATAGGTATCAACACCACATACATATATAGGTATCCCCACCACACACATATATAGGTATACCCACCACATACATCTATAGGTATCCCCACCACATACATCTATAGGTATCACCACCACATACTTCTATAGGTATCACCACCACATACATCTATATGTATCCCCACCACATACATATATAGGTATCACCACCACACACATATATAAGTCTCCCCACCACACACATATATAGGTATTCCCGCCACATACTTATATAGGTATCCCCGCCACACACATATATAGGTCTCCCCACCACACAAATATATAGGTATCCCCGCACACACATATATAGGTATCCTCACCACACACATATATAGGTATCCCCGCCACAGATATATATAGGTATCCCCACCACATACATATATAGGTATCCCCACCACATACATATATAGGTATCACCACCACATACATCTATAGGTATCACCACCACACACATAAATAGGTATCCCCACCACACACATATATAGGTATCACCACCACATACATATATAGGTATCCCCACCACACACATATATAGGTATCCCCACCACATACATCTATAGGTATCACCACCACATACATCTTTAGGTATCACAACCACATACATCTATATGTATCCCCACCACATACATATATAGGTATCACCACCACACACATATATAAGTCTCCCCACCACATACATATATAGGTATCCCCGCCACATACTTATATAGGTATCCCCGCCACACACATATATAGGTATCCTCACCACACACACATATAGGTATCCCCGCCACATACATCTATAGGTATCCCCACCACATACACACATAGGTATCCCCGCCACAGACATCTATAGGTATCCCCACCACATACATATATAGGTATCCCCACCACATACATATATAGGTATCACCACCACATACATCTATAGGTATCACCACCACACACATATTTAGGTCTCCCCGCCATATACATATATAGGTCTCCCAGCCACACACATATTTAGGTATCCCCGCCACAATCATATATAGGTTTCCCCGCCACATATATATATAGGTATCCCCGCCACATACATATTTAGGTCTCCCCGCCGCACACATATATAGGTATCCCCGCCACATACATATATAGGTCTCCCCGCCACACACATATATAGGTCTCCCCACCACACAAATATATAGGTATCCCCGCCACACACATATATAGGTATCCTCACCACACACATATATAGGTATCCCCGCCACAGACATCTATAGGTATCCCCACCACATACATATTTAGGTATCCCTACCACATACATATATAGGTATCACCACCACATACATCTATAGGTATCACCACCACACACATAAATAGGTATCACCACCACACACATATATAGGTATCACCACCACACACATATATAGGTATCCCCACCACATACATCTATAGGTATCCTCACCACACAAACATATAGGTATCCCCGCCACAGACATCTATAGGTATCCCCACCACATACATATATAGGTATCCCCACCACATACATATATAGGTATCACCACCACATACATCTATAGGTATCACCACCACACACATATTTAGGTCTCCCCGCCACATACATATATAGGTCTCCCAGCCACACACATATTTAGGTATCCCCGCCACAATCATATATAGGTCTCCCCGCCACATACATATATAGGTATCCCCGCCACATACATATTTAGGTCTCCCCGCCGCACACATATATAGGTATCCCCGCCACATACATATATAGGTCTCCCCGCCACACACATATATAGGTCTCCCCACCACACAAATATATAGGTATCCCCGCCACACACATATATAGGTATGCTCACCACACACATATATAGGTATCCCCGCCACAGACATCTATAGGTATCCCCACCACATACATATTTAAGTATCCCTACCACATACATATATAGGTATCACCACCACATACATCTATAGGTATCACCACCACACACATAAATAGGTATCACCACCACACACATATATAAGTATCACCACCACATACATATATAGGTAACCCCACCACACACATTTATAGGTATCCCCACCAAATACATCTATAGGTATCCCCACCACATACATCTATAGGTATCACCACAACATACATCTATAGGTATCACCCCCACATACATCTATATGTATCCCCACCACATACATATATAGGTATCACCACCACACACATATATAAGTCTCCCCACCACACACATATATAGGTATCCCCGCAACATACATCTATAAGTCTCCCCACCACATACATATATAGGTATCACCACCACATACATCTATAGGTATCACCACCACATACACATATAGGTATCCCCGCCACATACATCTATAGGTATCCCCGCGACACATATATATAGGTATCCCCACCAAATACATGTATAGGTATCCCCACCACATACATCTATAGGTCTCACCGCCACATACATGTATAGGTATCCCCACCAAAAACATATATAGGTATCCCTGCAACATACATCTATAGGTCTCCCCGCCAAATACATATATAGGTATCCCCACCACATACATATATAGGTATCCCCACCACATACATATATAGGTATCACCACCACACACATATATATGTCTCCCCACCACATACATATATAGGTATCACCACCACACACATATATATGTCTCCCCACCACACACATATATATGTATCCCCGCCACATACTTATATAGGTATCCCCGCCACACACATATATAGGTCTCCCCACCACACAAATATATAGGTATCCCCGCCACACACATATATAGGTATCCTCACCACACACATATATAGGTATCCCCGCCAGAGACATCTATAGGTATCCCCACCACATACATGTATAGGTATCCCCACCACATACATATATAGGTATCACCGCCACATACATCTATATGTATCACCACCACACACATATATAGGTCTCTCCACCACATACATCTATAGGTATCACCACCACACACATATATAGGTCTCTCCACCACATACATAAATAGGTATCCCCGCCACACACATATATAGGTATCCCCGCCACAATCATATATAGGTATCCCCGCCGCACACATATATAGGTATCGCCACCACATACATATATAGGTATCCCCGCCACACACATATATAGGTCTCCCCACCACACAAATATATAGGTATCCCCGCCACATACATATTTAGGTATCCCTACCACATACATATGTAGGTATCACCACCACACACATATATAGGTATCACCACCACATACATGTATAGGTATCACCACCACACACATAAATAGGTATCACCACCACACACATATATAGGTATCCCCAACACATACATCTATAAGTATCACCACAACATACATCTATAGGTATCACCCCCACATACATCTATATGTATCCCCACCACATACATATATAGGTATCACCACCACACACATATATAAGTCTCCCCACCACACACATATATAGGTATCCTCGTCACATACATCTATAAGTCTCCCCACCACATACATATATAGGTATCACCACCACTCACATATATAAGTTTCCCCACCACACACATATATAGGTATCACCACCACACACATATATAAGTCTCCCCACCACATACATATATAGGTATCCCCGCCAAATACATCTATAAGTCTCCCCACCACACACATATATAAGTCTCCCCGCCACATACATCTATAAGTCTCCCCACCACATACATATATAGGTATCACCACCACATACATCTATAGGTATCACCACCACATACACATATAGGTATCCCCGCCACAAACGTCTATAGGTATCCCCGCCACACACATATATAGATATCCCCACCACATACATATATAGGTATCCCCACCACATACATATATAGGTCTCCCCGCCACATACATATATAGGTATCCCCACCACAAACATATATAGGTATCCCCGCAACATACATCTATAGGTATCCCCGCCAAATACATATATAGGTATCCCCACCACATACATATATAGGTATCCCCACCACATAGATATATAGGTATCACCACCACATACATCTATAGGTATCACCACCACACACATAAATAGGTATCCCCAACACACACATATATAGGTATCAACACCACATACATATATAGGTATCCCCACCACACACATATATAGGTATACCCACCACATACATCTATAGGTATCCCCACCACATACATCTATAGGTATCACCACCACATACTTCTAGAGGTATCACCACCACATACATCTATATGTATCCCCACCACATACATATATAGGTATCACCACCACACACATATATAAGTCTCCCCACCACACACATATATAGGTATTCCCGCCACATACTTATATAGGTATCCCCGCCACACACATATATAGGTCTCCCCACCACACAAATATATAGGTATCCCCGCACACACATATATAGGTATCCTCACCACACACATATATAGGTATCCCCGCCACAGATATATATAGTTATCCCCACCACATACATATATAGGTATCCCCACCACATACATATATAGGTATCACCACCACATACATCTATAGGTATCACCACCACACACATAAATAGGTATCCCCACCACACACATATATAGGTATCACCACCACATACATATATAGGTATCCCCACCACACACATATATAGGTATCCCCACCACATACATCTATAGGTATCACCACCACATACATCTTTAGGTATCACAACCACATACATCTATATGTATCCCCACCACATACATATATAGGTATCACCACCACACACATATATAAGTCTCCCCACCACATACATATATAGGTATCCCCGCCACATACTTATATAGGTATCCCCGCCACTCACATATATAGGTATCCTCACCACACACACATATAGGTATCCCCGCCACAGACATCTATAGGTATCCCCATCACATACACATATAGGTATCCCCGCCACAGACATCTATAGGTATCCCCACCACATACATATATAGGTATCCCCACCACATACATATATAGGTATCACCACCACATACATCTATAGGTATCACCTCCACACACATATTTAGGTCTCCCCGCCACATACATATATAGGTCTCCCAGCCACACACATATTTAGGTATCCCCGCCACAATCATATATAGGTCTCCCCGCCACATACATATATAGGTATCCCCGCCACATACATATTTAGGTCTCCCCGCCGCACACATATATAGGTATCCCCGCCACATACATATATAGGTCTCCCCGCCACACACATATATAGGTCTCCCCACCACACAAATATATAGGTATCCCCGCCAAACACATATATAGGTATCCTCACCACACACATATATAGGTATCCCCGCCACAGACATCTATAGGTATCCCCACCACATACATATTTAGGTATCCCTACCACATACATATATAGGTATCACCACCACATACATCTATAGGTATCACCACCACACACATAAATAGGTATCACCACCACACACATATATAGGTATCACCACCACACACATATATAGGTATCCCCACCACATACATCTATAGGTATCCCCACCACATACATATATAGGTATCACCACAACATACATCTATAGGTATCACCCCCACATACATCTATATGTATCCCCACCACATACATATATAGGTATCACCACCACACACATATATAAGTCTCCCCACCACACACATATATAGGTATCCCCGCAACATACATCTATAAGTCTCCCCACCACATACATATATAGGTATCACCACCACATACATCTATAGGTATCACCACCACATACACATATAGGTATCCCCGCCACATACATCTATAGGTATCCCCGCGACACACATATATAGGTATCCCCACCAAATACATGTATAGGTATCCCCACCACATACATCTATAGGTCTCACCGCCACATACATATATAGGTATCCCCACCACAAACATATATAGGTATCCCCGCAACATACATCTATAGGTCTCCCCTTCAAATACATATATAGGTATCACCACCACATACATCTATATGTATCCCCACCACATACATATATAGGTATCACCACCACACACATATATAGGTATCCCCGCCACAGACATCTATAGGTATCCGCACCACATACATATTTAGGTATCCCTACCACATACATATATAGGTATCACCACCACATACATCTATAGGTATCACCACCACACACATAAATAGGTATCACCACCACACACATATATAGGTATCACCACACACACATATATAGGTATCCCCACCACATACATCTATAGGTATCCCCACCACATACATATATAGGTATCACCACAACATACATCTATAGGTATCACCCCCACATACATCTATATGTATCCCCACCACATACATATATAGGTATCACCACCACACACATATATAAGTCTCCCCACCACACACATATATAGGTATCCCCGCAACATACATCTATAAGTATCCCCACCACATACATATATAGGTATCACCACCACATACATCTATAGGTATCACCACCACATACACATATAGGTATCCCCGCCACATACATCTATAGGTATCCCCGCGACACACATATATAGGTATCCCCACCAAATACATGTATAGGTATCCCCACCACATATATCTATAGGTCTCACCGCCACATACATATATAGGTATCCCCACCACAAACATATATAGGTATCCCCGCAACATACATCTATAGGTCTCCCCGCCAAATACATATATAGGTATCACCACCACATACATCTATATGTATCCCCACCACATACATATATAGGTATCACCACCACACACATATATATGTATCCCCACCACATACATATATAGGTATCACCACCACACACATATATATGTCTCCCCACCACACACATATATATGTATCCCCGCCACATACTTATATAGGTATCCCCGCCACACACATATATAGGTCTCCCCACCACACAAATATATAGGTATCCCCGCCACACACATATATAGGTATCCTCACCACACACATATATAGGTATCCCCGCCAGAGACATCTATAGGTATCCCCACCACATACATGTATAGGTATCCCCACCACATACATATATAGGTATCACCACCACATACATCTATATGTATCACCACCACACACATATATAGGTCTCTCCACCACATACATCTATAGGTATCACCACCACACACATATATAGGTCTCTCCACCACATACATATATAGGTATCCCCGCCACACACATATATAGGTATCCCCGCCACAATCATATATAGGTATCCCCGCCGCACACATATATAGGTATCGCCACCACATACATATATAGGTATCCCCGCCACACACATATATAGGTCTCCCCACCACACAAATATATAGGTATCCCCGCCACACACATATATAGGTATCCTCACCACACACATATATAGGTATCCCCGCCACAGACATCTATAGGTATCCCCACCACATACATATTTAGGTATCCCTACCACATACATATGTAGGTATCACCACCACACACATATATAGGTATCACCACCACATACATGTATAGGTATCACCACCACACACATAAATAGGTATCACCACCACACACATATATAGGTATCCCCAACACATACATCTATAAGTATCACCAAAACATACATCTATAGGTATCACACCCACATACATCTATATGTATCCCCACCACATACATATATAGGTATCACCACCACACACATATATAAGTCTCCCCACCACACACATATATAGGTATCCCCGTCACATACATCTATAAGTCTCCCCACCACATACATATATAGGTATCACCACCACTCACATATATAAGTTTCCCCACCACACACATATATAGGTATCACCACACACACATATATAAGTCTCCCCACCACATACATATATAGGTATCCCCGCCACATACATCTATAAGTCTCCCCACCACACACATATATAAGTCTCCCCGCCACATACATCTATAAGTCTCCCCAGCACATACATATATAGGTATCACCACCACATACATCTATAGGTATCACCACCACATACACATATAGGTATCCCCGCCACATACGTCTATAGGTATCCCCGCCACACACATATATAGATATCCCCACCACATACATATATAGGTATCCCCACCACATACATATATAGGTCTCCCCGCCACATACATATATAGGTATCCCCACCACAAACATATATAGGTATCCCCGCAACATACATATATAGGTATCCCCGCCAAATACATATATAGGTATCCCCACCACATACATATATAGGTATCCCCACCACATAGATATATCGGTATCACCACCACATACATCTATAGGTATCACCACCACACACATAAATAGGTATCCCCAACACACACATATATAGGTATCAACACCACATACATATATAGGTATCCCCACCACACACATATATAGGTATGCCCACCACATACATCTATAGGTATCCCCACCACATACATCTATAGGTATCACCACCACATACTTCTATAGGTATCACCACCACATACATCTATATGTATCCCCACCACATACATATATAGGTATCACCACCACACACATATATAAGTCTCCCCACCACACACATATATAGGTATTCCCGCCACATACTTCTATAGGTATCCCCGCCACACACATATATAGGTATCCTCACCACACACATATATAGGTATCCCAGCCACAGATATATATAGGTATCCCCACCACATACATATATAGGTATCCCCACCACATACATATATAGGTATCACCACCCCATACATCTATAGGTATCACCACCACACACATATATAGGTCTCCACGCCACATACTTATATAGGTCTCCCAGCCACACACATATATAGGTATCCCAGCCACACACATATATAGGTATCCCCGCCACAATCATATATAGGTATCCCCGCCACATCGCCGCACATATATATAGGTATCCCCGCCACATACATATATAGGTATCCCCGCCACACACATATATAGGTCTCCCCACCACACAAATATATAGGTATCCCCGCCACACACATATATAGGTATCCTCACCACACACATATATAGGTATCCCCACCACATACATATTTAGGTATCACCACCACATCCATATATAGCTAACCCCACAACACACATATATAGGTATCCCCACCACATACATCTATAGGTATCCCCACCACATACATCTATAGGTATCACCACAACATACATATATATGTATCACCCCAACATACATCTAGATGTATCCCCACCACATACATATATAGGTATCACCACCACACACATATATAAGTCTCCCCACCACACACATATATAGGTATCCCCGCCACATACATCTATAAGTCTCCCCACCACATACATATATAGGTATCACCACCGCATACATCTATATGTATAACCACAACATACACATATAGGTATCCCCGCCACACACATATATAGGTATCCCCACCACATAGTTCTATAGGTATCCCCGCCACATACATCTATATGTCTCCCCGCCACATACATATATAGGTATCCCCACCACATAAATATATAGGTATCCCCACCACATACATCTATAGGTCTCCCCGGCACATACATATATAGGTATCCCCACCACAAACATATATAGGTATCCCCGCCACATACATATATAGATCTCCCCGCCAAATACATATATAGGTATCCCCACCACATACATATATAGGTATCCCCACCACACACATATATAGGTATCCCCACCACATACATATATGTGTATCCTCACCACACACATATATAGGTATCCCCACCACATACATATATAGGTATCCCCACCACATACATCTATAGGTATCACCACCACATACATCTATAGGTATCCCCACCACATACATATATAGTTCTCACCACCACACACATATATAAGTCTCCCCACCACACACATATATATGTATCCCCGCCACATACATCTATAGGTCTCCCCACCACATACATATATAGGTATCACCACCACATGCATCTATAGGTATCACCACCACATACATATATATGTATCCCCGCCACATACATTTATAGGTAACCCCGCCACACACATCTATAGGTCTCCCCGCCACATACATATATAGGTATCCCCATCACATACATATATAGGTATCCCCACCACATACATCTATAGGTCTCCCCGCCACATACATATATAGGTATCCCCATCACAAACATATATAGGTATCCCCGCAACATACATCTATAGGTCTCCCCGCCAAATACATATATAGGTATCCCCACCACATACATATATAGGTATCCCCGCCACACACATATATAGGTATCCCCACCACATACATATATAGGTATCCTCACCACACACATATATAGATATAGGTATCCCCACCACATACATATATAGGTATCCCCACCACACACATCTATAAGTATCCCCAACACATACATATATAGGTATCCCCGCCACACACATATATAGGTATCCCCACCACATACATATATAGGTATCCTCGCCACACACATATATAGGTATCACCACCACACACATATATAGGTATCCCCACCACATACATATATAGGTATCCCCACCACATACATATATAGGTATCCTCGCCCCACAAATATATAGGAATCTCCACTCCATACATCTATAGGTCTACCCGGCACATACATATATAGGTATCCCCACCACAAACATATATAGGTATCCCCGCCACATACATCTATAGGTCTCCCCGCCAAATACATATATAGGTATCCCCACCACATACATATATAGGTATCCCCACCACACACATATATAGGTATCCCCACCACATACATATATAGGTATCCTCACCACACACATATATAGGTATCCCCACCACATACATATATAGGTATCCCCACCACATACATCTATAGGTATCACCACCACATACATCTATAGGTATCCCCACCACATACATATATAGGTATCACCACCACACACATATATAAGTCTCCCCACCACATACATATATAGGTATCACCACCACATGCTTCATAGGTATCACCACCACATACATATATAGGTATCCCCGCCACATACATCTATAGGTAACCCCGGCACACACACATATAGGTATCCCCGCCACATACATCTATAGGTCTCCCCAGCACATACATATATAGGTATCCCCACCACAAACATCTATAGGTCTCCCCGCAGCATACATCTATAGGTATCCCAACACATACATATATAGGTATCCCCGCCACACTCATCTATAGGTATCCCCACCACATACATATATAGGTATCCCCACCACACACATATATAGGTATCCTCGCCACACACATATATAGGTATCACCACCACATATATAGGTATCCCCACCACATACATATATAGGTATCCCCACCACACACATATATAGGTATCCCCACCACATACATATATAGGTATCCTCACCACAAACATATATAGGTATCCCCAACACATACATATATAGGTATCCCCACCACATACATCTATAGGTATCACCACCACATACATCTATAGGTATCCCCACCACATACATATATAGGTATCACCACCACACACATATATAAGTCTCCCCACCACACACATATATAGGTATCCCCGCCACATACATCTATAGGTCTCCCCACCACATACATATATAGGTATCACCACCACATGCATCTATAGGTATCACCACCACATACATATATAGGTATCCCCGCCACATACATCTATAGGGAACCCCGCCACACACATCTATAGGTCTCCCCGCCACATATATATATAGGTATCCCCAACACATACATATATAGGTATCCCCACCACATACATCTATAGGTCTCCCCGCCACATACATATATAGGTATCCCCACCACAAACATATATAGGTATCTCCGCAACATACATCTATAGGTCACCCCGCCAAATACATATATAGTTATCCCCACCACATACATATATAGGTATCCCCACCACATACATATATAGGTATCCCCGCCACATACATCTATAGGTAACCCCACCACATACATATATAGTTATCACCACCACATATATCTATAGGTCTCCACGCCACATACATATATAGGTCTCCCAGCCACACACATATATAGGTATCCCAGCCACACACATATATAGGTATCCCCGCCACAATCATATATAGGTATCCCCGCCACATCGCCGCACATATATATAGGTATCCCCGCCACATACATATATAGGTATCCCCGCCACACACATATATAGGTCTCCCCACCACACAAATATATAGGTATCCCCGCCACACACATATATAGGTATCCTCACCACACACATATATAGGTATCCCCACCACATACATATTTAGGTATCACCACCACATCCATATATAGCTAACCCCACCACACACATATATAGGTATCCCCACCACATACATCTATAGGTATCCCCACCACATACATCTATAGGTATCACCACAACATACATATATATGTATCACCCCAACATACATCTATATGTATCCCCACCACATACATATATAGGTATCACCACCACACACATATATAAGTCTCCCCACCACACACATATATAGGTATCCCCGCCACATACATCTATAAGTCTCCCCACCACATACATATATAGGTATCACCACCACATACATCTATATGTATAACCACAACATACACATATAGGTATCCCCGCCACACACATATATAGGTATCCCCACCACATAGTTCTATAGGTATCCCCGCCACATACATCTATATGTCTCCCCGCCACATACATATATAGGTATCCCCACCACATAAATATATAGGTATCCCCACCACATACATCTATAGGTCTCCCCGGCACATACATATATAGGTATCCCCACCACAAACATATATAGGTATCCCCGCCACATACATATATAGGTCTCCCCGCCAAATACATATATAGGTATCCCCACCACATACATATATAGGTATCCCCACCACACACATATATAGGTATCCCCACCACATACATATATGTGTATCCTCACCACACACATATATAGGTATCCCCACCACATACATATATAGGTATCCCCACCACATACATCTATAGGTATCACCACCACATACATCTATAGGTATCCCCACCACATACATATATAGTTCTCACCACCACACACATATATAAGTCTCCCCACCACACACATATATATGTATCCCCGCCACATACATCTATAGGTCTCCCCACCACATACATATATAGGTATCACCACCACATGCATATATATGTATCCCCGCCACATACATTTATAGGTAACCCCGCCACACACATCTATAGGTCTCCCCGCCACATACATATATAGGTATCCCCATCACATACATATATAGGTATCCCCACCACATACATCTATAGGTCTCCCCGCCACATACATATATAGGTATCCCCACCACAAACATATATAGGTATCCCCGCAACATACATCTATAGGTCTCCCCGCCAAATACATATATAGGTATCCCCACCACATACATATATAGGTATCCCCGCCACACACATATATAGGTATCCCCACCACATACATATATAGGTATCCTCACCACACACATATATAGATATAGGTATCCCCACCACATACATATATAGGTATCCCCACCACACACATCTATAAGTATCCCCAACACATACATATATAGGTATCCCCGCCACACACATATATAGGTATCCCCACCACATACATATATAGGTATCCTCGCCACACACATATATAGGTATCACCACCACACACATATATAGGTATCCCCACCACATACATATATAGGTATCCCCACCACATACATATATAGGTATCCTCGCCCCACAAATATATAGGAATCTCCACTCCATACATCTATAGGTCTACCCGGCACATACATATATAGGTATCCCCACCACAAACATATATAGGTATCCCCGCCACATACATCTATAGGTCTCCCCGCCAAATACATATATAGGTATCCCCACCACATACATATATAGGTATCCCCACCACACACATATATAGGTATCCCCACCACATACATATATAGGTATCCTCACCACACACATATATAGGTATCCCCACCACATACATATATAGGTGTCCCCACCACATACATCTATAGGTATCACCACCACATACATCTATAGGTATCCCCACCACATACATATATAGGGATCACCACCACACACATATATACGTCTCCCCACCACATACATATATAGGTATCACCACCACATGCTTCATAGGTATCACCACCACATACATATATAGGTATCCCCGCCACATACATCTATAGGTAACCCCGCCACACACACATATAGGTATCCCCGCCACATACATCTATAGGTCTCCCCAGCACATACATATATAGGTATCCCCACCACAAACATCTATAGGTCTCCCCGCAGCATACATCTATAGGTATCCCCACCACATACATATATAGGTATCCCCGCCACACTCATCTATAGGTATCCCCACCACATACATATATAGGTATCCCCACCACACACATATATAGGTATCCTCGCCACACACATATATAGGTATCACCACCACATATATAGGTATCCCCACCACATACATATATAGGTATCCCCACCACACACATATATAGGTATCCCCACCACATACATATATAGGTATCCTCACCACAAACATATATAGGTATCCCCAACACATACATATATAGGTATCCCCACCACATACATCTATAGGTATCACCACCACATACATCTATAGGTATCCCCACCACATACATATATAGGTATCACCACCACACACATATATAAGTCTCCCCACCACACACATATATAGGTATCCCCGCCACATACATCTATAGGTCTCCCCACCACATACATATATAGGTATCACCACCACATGCATCTATAGGTATCACCACCACATACATATATAGGTATCCCCGCCACATACATCTATAGGGAACCCCGCCACACACATCTATAGGTCTCCCCGCCACATATATATATAGGTATTCCCAACACATACATATATAGGTATCCCCACCACATACATCTATAGGTCTCCCCGCCACATACATATATAGGTATCCCCACCACAAACATATATAGGTATCTCCGCAACATACATCTATAGGTCACCCCGCCAAATACATATATAGTTATCCCCACCACATACATATATAGGTATCCCCACCACATACATATATAGGTATCCCCGCCACATACATCTATAGGTAACCCCACCACATACATATATAGTTATCACCACCACATATATCTATAGGTCTCCCCACCACATACATATATAGTTATCACCACCACATGCATCTATAGGTATCACCACCACATACATATATAGGTATCCCCGCCACATACATCTATAGGGAACCCCGCCACACACATCTATAGGTCTCCCCGCCACATACATATATAGGTATCCCCAACACATACATATATAGGTATCCCCACCACATACATATATAGGTATCACCACCACATGCTTCATAGGTATCACCACCACATACATATATAGGTATCCCCGCCACATACATCTATAGGTATCTCCGCAACATACATCTATAGGTCACCCCGCCAAATACATATATAGTTATCCCCACCACATACATATATAGGTATCCCCACCACATACATCTATAGGTATCCCCACCACATACATCTATAGGTCTCCCCGCCACATACATATATAGGTATCCCCACCAAATACATGTATAGGTATCCCCACCACATACATATATAGGTATCCCCGCCACACACATATATAGGTATCTCCACCACATACATATATAGGTATCCTCACCACTCACATATATAGATATAGGTATCCCCACCACATACATATATAGGTATCCCCACCACACACATCTATAGGTATCCCCACCACATACATATATAGGTATCCTCACCACACACATATATAGGTCTCCCCTCCACATACATCTATAGGTATCCCCACCACATACATATATAGGTATCCCCGCCACACAAATATATAGGTATCCCCACCACACACATATATAGGTATACTCGCCGCACACATATATAGGTATCACAACCACACATATATATAGGTATCCCCACCACATACATATATAGGTATCCCCACCACATACATATATAGGTATCCCCACCACATACATATATAGGTATCCCCGCCACACTCATCTATAGGTATCCCCACCACATACATATATAGGTATCCCCGCCACACACATATATAGGTATCCTCGCCACACACATATATAGGTATCACCACCACATATATAGGTATCCCCACCACATACATATATAGGTATCCCCACCACACACATATATAGGTATCCCCACCACATACATATATAGGTATCCTCACCACAAACATATATAGGTATCCCCAACACATACATATATAGGTATCCCCACCACATACATCTATAGGTATCACCACCACATACATCTATATGTATCCCCACCACATACATATATAGGTATCACCACCACACACATATATAAGTCTCCCCACCACACACATATATAGGTATCCCCGCCACATACATCTATAGGTCTCCCCACCACATACATATATAGTTATCACCACCACATGCATCTATAGGTATCACCACCACATACATATATAGGTATCCCCGCCACATACATCTATAGGGAACCCCGCCACACACATCTATAGGTCTCCCCGCCACATACATATATAGGTATCCCCAACACATACATATATAGGTATCCCCACCACATACATATATAGGTATCACCACCACATGCTTCATAGGTATCACCACCACATACATATATAGGTATCCCCGCCACATACATCTATAGGTAACCCCGCCACACACACATATAGGTATCCCCGCCACACACACATATAGGTATCCCCGCCACATACATCTATAGGTCTCCCCACCACATACATATATAGGTATCCCCACCACATACATCTATAGGTCTCCCCGCCACATACATATATAGGTATCCCCACCACAAACATCTATAGGTCTCCCCGCAACATACATCTATAGGTCTCCCCGCAAAATACATATATAGGTATCCCCACCACATACATATATAGGTATCCCCGCCACACACATATATAGGTATCCCCACCACATACATATCTAGGTATCCTCACCACACACATATATAGATATAGGTATCCCCACCACATACATATATAGGTATCCCCACCACACACATCTATAGGTATCCTCACCACATACATATATAGGTATCCTCACCACACACATATATAGGTCTCCCCACCACCACACATATATAGGTCTCCTCACCACATACATATATAGGTATCCTCACCACACACATATATAGGTCTCCCCTCCACATACATCTATAGGTATCCCCACCACATACATATATAGGTATACTCGCCGCCACACAAATATATAGGTATCCCCACCACACACATATATAGGTATACTCGCCGCACACATATATAGGTACCACCACCACACATATATATAGGTATCCCCACCACATACATATATAGGTCTCCCCGCCACATACATATATAGGTATCCCCAACACATACATATATAGGTATCCCCACCACATACATCTATAGGTCTCCCCGCCACATACATATATAGGTATCCCCACCACAAACATATATAGGTATCTCCGCAACATACATCTATAGGTCACCCCGCCAAATACATATATAGTTATCCCCACCACATACATATATAGGTATCCCCACCACATACATATATAGGTATCACCACCACATACATATATAGGTATCCCCACCACATACATATATAGGTATCCCCACCACACACATATATAGGTTTCACCACCACATACATATATAGGTATCCCCACCACACACATATATAGGTATCCCCACCACATACATCTATACGTATCCCCACCACATACATCTATAGGTATCACCACCACATACATCTTTATGTATCACCACCACATACATCTATATGTATCCCCACCACATACATATATAGGTATCACCACCACACACATATATAAGTCTCCCCACCACAAACATATATAGGTATCCCCGCCACATACTTATATAGGTATCCCCGCCACACACATATATAGGTCTCCCCACCACACAAATATATAGGTATCCCCGCCACACACATATATAGGTATCCTCACCACACACATATATAGGTATCCCCGCCACAGACATCTATAGGTATCCCCACCACATACATATATAGGTATCCCCACCACATACATATATAAGTATCACCACCACATACATCTATAGGTATCACCACCACACACATATTTAGGTCTCCCCGCCACATACATATATAGGTCTCCCAGCCACACACATATATAGGTATCCCCGCCACAATCATATATAGGTATCCCCGCCACATACATCTATAGGTATCACCACCACACACATAAATAGGTATCACCACACACACATATATAGGTATCACCACCACATACATATATAGGTAACCCCACCACACACATATATAGGTATCCCCACCACATACATCTATAGGTATCCCCACCACATACATATATAAGTATCACCACAACATACATCTATAGGTATCACCCCCACATACATCTATATGTATCCCCACCACATACATATATAGGTATCACCACCACACACATATATATGTCTCCCCACCACACACATATATATGTATCCCCGCAACATACATCTATAAGTCTCCCCACCACATACATATATAGGTATCACCAGCACATACATCTATAGGTATCACCATCACATACACATATAGGTATCCCCGCCACATACATCTATAGGTATCCCCGCCACGCACATATATAGGTATCCCCACCACATACATATATAGGTATCCCCACCACATACATATATAGGTCTCCCCGCCACATACATATATAGGTATCCCCACCACAAACATATATAGGTATCCCCGCAACATACATCTATAGGTCTCCCCGCCAAATACATATATAGGTATCCCCACCACATACATATATAGGTATCACCACCACATACATCTATACGTATCCCCACCACATACATATATAGGTATCACCACCACACACATATATATGTCTCCCCACCACACACATATATAGGTATCCCTGCAACATACATCTATAAGTCTCCCCACCACATACATATATAGGTATCACCACCACATACATCTATAGGTATCACCATCACATACACATATAGGTATCCCCGCCACATACATATATAGGTATCCCCGCCACACACATATATAGGTATTCCCACCACATACATATATAGGTATCCCCACCACATACATCTATAGGTCTCCCCGCCACATACATATATAGGTATCCCCACCACAAACATATATAGGTATCCCCGCAACATACATCTATAGGTCTCCCCGCCAAATACATATATAGGTATCCCCACCACATACATATATAGGTATCCCCACCACATACATAAATAGGTATCACCACCACATACATCTATATGTATCCCCACCACATACATATATAGGTATTACCACCACACACATATATATGTCTCCCCACCACACACATATATATCTATCCCCGCCACATACTTATATAGGTATCCCCGCCAAACACATATATAGGTCTCCCCAACACACAAATATATAGGTATCCCCGCCACACACATATATAGGTATCCTCACCACACACATATATAGGTATCCCCGCCACAGACATCTATAGGTATCCCCACCACATACATATATAGGTATCCCCACCACATACATATATAGGTATCACCACCGCATACATCTATAGGTATCACCACCACACACATATATAGGTCTCTCCGCCACATACATATATAGGTCTCCCAGCCACACACATATATAGGTATCCCCGCCACAATCATATATATGTATCCACGCCACACACACATATATAGGTCTCCCCGCCACATACATATATAGGTCTCCCCGCCGCACACATATATAGGTATCGCCGCCACATACATATATAAGTATCCCCGCCACACACATATATAGGTCTCCCCACCACACAAATATATAGGTATCCCCGCCACACACATATATAGGTATCCTCACCACACACATATATAGGTATCCCGGCCACAGACATCTATAGGTATCCCCACCACATGCATATTTAGGTGTCCCTACCACATACATATATAGGTATCACCACCACATACATCTATAGGTATCACCACCACATACATAAATAGGTATCACCACCACACACATATTTAGGTATCACCACCACATACATATATAGGTATCACCACCACACACATAAATAGGTATCACCACCACACACATATATAGGTATCCCCACCACATACATATATAGGTATCACCACAACATACATCTATAGGTATCACCCCCACATACATCTATATGTATCCCCACCACATACATATATAGGTATCACCACCACACACACATATAAGTCTCCCCACCACACACATATATAGGTATTCCCGCCACATACATCTATAAGTCTCCCCACCACATACATATATAGGTATCACCACCACACACAAATATAAGTCTCCCCACCACACACATATATAGGTATCCCCGCCACATACATCTATAAGTCTCCCCACCACACACATATATAAGTCTCCCCGCCACATACATCTATAAGTCTCCCCACCACATACATATATAGGTATCACCACCACATACATCTATAGGTATCACCACCACATACACATATAGGTATCCCCGCCACATACATCTATAGGTATCCCCACCACATACATATATAGGTATCCCCACCACATACATATATAGGTATCCCCACCACATACATCTATAGGTCTCCCCGCCACAAACATATATAGGTATCCCCACCACAAACATATATAGGTATCCCCGCAACATACATCTATAGGTATCCCCACCACATACATATATAGGTATCCCCACCACATACATATATAGGTATCCCCACCACATACATATATAGGTATCACCACCACATACATCTATAGATATCACCACCACACACATAAATAGGTATCCCCGCCCCACACATATATAGGTATCACCACCACATACAAATATAGGTATCCCCACCACACACATATATATGTATCCCCACCACATACATCTATAGGTATCCCCACCACATACATCTATAGGTATCACCACCACATACTTCTATAGGTATCACCACCACATACATCTATATGTATCCCCACCACATACATATATAGGTATCACCACCACACACATATATAAGTCTCCCCACCACACACATATATAGGTATCCCCGCCACATACTTATATAGGTATCCCTGCCACACACATATATAGGTCTCCCCATCACACAAATATATAGGTATCCCCGCCACACACATATATAGGTATCCTCACCACACACATATATAGGTATTCCCGCCACAGACATCTATAGGTATCCCCACCACATACATATTTAGGTATCCCTACCACATACATATATAGGTATCACCACCACATACATCTATAGGTACCACCACCACATACATATATAGGTATCACCACCACATACATATTTAGGTATCACCTCCACATACATATATAGGTATCACCCCCACACACATAAATAGGTATCAACACCACACACATATATAGGTATCCCCACCACATACATCTATAGGTATCACCACAACATACATCTATAGGTATCACCCCCACATACATCTATATGTATCCCCACCACATACATATATAGGTATCACCACCACACACATATATAAGTCTCCCCACCACACACATATATAGGTATCCCCGCCACATACATCTATAAGTCTCCCCACCACATACATATATAGGTATCACCACCACACACATATATAAGTCTCCTCACCACACACATATATAGGTATCACCACCACACACATATATAAGTCTCCCCACCACATACATATATAGGTATCCCCGCCACATACATCTATAAGTCTCCCCACCACACACATATATAAGTCTCCCCGCCACATACATATATAAGTCTCCCCACCACATACATATATAGGTATAACCACCACATACATCTATAGGTATCACCACCACATACACATATAGGTATCCCCGCCACATACATCTATAGGTATCCCCGCCACACACATATATAGGTATCCCCACCACATACATATATAGGTATCCCCACCACATACATCTATAGGTCTCCCCGCCACACACATATATAGGTATCCCCACCTCAAACATATATAGGTATCCCCGCAACATAAATCTATAGGTCTCCCCGCCAAATACATATATAGGTATCCCCACCACATACATATATAGGTATCCCCACCACATACATATATAGGTATCACCACCACATACATCTATATGTATCACCACCACACACATAAATTGGTATCCCCAACACACACATATATAGGTATCACCACCACATACATATATAGGTATCCCCACCACACACATATATAGGTATGCCCACCACATACATCTATAGGTATCCCCACCACATACATCTATAGGTATCACCACCACATACTTCTATAGGTATCACCACCACATACATCTATATGTATCTCCACCACATACATCTATATGTATCTCCACCACACACATATATAAGTCTCCCCACCACACACATATATAGGTATTCCCGCCACATACTTATATAGGTATCCCCGCCACACACATATATAGATCTCCCCACCACACAAATATATAGGTATCCCCGCCACACACATATATAGGTACCCTCACCACACACATATATAGGTATTCCCGCCACAGATATCTATAGGTATCCCCACCACATACATATATAGGTATCCCCACCACATACATATATAGGTATCACCACCACATACATCTATAGGTATCACCACCACACACATATATAGGTCTCCCCGCCACATACATATATAGGTCTCCCAGCCACACACATATATAGGTATCCCCGCCACAATCATATATAGGAATCCCCGCCACACACATATATAGGTATCCCCGCCACTTACATATATAGGTCTCCCCGCCGCACATATATATAGGTATCCCCGCCACACACATATATAGGTCTCCCCACCACACAAATATATAGGTATCCCCGCCACACACATATATAGGTATCCTCACCACACACATATATAGGTATCCCCACCACATACATATTTAGGTATCACCACCACATACATCTATAGGTATCACCACCACACACATAAATAGGTATTCCCACCACACACATATACAGGTATCACCACCACATCCATATATAGCTAACCCCACCACACACATATATAGGTATCCCCACCACATACATCTATAGGTATCCCCACCACATACATCTATAGGTATCACCACAACATACATATATATGTATCACCCCAACATACATCTATATGTATCTCCACCACATACATATATAGGTATCACCACCACACACATATATAAGTCTCCCCACCACACACATATATAGGTATCCCCGCCACATACATCTATAAGTCTCCCCACCACATACATATATAGGTATCACCACCACATACATCTATATGTATCACCACCACATACACATATAGGTATCCCCGCCACATACATCTATAGGTATCCCCGCCACACACATATATATGTATCCCCACCACATAGTTCTATAGGTATCCCCGCCACATACATCTATTTGTCTCCCCGCCACATACATATATAGGTATCCCCACCACATAAATATATAGGTATTCCCACCACATACATCTATAGGTCTCCCCGCCACATACATCTATAGGTATCCCCACCACAAACATATATAGGTATCCCCGCCACATACATATATAGGTCTCCCCGCCAAATACATATATAGGTATCCCCACCACATACATATATAGGTATCCCCACCACACACATATATAGGTATCCCCACCACATACATATATGGGTATCCTCACCACACATATATATAGGTATCCCCACCACATACATATATAGGTATCCCCACCACATACATCTATAGGTATCCCCACCACATACATATATAGGTCTCACCACCACACACTTATATAAGTCTACCCACCACACACATATATATGTATCCCCGCCACATACATCTATAGGTCTCCCCACCACATACATATATAGGTATCACCACCACATGCATCTATAGGTATCACCACCACATACATATATAGGTATCCCCGCCACATACATCTATAGGTAACCCCGCAACACACATCAATAGGTCTCCCCGCCACATACATATATAGGTATCCCCATCACATACATATATAGGTATCCCCACCACATACATCTATAGGTCTCCCCGCCACATACATATATAGGTATTCCCACCACAAACATATATAGGTATCCCCGCAACATACATCTATAGGTCTCTCCGCCAAATACATATATAGGTATCCCCACCACATACATATATAGGTATCCCCGCCACACACATATATAGGTATCCCCACCACATACATATATAGGTATCCTCACCACACACATATATAGATATAGGTATCCCCACCACATACATATATAGGTATCCCCACCACACACATCTATAAGTATCCCCACCACATACATATATAGGTATCCCGCCACACACATATATAGGTATCCCCACCACATACATATATAGGTATCCTCGCCACACACATATATAGGTATCACCACCCCACACATATATAGGTATCCCCACCACATACATATACAGATATCCCCACCACATACATATATAGGTATCCTCGCCACACAAATATATAGGTATCCCCACCACACACATATATAGGTATACTCGCCACTCACATATATAGGTATTACCACCACACATATATATAGGTATCCCCACCACATACATATATAGGTATCCCCACTACATACATATATAGGTATCCCCACCACATACATATATAGTTATCCCCGCCACACACATATATAGGTATCCCCACCACATACATATATAGGTATCCCCACCACACACATATATAGGTATCCTCGCCACACACATATATACTTATCACCACCACACACATTTATAGGTATCCCCACCACATACATATATAGGTATCCCCACCACATACATATATAGGTATCACCACCACACATATATATAGGTATCCCCACCACATACATATATAGGTAACCCCACCACATACATATATAGGTATCCCCACCACATACATATATAGGTATCCCCGCCACATACATCTATAGGTATCCCCACCACATACATATATAGGTATCCCCACCACACACATATATAGGTATCCTCGCCAAACACATATATAGGTATCACCACCTCACACATATATAGGTAACCCCACCACATACATATATAGGTATCCCCACCACATACATATATAGGTATCCCCACCACATACATATATAGGTATACCCACCACACACATCTATAGGTATCCCCGCCACATACATATATACGTATCCCCACTACACACATCTATAGGTATCCCCACCCACAAACATATATAGGTATTCCCACCACACACATATATAGGTATTACCACCACTCACATATATATAGGTATCACCACCACACACATATATAGGTATCACCGCCACATACATATATAGGTCTCCCCGCCACATACATCTATAGGTATCCCCGCCACACACATATATAGGTCTCCCCGCCACATACATATATAGGTATCCCCATCACATATATATAGGTATCCCCACCACATACATCTATAGGTCTCCCCGCCACATACATATATAGGTATCCCCACCACAAACATATATAGGTATCCCCGCAACATACATCTATAGGTCTCCCCGCCAAATACATATATAGGTAACCCCACCACATACATATATAGGTATCCCCAACACATACATATATAGGTATCCTCACCACACACATATATAGATATAGGTATCACCACCACATACATATATAGGTATCACCACCACACACATCTATAGGTATCCCGACCACAAACATATATAGGTATCCCCGCAACATACATCTATAGGTCTCCCCGCCAAATACATATATAGGTAACCCCACCACATACATATATAGGTATCCCCGCCACACACATATATAGGTATCCCCAACACATACATATATAGGTATCCTCACCACACACATATATAGATATAGGTATCACCACCACATACATATATAGGTATCACCACCACACACATCTATAGGTATCCCGACCACATACATATATAGGTATCCTCACCACACACATATATAGGTCTCCCCACCACCACACATTTATAGGTCTCCCCTCCACATACATCTATAGGTATCTTCACCACATACATATATAGGTATCCCCGCCACACAAATATATAGGTATTCCCACCACACACATATATAGGTATACTCGCCACACACATATATAGGTATCACCACCACACATATATATAGGTATCCCCACCACATACATATATAGGTATCCCCACCACATACATATATAGGTATCCCCACCACATACATATATAGGTAATCCCGCCACACACATCTATAGGTATCCCCACCACATACATATATAGGTATCCCCACCACACACATATATAGTTATCCTCGCCACACACATATATAGGTATCACCACCACACACATATATAGGTATCCCCACCACATACATATATAGGTATCCCCACCACATACATATATAGGTATCACCACCACACATATATATAGGTATCCCCACCACATACATATATAGGTATCCCCACCACATACATATATAGGTATCCCCACCACATACATATATAGGTATCCCCGCCACACACATCTATAGGTATCCCCACCACATACACATATAGGTATCCCCACCACACACATATATAGGTATCCTCGTCGAACACATATATAGGTATCACCACCACACACATATATAGGTAACCCCACCACATACATATATAGGTATCCCCACCACATACATATATAGGTATCCCCACCACATACATATATATGTATCCCCACCACACACATCTAGAGGTATCCCCGCCACATACATATATAGGTATCCCCACCACACACATCTATAGGTATCCCCACCACAAACATATATAGGTATCCCCACCACACACATATATAGGTATTCCCACCACACACATATATATAGGTATCACCACCACACACATATATAGAAATCACCGCCACAAACATATATAGGTCTCCCCGCCACATACATCTATAGGTATCCCCAACACATACATATATAGGTATCCCGCCACATACATCTATAGGTATCCCCACCACATACATCTATAGGTATCCTCACCACACACATATATAGGTATCCTCACCATACACATATATAGGTATCCCCGCCACACACATATATAGGTATCCCCGCCACACTCATATATAGGTATCCTCTCCACACACATATATACGTCTCCCCACCACACACACATATAGGTATCCTCACCACATACATATATAGGTATCCCCGCCACACACATATATAGGTCTCCCCACCACACACATATATAGGTATCACCACCACATACATATATAGGTATCGCCACCACATACATACATAGGTATCCCCACCACACACATATATAGGTATCCCCACCACATACATATATAAGTATCCCCACCACATACATATATATGTATCCCCATCACACACATATATAGGTATCCCCACCACATACAGATATAGGTATCCCCACCACATACATATATAGGTATCCCCACCACACACATATATAGGTATCACCACCACACACATATATATGTCTCCCCACCACACACATATATATCTATCCCCGCCACATACTTATATAGGTATCCCCGCCACACACATATATAGGTCTCCCCACCACACAAATATATAGGTATCCCCGCCACACACATATATAGGTATCCTCACCACACACATATATAGGTATCCCCGCCACAGACATCTATAGGTCTCCCCACCACACAAATATATAGGTATCCCCACCACATACATATATAGGTATCACCACCGCATACATCTATAGGTATCACCACCACACACATATATAGGTCTCTCCGCCACATACATATATAGGTATCCCCACCACATACATATATAGGTATCACCACCGCATACATCTATAGGTATCCCCGCCACACACATATATAGGTCTCTCCGCCACATACATATATAGGTCTCCCAGCCACACACATATATAGGTATCGCCGCCACATACATATATAAGTATCCCCGCCACACACATATATAGGTCTCCCCACCACACAAATATATAGGTATCCCCGCCACACACATATATAGGTATCCTCACCACACACATATATAGGTATCCCGGCCACAGACATCTATAGGTATCCCCACCACATACATGTTTAGGTGTCCCTACCACATACATATATAGGTATCACCACCACATACATCTATAGGTATCACCACCACATACATAAATAGGTATCACCACCACACACATATATAGGTATCACCACCACATACATATATAGGTATCACCACCACACACATAAATAGGTATCACCACCACACACATATATAGGTATCCCCACCACATACATATATAGGTATCACCACAACATACATCTATAGGTATCACCCCCACATACATCTATATGTATCCCCACCACATACATATATAGGTATCACCACCACACACACATATAAGTCTCCCCACCACACACATATATAGGTATCCCCGCCACATACATCTATAAGTCTCCCCACCACATACATATATAGGTATCACCACCACACACAAATATAAGTCTCCCCACCACACACATATATAGGTATCCCCGCCACATACATCTATAAGTCTCCCCACCACACACATATATAAGTCTCCCCGCCACATACATCTATAAGTCTCCCCACCACATACATATATAGGTATCACCACCACATACATCTATAGGTATCACCACCACATACACATATAGGTATCCCCGCCACATACATCTATAGGTATCCCCGCCACATAGATATATAGGTATCCCCACCACATACATATATAGGTATCCCCACCACATACATCTATAGGTCTCCCCGCCACATACATATATATGTATCCCCACCACAAACATATATAGGTATCCCCGCAACATACATCTATAGGTCTCCCCGCCAAATACATATATAGGTATCCCCACCACATACATATATAGGTATCCCCACCACATACATATATAGGTATCACCACCACATACATCTATAGATATCACCACCACACACATAAATAGGTATCACCACCACACACATATATAGGTATCACCACCACATACAAATATAGGTATCCCCACCACACACATATATATGTATCCCCACCACATACATCTATAGGTATCCCCACCACATACATCTATAGGTATCACCACCACATACTTCTATAGGTATCACCACCACATACATCTATATGTATCCCCACCACATACATATATAGGTATCACCACCACACACATATATAAGTCTCCCCACCACACATATATATAGGTATCCCCGCCACATACTTATATAGGTATCCCTGCCACACACATATATAGGTCTCCCCATGACACAAATATATAGGTATCCCCGCCACACACATATATAGGTATCCTCACCACACACATATATAGGTATCCCCGCCACAGACATCTATAGGTATCCCCACCACATACATATTTAGGTATCCCTACCACATACATATATAGGTATCACCACCACATACATCTATAGGTACCACCACCACATACATATATAGGTATCACCACCACATACATATTTAGGTATCACCTCCACATACATATATAGGTATCACCACCACACACATAAATAGGTATCACCACCACACACATATATAGGTATCCCCACCACATACATCTATAGGTATCACCACAACATACATCTATAGGTATCACCCCCACATACTTCTATATGTATCCCCACCACATACATATATAGGTATCACCACCACACACATATATAAGTCTCCCCACCACACACATATATAGGTATCCCCGCCACATACATCTATAAGTCTCCCCACCACATACATATATAGGTATCACCACCACACACATATATAAGTCTCCCCACCACACACATATATAGGTATCACCACCACACACATATATAAGTCTCCCCACCACATACATATATAGGTATCCCCGCCACATACATATATAGGTATACCCACCACACACATCTATAGGTATCCCCGCCACATACATATATACGTATCCCCACTACACACATATATAGGTATCCCCACCCACAAACATATATAGGTATCCCCACCACACACATATATAGGTATTACCACCACTCACATATATATAGGTATCACCACCACACACATATATAGGTATCACCGCCACATACATATATAGGTATCCCCACCACATACATATATAGGTATCCCCACCACATACATATATAGGTATACCCACCACACACATCTATAGGTATCCCCGCCACATACATATATACGTATCCCCACTACACACATCTATAGGTATCCCCACCCACAAACATATATAGGTATCCCCACCACACACATATATAGGTATTACCACCACTCACATATATATAGGTATCACCACCACACACATATATAGGTATCACCGCCACATACATATATAGGTCTCCCCGCCACATACATCTATAGGTATCCCCGCCACACACATATATAGGTCTCCCCGCCACATACATATATAGGTATCCCCATCACATATATATAGGTATCCCCACCACATACATCTATAGGTCTCCCCGCCACATACATATATAGGTATCCCCACCACAAACATATATAGGTATCCCCGCAACATACATCTATAGGTCTCCCCGCCAAATACATATATAGGATAGGATAGGATAGGATAGGATAGGATAGTTTATTTACAATACACACGAATGACACAGTGGCAGTAATACATAATAAATTATAACAGTGTATTGTCGGGGGTAGCTTAGCCCTACCGGGCTGTCTTCCTGCTAACCCCTAAAACAAGTATAACTATACGTAATAGCATAGATGCTTGTATTTCAGATCCACGCACTTGTACAGACTATAGTCATATATAAAACTTTTTAGAATCTAGTATTTAGGGCATATCACAAATGAGTATTGTCGTGGTTGTGAGCCAATCCAGACGATTTATCAGATCGAAGATGTACTATCTTTCCATAGGAATTTTTTGAACTGTTCAAATTATCTAAAACATATTAACAGTTCCAGTTCCAGTTCCATGAGTATATATTAGGAACAAAATATTTTGTTTTCTGTTGCTACAACGGTTTCAGGCGAGAGATACCGCCATCTTTATATAGGTAAACAGAATGAGAATCTATATAGATCGTCGGAAAGTCTCTTTATTGAGTGAGGTTTTGGGATAATTCAAATTATCAATATTACATATATATCTGTATATCTGGTGGTGTATGGTAATAGTCCCGTTAGATAAATCATGATAATGTACGGTAACATTTATGATGTGTGGCAGTATATATGGGCATGTTAGGAACGAGAATGCGACGTGTGTCCACATGCAGCTGAGAAGAAACTTATTTGAATAGTATTAGGATTATACAACTACAACGAGTATGACTATGATTATCCGTGTTGTTTATTGAGCACAATCGGGACATCCTTTGTTTTTACAGCGTACATTTTCGGAGTAATTTTTCACCATGGCTATCTGTAAGCGCTTCTTCAATGTGTGCCTGCTTTGGCAAGCAGTATGGTCTTTTTCCATATTGTTCCATGTTGTGGGGAAGGCGTGGTGGGGTAGTTTTCCTGACCACTTGGTTCTAGGGAGTTCTAACAGTACGGGATTCGGGTGTCTTGGGGTTGATTTTGCTCGTTTGTTGTACATGGTTCCAAAAGACGCGGGCAGGCGGTTATAACACCAGTCATGCATGAAAATTGAGGAATTTAGAGTATGTAAGTCATGTATTTTCAAGATATTCTCTTTTTTAAAGAGTGGATCTGTGTGACTCCTGTACTTCTTATTGCATATTATACGCAATGCTCGTTTTTGTAATAGGAATATTCTCTTGACTTCCGGAACATGACCCCATATTTGGATACCATAAACTAAGTGACTTTGAATCAGTGCATAGTACAATGTTTTCAATGCTTTACTTGGGAAAAAATGTTTCACCTTATTCATGCAGTAGATTGCATGTGATATTTTCGAGCAGATTACTGATATGTGCTTATTGAATGTCAAGTTCTCATCAATGTGGATGCCTAAAAATTTTGTCGAGGATTCACGCCCAAGATTCCCTATTCGGTTTAGTTCAATGTTATTCAGCTTTACTTTCGAAGTATTCCATTTTTTGTCATTGTTTTGTGGGTGTAAAAGCATATAATTGCTTTTATTAATATTTATTGAAAGTTTGTTACAGCAGCACCAATCGGATACATTGGCTAATTCATTGTTGACATAACTGTATACTAGTTCACCATCTTTACCGCTTGTGAACAGTGTGGTGTCGTCGGCATACGATAAAATGTCCATTGTTGTGGAATTTACCATATCGTTCACGTATATTAAAAAAATTATCGGCCCTAAAATTGAGCCTTGGGGGACCCCACAGGATGTATTCATTAGGCTAGATGTACTCCCACTATATTCAACGTATTGCCTCCTATCATTCAGATAACTATGGAACCATGACATCGCTACACCCCTGATGCCATAGTGGTCAAGTTTTGATATTAATATGTTGTGGTCGATCGTATCGAATGCTTTTGATAAATCGATAAATACGGCTAAGGTGGAATCCCGTGTCGGTATATCGTTATTTTTAACGAGATGATCTAGAAGGTGCATTATCGGATGAAATGTTGAGTGGTTTGGTCTAAATCCATATTGGTGTTTATTTAAGATTTCGTGTTCATTTAGAAAATCTACAAGTCGTTTTTGCATTATTTTTTCAATCAGTTTAGAGAAAGATGGTAGGATACTAATTGGACGATAGTTTGTTATTTCCTTAGAGTTATTTATTTTAGGAATGGGGATTACTTTGGAAATTTTCATTTTCATTGGGAATATTCCCTGTTCAAACGATAAATTAAATATATGTTTAAGTGGTGGGGCTATTATGAAGATACTCTCTTTCATAAGCGCGGTCGATATTCCGTTGTAATCTTTGCTCATTTTTCCTTTCATAGTATAACAAGTCAATACTATTTCCTGTATCGATGTAGGTTCAATTTCGAATTCTTTTGTTCGCCTATTTCGAAGGTAATCAGTGAAATTTGCACCATTTTCTGTGTGTATTGAGTCGCTGGTGTTTCGTCCGGTTGTTGAAAAGTAGTCATTGAATTTTTCGGCTATTATGTTTGGGTCAGATAGCTCTGTATCGTTATCTTTAAAACTCTGAGGGTAGTTACATGATTTTTGAGTTTTATTGATGGCGTTTTTAAGAATTTTCCATGTGTTTTTTATATCATTTTTATTTTTTTCTAGACTATCGCAATAATAGTTATTCTTACATTTCCTTATTATTTTATTATATAGTTGACGATAATTTAAATATGCCATTTTATTTCTTTCTGACGGTACCTTCAGTTTATTAGTGTATAACTCGTGCTTAGTAATGGATGATAGGATTAGTCCTCGTGTCATCCATGGTTCGCGCTTTATATACTTTTTGGGTACATTTCGTGATATTAGTGGAAAAGCTAGATCATGCGCGTTCATATATATGTCTAAAAACAATTCATATGCCTTATTGGGGGAGTTACAGCTGAGAACTGAGTCGAATTTACATGATTTTAACAAGTTTTTGAAGATATTTACATTATTTGGGCTGTAGTTCCTGCACGTGACTTTTTTATGAGAAGGGTTTAAGGGTTTGTGTTTGTTTGATTCGGAGAGGAATATGCCGAAATGATCTGAGATGTCGCAGGTGATTATCCCTGTTTGGTGACCGTCTTGTAATTTGTTGGTATATATGTGATCTATTAGGGTAGCAGAGTGTTCAGTCATTCTTGTAGGTTTAGTTATCATGGGCACGAATCCTCTACTGAAGACATTGTTTATGAAATCGTTAGTTTTTTGATGCGTGTCGAAGTTTAATAGGTCGATGTTGAGGTCTCCTATTATGTAAGATTTGGCATTGTTCAATTGTTCTAATATATTATCGAATTTCAACATAAATTTGTCCAAGTCGGCCTTTGGTGCGGTGTTCGGTCTATAAATACATCCTATTATATTGTTATTGTTCGCTCCTCGGTTTATTTCTATAAATAATGTTTCTATTACGTGTGGTATAAATATTGTCAAATCTGGTCTGGGTTTATATTGGAGATTCTCCTTTATATAGATACCAATACCACCTCTACCATCGTCGCCGTCAGGTCGAGATTTGAATTCTAAGGGGTGATATCCTGCAAGTGAAAAATCTGAGGGACTATGCACTTTGAATATTTCAGTTAGAGCGATAACATCAAACAAATTTTCTTCTGTTTGCAAATCACAAAGTAGGTTTTTCAGATCTCCATAATTTGCGTTAAGGCTTCTACAATTCAGGCCAAAGATAGAGAATTTTACATTATTAGAGAGAACTTTTTTACCCTGTGTAGGCGAGAAATATTGACATGTATTTTGGTTCCATAGTTGGATGCTGTCTGGATCGAATTCATCTACTTTTATTTGAGACCATTTTGCAGCGAAATCGTGCGCATGTGTATCCCCAACCTCACTCAAGGTTATGCTATTTGCAGACATAGTTGAACATTTCTACATTGTTGTAATGTGCGCCCTTGGGTGTCGTCATATGATTATGTCGTGGTGCGGAAGATCTGTACTTGTGCGTGGAAACTAATACTAATATCATTTTACTATTATAAATTCAAATTTTGGTGGGATTATATCAATAAATAGTTTATCCGTGAAATGATGATGAAAGTGTATATAAGTATAGCATACACGGTGTCAATATATTATCAATTATAGATAATATAGCTGAAACAAGTATTAACAACATACATATAGAAACCACAGATTCGTGCATTAAAATGTATAGGTGTATAACACACGCAATTGAACACAGCGGCATATGCATACGGTATTTATACATGATAATCAAGACACACGAAACGAATATCTGCATTTTCACTCCATCCACAACATGTATAAACGGAGTCATATTCACCGTGGTGAGAACAGACAGCGGAGAAGGGTGCATAAGGGTAGCCTCCGTCATGAGCGGTAAGTCAAATTTAGCCGTTTAGGAGAAAAAAAGAGTCTCACTTTAACCCATGTGTTAAATTGACTGTTAGTATTACCAAGCAGGTGTCATCAAAACAAGTCACCTCACTGATATATAAAATTGGTTCAAACTTTGTTGTGGAATAAATTGATAATATTGTCAAAAATACGACATGAGGTACAGACTAGTTCTGGCGCTTACTGTAGCCATCGTTCTTAAATATTATGCTTGACACGGTTTCGTCATTTAGCGCACGATTTTATCGTGCATCCCAAAAGCAGTGAAGTGTTACAGACCTGTTGCGCCGGTCGACTGTAACCCCACCACATACATATATAGGTATCCCCGCCACACAAATATATAGGTATCCCCAACACATACATATATAGGTATCCTCACCACACACATATATAGATATAGGTATCACCACCACATACATATATAGGTATCACCACCACACACATCTATAGGTATCCCGACCACATACATATATAGGTATCCTCACCACACACATATATAGGTCTCCCCACCACCACACATTTATAGGTCTCCCCTCCACATACATCTATAGGTATCTGCACCACATACATATATAGGTATCCCCGCCACACAAATATATAGGTATTCCCACCACACACATATATAGGTATACTCGCCACACACATATATAGGTATCACCACCACACATATATATAGGTATCCCCACCACATACATGTATAGGTATCCCCACCACATACATATATAGGTATCCCCACCACATGCATATATAGGTATCCCCGCCACACACATCTATAGGTATCCCCACCACATACATATATAGGTATCCCCACCACACACATATATAGTTATCCTCGCCACACACATATATAGGTATCACCACCACACACATATATAGGTATCCCCACCACATACATATATAGGTATCCCCACCACATACATATATAGGTATCACCACCACACATATATATAGGTATCCCCACCACATACATATATAGGTATCCCCACCACATACATATATAGGTATCCCCACCACATACATATATAGGTATCCCCGCCACACACATCTATAGGTATCCCCACCACATACACATATAGGTATCCCCACCACACACATATATAGGTATCCTCGCCGAACACATATATAGGTATCACCAGCACACACATATATAGGTAACCCCACCACATACATATATAGGTATCCCCACCACATACATATATAGGTATCCCCACCACATACATATATATGTATCCCCACCACACACATCTATAGGTATCCCCGCCACATACATATATAGGTATCCCCACCACACACATCTATAGGTATCCCCACCACAAACATATATAGGTATCCCCACCACACACATATATAGGTATTCCCACCACACACATATATATAGGTATCACCACCACACACATATATAGAAATCACCGCCACAAACATATATAGGTCTCCCCGCCACATACATCTATAGGTGCCCCCAAAACACAAACATATATAAGTATCCCCGCCACATACATCTATAGGTATCCCCACCACATACATCTATAGGTATCCTCACCACACACATATATAGGTATCCTCACCATACACATATATAGGTATCCCCGCCACACACATATATAGGTATCCCCGCCACACTCATATATAGGTATCCTCTCCACACACATATATACGTCTCCCCACCACACACACATATAGGTATCCTCACCACATACATATATAGGTATCCCCGCCACACACATATATAGGTCTCCCCACCACACACATATATAGGTATCACCACCACATACATATATAGGTATCGCCACCACATACATATATAGGTATCCCCACCACACACATATATAGGTATCCCCACCACATACATATATAAGTATCCCCACCACATACATATATAGGTATCCCCATCACACACATATATAGGTATCCCCACCACATACAGATATAGGTATCCCCACCACATACAGATATAGGTATCCTCACCACATACATATATAGGTATCCTCACCACATACATATATAGGTATTCTCACCACATACATATATAGGTATCCCCACCACACACATATATAGGTATCACCACCACACACATATATATGTCTCCCCACCACACACATATATAGGTATCCCCACCACATACATATATAGGTGTCCCCACACACACACATATATAGGTATCCACCCACATACATATATAGGTATCCTCACCACAGGGATGCAGATTTCGTCAGCCACGCGCGAACCGCGAACCGCGAACTGCGAATCGCGAACTTCGCGATTCGCGTTTCATACGTATATATATACTGTACAAAGTCCCGATTTTCGCTAGTATAAATACGCATCCAATATACTTCAATTAAAACCTTTATGGCTGTTAACCCATTTATGTCAGTACCGAATTATAGAGAATATTAATAATAATAATAAATATAGACGGACTGTGACCAATAATGACAAAATTCCGACTTTAATGTACATGTATGGCATACAGAGAACCAGCAACAACCCAGTTACTAGAAAAGAACAGTCCGCCGTCGATAAGTCAACAAAACGAAATATCAGGACTGTTAACCCATGCCTGCTGCATGGTGCCGAATTTGAGATTAAATATTGACTAAAATCACAAGGACTGTGACCCAAAGGGACAATATCCAGACCTTATAGTGTATGGCATTATTAGAACCAGCAGACATCATGTAACGAGAAAAGAACCGACCGGCGACAAAATTAAATCTTACAGACTCTTAACTCATTCAGTGCCGGCGACGTGATAACACGTCGCGCCATCTCATTTAAACACATGGTCTGGTGGGCGAAAAAGATAGTGATTTCAATCCTGGTGCTTCCGTTTTAAACACTGCGACCTACACGTCATATTTTGGGACCTGTTATGGGTGGGGGTATGCTTATACGCGTAAATAAATCGTGTACATAGTGGTGTAGCCGGGGATTTCTCAGATAAACTGTCGTATCTGGCAGCCCCGCACATTGAGGCGTTTAGGAGCTAGATCCGTCTGAATAAAGGTGGTGAAAATTGATGTGATTTGTGGGCGTGGCTTGTAGGGTTCAACATTGGAGGTCAGCGCATACAGCGTACATATCTGTTAATTGGAAACAGATTTTGACGGCGTAAAAGGTGATTACAGTCAAGTCATGCATGCCCTGGTCCATTGTACACTTGGATTGACGCTAAACGACAGAGGAACGCTGATTCGGGCAACTTGCACTTTATGTCAATCAAAGTCTGTACCTAACGAGGTTCGCCAAATCGCAATGCAAATATACTATAGAAAAAACTGTCAACTGATTGCTCTTACATGTTATAAGATATCTCACTGAAATTTGGTAGTTATGGGCTCTTCGGTGCACTTTATTAGATGGAATTGTCACATGCTTCCTCCGATGACCCAACATATGTCATTGACGCAGCAGCTCCACGTGCCAAAACGAAAAGAAAATACACCACAAAGCTGACAAGAAACCTGACACGCAATTATCGGTTTTCTTAAGGCAACCTGGAACTGAATGAGTTAACCCATGCCTGCATGGTGGTGGCGAATTTGAGAGGATATTGACTAAACTCATAAGTAAACGGTCTGTGACCAAAACTGACAATATCCATACCTTAATGTATGGCATCATTAGAACCAGAAGACACCCTGTAACCAGAAAATGACCGACCGCCCTCGATATTTCGATAAATAAAATCTTACGGATCCTTAACCCATGCCTGGTGGTGGCGAATTTGAGAGGATATTGACTAAACTCACAAGTAAACGGTCTGTGACCCAAACTGACAACATCCATACCTCAGTATATGTCACCATTAGAACCAGCAGACACCCTGTAGGCAGAAAAGGACCGACCGCCCTCGATATTTCGATAAATTAAATCTTACGGACTCTTAACCCATGACTGGTGGTGGCGAATTTGAGAGGATATTGACTAAACTCACAAGTAAACGGTCTGTGACCAAAAGTGACAATATCCATACCTTAATGTATGGCATCATTAGAACCAGCAGACACCCTGTAGCCAGAAAAGGACCGACCGCCCTCGATATTTCGATAAATTAAATCTTACGGATCCTTAACCCATGCCTGGTGGTGGCGAATTTGAGAGGATATTGACTAAACTCACAAGTAAACGGTCTGTGACCAAAACTGAAAATATCCATACCTTAATGTATGGCATCATTAGAACCAGCAGACACCCTGTAACCAGAAAATGACCGACCGCCCTCGATATTTCGATAAATTAAATCTTACGGACTCTTAACCCATGCCTGGTGGTGGCGAATTTGAGAGGATATTGACTAAACTCACAAGTAAACGGTCTGTGACCAAAACTGACAACATCCATACCTCAATATATCGCATCATTAGAACCAGCAGACACCATGTAGCCAGAAAAGGACCGACCGCCCACGATATTTCGTTAAATGAAATCTTACGGATCCTTAACCCATGCCTGCATGGTGGTGGTGAATTTGAGAGTATATTGACTAATCTCACAAGTAAACGTTCTATGACAAAAACTGACTATATCCATACCTTAACGTATGGCATCATTAGAACCAGCATACACCGTGTAGCCAGAAAAGGACCGACCGCCCTCGATATTTCGATAAATTAAATCTTACGGACTCTTAACCCATGTCTGGTGGTGGCGAATTTGAGAGGATATTGACTAAACTCACAAGTAAACGGTCTGTGACCAAAACTCACAACACCCATACCTTAATGTATGGCATCATTAGAACCCGCAAACACCCTGTAGCCAGAAAAGGACCGACCGCCCTCGATATTTCGATAAATTAAATCTTACGGACTCTTAACCCATGCCTGGTGGTGGCGAATTTGAGAGGATATTGACTAAACTCACAAGTAAACGGGCTGTGACCAAAACTGACAACAACCATACCTCAATATATGGCACCATTAGAACCAGCAGACACCATGTAGGCAGAAAAGGACCGACCGCCCTCGATATTTCGATAAATTAAATCTTACGGACTCTTAACCCATGCCTGGTGGTGGCGAATTTGAGAGGATATTGACTAAACTCACAAGTAAACGGTCTGTGACCAAAACTCACAACATCCATACCTTAATGTATGGCATCATTAGAACCAGCAGACACCCTGTAGGCAGAAAAGGACCGACCGCCCTCGATATTTCGATAAATTAAATCTTACGGACTCTTAACCCATGACTGGTGGTGGCGAATTTGAGAGGATATTGACTAATCTCACAAGTAAACGGTCTGTGACCAAAACTGACAATATCCATACCTTAACGTATGGCATCATTAGAACCAGCAGACACCCTGTAGCCAGAAAAGGACCGACCGCCCTCGATATTTCAATAAAATTAAATCTTACGGATCCTTAACCCATGCCTGGTGGTGGCGAATTTGTGAGGATATTGACTAAACTCACAAGTAAACGGTCTGTGACCAACACTTGCAATATCCATACCCTAATGTATGGTATCATTATTACCAGCAGACACCCTGTCGCCAGAAAAGGACCGACCGCCCTCGATATTTCGATAAATTAAATCTTACGGATCCTTAACCCATGCCTGGTGGTGGCGAATTTGAGAGGATATTGACTAAACTCACAAGTAAACGGTCTGTGACCAAAACTGACAATATCCATACCTTAATGTATGGCATCATTATTACCAGCAGACACCCTGTAGCTAGAAAAGGACCGACCGCCCTCGATATTTCGATAAATTAAATCTTACGGATCCTTAACCCATGCCTGGTGGTGGCGAATTTGAGTGGATATTGACTAAACTCACAAGTAAACGGTCTGTGACCAAAACTGACAATATCCATACTTTAATGTATGGCATAATTATTACCAGCAGACACCCTGTAGCCAGAAAAGGACCGACCGCCCTCGATATTTCGATAAATTAAATCTTACGGACTCTTAACCCATGACTGGTGGTGGCGAATTTGAGAGGATATTGAGTAAACTCACAAGTAAACGGTCTGTGACCAAAACAGACAATATCCATACCTTAATGTACGGCATCATTTGAACCAGCAGACACCCTGTAGCCAGAAAAGGACCGACCGCCCTCGATATTTCGATAAATTAAATCTTACGGATCCTTAACCCATGCCTGGTGGTGGCGAATTTGAGAGGATATTGACTAAACTCACAAGTAAACGGTCTGTGACCAAAACTCACAACATCCATACCTTAATGTATGGCATCATTAGAACCAGCAGACACCCTGTAGGCAGAAAAGGACCGACCGCCCTCGATATTTCGATAAATTAAATCTTACGGACTCTTAACCCATGACTGGTGGTGGCGAATTTGAGAGGATATTGACTAATCTCACAAGTAAACGGTCTGTGACCAAAACTGACAATATCCATACCTTAACGTATGGCATCATTAGAACCAGCAGACACCCTGTAGCCAGAAAAGGACCGACCGCCCTCGATATTTCAATAAAATTAAATCTTACGGATCCTTAACCCATGCCTGGTGGTGGCGAATTTGTGAGGATATTGACTAAACTCACAAGTAAACGGTCTGTGACCAACACTTGCAATATCCATACCTTAATGTATGGTATCATTATTACCAGCAGACACCCTGTCGCCAGAAAAGGACCGACCGCCCTCGATATTTCGATAAATTAAATCTTACGGATCCTTAACCCATGCCTGGTGGTGGCGAATTTGAGAGGATATTGACTAAACTCACAAGTAAACGGTCTGTGACCAAAACTGACAATATCCATACCTTAATGTATGGCATCATTATTACCAGCAGACACCCTGTAGCCAGAAAAGGAACGACCGCCCTCGATATTTCGATAAATTAAATCTTACGGATCCTTAACCCATGCCTGGTGGTGGCGAATTTGAGTGGATATTGACTAAACTCACAAGTAAACGGTCTGTGACCAAAACTGACAATATCCATACTTTAATGTATGGCGTAATTATTACCAGCAGACACCCTGTAGCCAGAAAAGGACCGACCGCCCTCGATATTTCGATAAATTAAATCTTACGGACTCTTAACCCATGACTGGTGGTGGCGAATTTGAGAGGATATTGAGTAAACTAACAAGTAAACGGTCTGTGACCAAAACAGACAATATCCATACCTTAATGTACGGCATCATTTGAACCAGCAGACACCCTGTAGCCAGAAAAGGACCGACCGCCCTCGATATTTCGATAAATTAAATCTTACGGATCCTTAACCCATGCCTGGTGGTGGCGAATTTGAGAGGATATTGACTAAACTCACAAGTAAACGGTCTGTGACCAAAACTGACATTATCCATACCTTAATGTATGGCATCATTATTACCAGCAGACACCCTGTAGCCAGAAAAGGACCGACCGCCCTCGATATTTCGATAAATTAAATCTTACGGATCCTTAACCCATGCCTGGTGGTGGCGAATTTGAGAGGATATTGACTAAACTCACAAGTAAACGGTCTGTGACCAAAACTGAAAATATCCATACCTTAATGTATGGCATCATTAGAACCAGCAGACACCCTGTAACCAGAAAATGACCGACCTCCCTCGATATTTCGATAAATTAAATCTTACGGATCCTTAACCCATGCCTGGTGGTGGCGAATTTGAGAGGATATTGACTAAACTCACAAGTAAACGGTCTGTGACCAAAACTGACTATATCCATACCTTAATGTATGGCATCATTAGAACCTGCAGACACCCTGTAGGCAGAAAGGGACCGACCGCCCACGATATTTCGATAAATTAAATCTTACGGACTCTTAACCCATGCCTGGTGGTGGCGAATTTGAGAGGATATTGACTATACTCACAAATTAACTGTCTGTGACCAAAACTGACAACATCCATACCTTAATGTATGGCATCATTTGAACCAGCAGACACCCTGTAGCCATAAAAGGACCGACCGCCCTCGATATTTCTATAAAATTAAATCTTACGGACTATTAACCCTTGCCTGGTGGTGGCGAATTTGAGAGGATATAGACTAATCTCACAAGTAAACGGTCTGTGACCAAAACTGACAATATCCATACCTTAACGTATGGCATCATTAGAACCAGCATACACCCTGTAGCCAGAAAAGGACCGACCGCCCTCGATATTTCTATAAAATGAAATCTTACGGATCCTTAACCCATGCCTGGTGGTGGAGAATTTGAAAGGATATTGACTAAACTCACAAGTAAACGGTCTGTTACCAACACTTGCAATATCCATACCTTAATGTATGGTATCATTATTACAAGCAGACACCCTGTAGCCAGAAAAGGACCGACCGCCCTCGATATTTCGATAAATTAAATCTTACGGATCCTTAACCCATGCCTGGTGGTGGCGAATTTGAGAGGATATTGACTAAACTCACAAGTAAACGGTCTGTGACCAAAACTGACAATATCCATACTTTAATGTATGGCATCATTATTACCAGCAGACACCCTGTAGCCAGAAAAGGACCGACCGCCCTCGATATTTCGATAAATTAAATCTTACGGATCCTTAACCCATGCCTGGTGGTGGCGAATTTGAGAGGATATTGACTAAACTCACAAGTAAACGGTCTGTGACCAAAACTGACAATATCCATACTTTAATGTATGGCATCATTATTACCAGCAGACACCCTGTAGCCAGAAAATGACCGACCGCCCTCGATATTTCGATAAATTAAATCTTACGGATCCTTAACCCATGCCTGGTGGTGGCGAATTTGAGAGGATATTGACTAAACTCACAAGTAAACGGTCTGTGACCAAAACTGAAAATATCCATACCTTAATGTATGGCATCATTAGAACCAGCAGACACCCTGTAACCAGAAAATGACCGACCGCCCTCGATATTTCGATAAATTAAATCTTACGGACTCTTAACCCATGACTGGTGGTGGCGAATTTGAGAGGATATTGACTAAACTCACAAGTAAACGGTCTGTGACCAAAACTGACAATATCCATACCTTAATGTATGGCATCATTAGAACCAGCAGACACCCTGTAACCAGAAAATGACCGACCGCCCTCGATATTTCGATAAATTAAATCTTACGGATCCTTAACCCATGCCTGGTGGTGGCGAATTTGAGAGGATATTGACTAAACTCACAAGTAAACGGTCTGTGACCAAAACTGACAACATCCATACCTTAATGTATGGCATCATTAGAACCAGCAGACACCTTGTAGGCAGAAAAGGACCGACCGCCCTCGATATTTCGATAAATTAAATCTTACGGACTCTTAACCCATGACTGGTGGTGGCGAATTTGAGAGGATATTGACTAAACTCACAAGTAAACGGTCTGTGACCAAAACTGACTATATCCATACCTTAATGTATGGCATCATTAGAACCAGCAGACACCCTGTAGCCAGAAAAGGACCGACCGCCTCGATATTTCTATAAAATTAAATCTTACGGATCCTTAACCCATGCCTGGTGGTGGCGAATTTGAGAGGATATTGACTAAACTCACAAGTAAACGGTCTGTGACCAAAACTGACAATATCCATACCTTCATGTATGGCATCATTATTACCAGCAGACACCCTGTAGGCAGAAAAGGACCGACCGCCCTCGATATTTCGATAAATTAAATCTTACGGATCCTTAACCCATGCCTGGTGGTGGCGAATTTGAGAGGATATTGACTAAACTCACAAGTAAACGGTCTGTGACCAAAACTGACAATATCCATACCTTAACGTATGGCATCATTAGAACTAGCACACACCCTGTAGCCAGAAAAGGATCGACCGCCCACGATATTTCTATAAAATTAAATCTTACGGACTACTAACCCTTGCCTGGTGGTGGCGAATTTGAGAGGATATTGACTAATCTCACAAGTAAACGGTCTGTGACCAAAACTGACAATATCCATACCTTAACGTATGGCATCATTAGAACCAGCACACACCCTGTAGCCAGAAAAGGATCGACCGCCCTCGATATTTCTATAAAATTAAATCTTACGGATCCTTAACCCATGCCTGGTGGTGGCGAATTTGAGAGGATATTGACTAAACTCACAAGTAAACGGTCTGTGACCAAAACTGACAATATCCATACTTTAATGTATGGCATCATTATTACCAGCAGACACCCTGTAGCCAGAAAAGGAAATGCAGAGGTTGCTTTCAGTGTAAATGTGGCAGGAAGTTTGAAAACCGGAAAATGTGTGTGAAATGTGGAGACAGGGGAGATGTGTTATCAAAACTTTCATGTGACTGTGTTCTAAAAATTTCCACTGTAAATGGAACCGAGGAACGCTTGGAAAGTGGGCAACATACGTGCAATTTTTACACGTGGGAGGAAGATATCGGCCGACCAGAAGAGCACACATTTAATTTAGATGAGCAGGCAGGTGTTAACGCTTTCCTCAATGATGGCTATTCTTGGGGAAAGTATGTCACATGGAGAGTCACCGATGGCATAAAGAAATACCGAAGAAGATGCAAGGGGTCCAATGAATGTCAAAACGATGAATGTTCATTTCGCAAAAAGAGTAACAGACCAAACAGATACCACTTTCAATTAAACAGAGAAACACTTGTGTGTGCTGTTTGTGGCGACTCAGCTGTTTCCGTCCTTTGCAATGCCTATAAAGATTTATGGTGGGAGGAACAGGCGAGATCTATCGTACATGTTGAATTACATGGCAAGCACTCGTGCAGAGAGGAAGTGCTGGAAAATCCACCAAGCTCACTACTGGAGCCACTCAGGCAACTTTTCAGAGTGTTTCCTAACATCAAACTAAACGAGGCCATCAAGACGTGCATGAGAGGAGCTTTGATGAGCGCAAGCGAAACGGTAACGGACACGGCAAAGGCGTTGGTTGACAAAAACAAAGTGATGGCAGTTAGGCGAGCAACTGACGCTGTGAGAGGCACTGTGGATCAAAAGTTCAAAGGAGTGAGTTTCTTCAGAGAGAAAGTGATGGATAGTGATAACTTTCTTGTGTACGACGTGGTAGACAATATTTACGTGTTTACCACATCAAAGAGTAAATTGGAATTGGCAGTAGAACGTTCGAACCCCTCCGCAGACACAGATGGATTCGTGCATTTAGATTTCCAAGCATCCAGAGTAAGAGGAATGACATGCTTTAGCGGCAGCATCTACTATCAGTTTCTGAGAGAAGCAGTGACGCTCTTTAAGAGTTATTCAAAAACATGAAGACACACAGGTTGTTGAATACGCCCTACGTACATGGCAACGGGCTGTCGATGAGGCTGGTGGTGGGAAGAATTTGCTGAACCCTAGAGGTTGGATGGCCGACGAGGCGGGCGCTATACACAAAGCGTTGGTCAACGTTTTCGGCGATGACAGTAAGAAACAGACGGTCACATGCATAGCGCATTATCGCGCTGCAGTGAAACGGAACTGTAGATCTGACATAGGAAGTGCGCAGTCGATAAATATATTCAGATCGCTGGCTATTAATCTACAAACAGCAGTGGATGTAATTAAATATGATGAAGTCCACCATAAATTGCTTGACTTTATCAGAGAGAGAAAGGGTCGTCGTTACCTCCTGCCGTGGATAGGTTGGTGGCACGATCGTAGATGCCATTGGGCGACTGCTTTTCGTCCACACGATGCACCAACAACAAACCTTGCAGAGGCAACCCACGCAAGGGAATGGCATCGAGGATCCGTCAGTATATGTCTCACGGACGCAGTGATCGATGACGCAGTCGACTCACTCATGTTTCTGGCAAAATCGAGCGAGTTCCTGAAGGGGGCGTATCCTGGTGGAAGAGGGCCATCTTCGGCGAATATCAATTACAAGATGGGGCTTAGACAGACCAAGAGGGCAGAAGTGTTAGGAACACGAATTTCAGAGAGTCTTGAACTAGCGACGAATGACCTTCCTATCGACGAAACAGCTTCACATCGGGAAGACAAGATTGTTTGTTCCCCGAAGAACATAGTTGAAAAATCCCAGATTGTGGCACAAAGTCGCAGTATTGATTCTACGACAGATTCTGATGCCGAGTTGTCCGACAGCATTCCACCTGTAAAGCGTATCAGGATGTCAACAGGAAAGAGAAGAACTCAGTTCCGTCCAGGACGTAGCAAACTATTTCAAGCGGCACTCAGGAGAGCTCATGCCGAATATAAGAATTATAACTTTTGTGAAGACTCTCCCGATACGATTCATGGTGAAGGACGTCATTTTATGTGTTTCCATACGCTTACTTCGTCTAGATCGTACTGCATTAACATTGACCACACCCCGTCATGTGACTGCATGCATTTCAAGGAGAACAACGGTTCCGAGTTATGTAAACATATATTGATGATTCTCATGTGTCTGGGGATAAAGGATGACGATACAATTATGAATCAGACACGGCCATCGTGTTGGAAAAAATAATGGCGGTCCCTTTTCATCAATTGGAAAGCAAACAATCATCTCCTCAACGAACTGATAATTTGAACAAAGATACCGAGGGTATTGCATATCTTGATATATACACATACGGTCGCGGGAACCGGCCATGTTGTTGCGGATGCCATAAACGTTTATCGAATGGCCTAGTAATCGTCGTCAACGGTCGATATAAAATAGGCAATTACAGCAAAGCGCACCATTTCCGATATTGCGTTGACACAGAGTGCTTCAAACGGGTACCGGGCAATAGCAACATCAAACGCCTCCCAAGTCAAATACACGGGCTATTTGTTACCCGTGACGAAGTTGAGTTGGCCAGGGATTGTGGATTAAATGTTCATTAACTCATGTTGGAGATACTGTTTGCAGCATGTCTATAATCGCGGTCAAGAACAATTTTCCAGAGATATGGATATTTTTATTTTAACAGTTTTTTATTTCACCTTTTTTGCGACGTGGTGTACACCATCGCACAGATGCACACACATCGAAATATTGTCCCTATTAATTGATTATTTTATGATATGTGAGGAAATATATTAAGTTCACCACTACAGGCATCCGTGACATCAAATCCATGCACCGTGCATATGATCTCACCAATGTACTGCAGCGTTTAATGGATGTCAGGAATATGTGTTCAATGGCACGCAGTATTGTAAATATTGTTACTTTTACCCAAACCACGAGGACTTAACTTAACCGCACTCGTGTTTTTTTTAGTTTATCACTGAACTTTTAAGCAATACTAACCAGACACAATATGACCGCGTAAACGCCAGGCAAGATGGCGTCCAATCTGGCCGTGTGGTGCAAATTGTATTGAGGCATTAGTGCCAAATGCATATATTTTTGTGAATCAAATGTATAATGCCATCTACTAAGCATCTCACTTGCTTGTATCAAATATTATGGAACACAATGAGTGAGATTAAGTAGCCATGTGGTACATGAGTACCCTATGTGGTCCAGAATATCGCAAATAAACGCAAAGGTATTGCGATTATTTGCAAAGCTATTGCGAATATTCGCAAAACTATTTAGATTATTCGCAAAAGTATTGCGATTTTGCCAATAAATATATACTTTTTGTCGACCCGGTGACGCTAACCGGCCTCCGTATACAAGTAAGATATTTGATATAAATTACACGAACAGTGCACATTGCACTGTGAGCAATATGTTCCTAGACAATCACATAAACAAATAACGATAATTGAGTATACCTATACTTTCAGGTTATCTATGTTTTTGTCTGACATACTACATTATTTGTTATATCAACGGTGGATTATCTCTTAGTAAGCAAGTATTATATAGTTTCTGTGGCATAAAATAGTAGCTATGAATAACCCTGTCCGGGAGCGCTTCTATCGATTTATGTTTATTTTATTGGTATAGCACATGTATACACGTACCTTCTGGTGAAGGAAATGATTAGCGGCGAACAGTTGGCATGGCCTGGTAGCAAGTTAAATTTCGGCAAAAGTGACCCTCTTTCTTATTGGTCAATAATATAAATATTTAATGTGTTATTCCTGGTCGTGTTTTCGTAAACAAAGTCATGAGATTCGTAGGTTAACAATATAAAGCGATGCCATTATTTCAGGCCACAACGTTCTTATCACAGGCCAGGATGGTGCTGGTAATTCTCATTTAGTCTTCCAGCTTGTGCATGTTACTAAACAGACTAATTGATCCGGAATCCATTGCTTTGTGCAACACTTTGCTGGCAAATAATGTCACGACCGTCCATAAATATCGACCAATGGGAAAGATATCTAATTTGCTTCTAGGCCAAGCCAACTATTCGCCACTGATCATTTCCTTCACATGAAAGTATAAAAACTGTTTATATCTACAATTCTCTGCATTGGTCACTAACATGAGATGTTCTATCACTTTTGGAATAAGAAAAGGAAACAGCAATGCCGTTTATCTAGTAACAGTCGGTTTAGTATGTCAGAATGTCGATCTGTTTCCGTACAGGGATACCAGACGATGTCATCCTTCTGGTGTTGTTCCGCAAAGTAAAACTTATTTTCTACAAAACTCCCTTTGGGTTGCACTTAATATTACAATGTAGATACAGCAAATACATATTATTTCATACCCTTGAGCACCACCTAAAATAGTCCAAGTCTTCTTGTATACTAAAACCAGCTAAGATATTTTGCTAGCGAGATGTTGGGTTTTAGTACAAGACCCGTACGATCAAATCCTCTGACGAACTGTACGCCAGACCACCCGCTCACATAAAACCACAAGTACATGTAATAAAATATCAAAATTGCTACAATAAACGCGTTTTTTCAGTAGAAGATATGGCTTTTTGTTCAGAAAACCAAGGAAACCGACAATGTAATGTGAAAAAAGACGGTCATCGCATTGTTTACACATGTTTAGAAGTATTTACGCACTCAATTAACCTCACGAAATAAACGTAAACAAACCGATATTAGTATTAGTCGGATTATTCTATACGTAATTTAACATTAAAGTTAGATTATTATATACCATTTTGACCATAAGATGCCACTCTTTCCAATATATATATACTAGCCGATGAACCCGACGTTGTCCGGGCTATTCAAAATATATATACGAAAAATTTGTACCCGGCGCAAGATTCATTAACATACCAAATTTCAAGTCGATAGCTCCACCCGTTTCCGAGATCTGGTCTGCGCATGCGCGAAGCGGGCGTCGCACGGGCTCGGCGACCCGATAAAATTCGTATCCGGGGCAAGATACATTCACATACCAAATTTCAAGTCGATAGCTCCACCCGTTTCCGAGATCTGGTCTGCGCATTCGCGAAGCGGGCCCCGCACTGGCTCGCCAATACGACAACGACGATCGCCTGTTCAAACTACACACACGTACCAAGTTTCGTCCCGATCGGTTGAGAATCGTAGATTTGTATATATGACAGACAGACAGACAGAGGTCATCAAAATATATAAGAGACTAGCCGATGAGCCCGACGTTGTCCGGGCTATTCAAAAACCAAATTTCAAGTCAATAGCTCTACCCAACCAGAAATTTCAAGTCGATAGCTCTACCCGTTTCCAAGATCTGGTATGCGCATGCGCGAAGCTGGCGTCGCACGGGCTCGGCGACCCGATAAAATTCGTATCCGGGGCAAGATACATTCACATAGCAAATTTCAAGTCGATAGCTCCACCCGTTTCCGATATCTCGTCTGCGCATGCGCGAAGCTGGTGTCGCACGGGCTCGGCGACCCGATAAAATTCGTATCCGGGGCAAGATACATTCACATAGCAAATTTCAAGTCGATAGCTCCACCCGTTTCCGAGATCTCGTCTGCGCATGCGCGAAGCGGGCGCCGCACGGGCTCGACAATACGACAACGTTTACCGCCTGGTCAAACTACACACACGTACCAAGTTTCGTCCCGATCGGTCGAGAATCGTAGATTTGTATAAATGACAAACAAACAAACAAACAAACATACATACAGACAGAGGTCTTCAAAATATATATGAGATATAGCATCATGTATTTATTTGTTTGGTAAATTGGAGTAAAATCGATAGCAAATGCCGCCACCAGGTCTGAGTCTAAAGCTTGTCACAGGATTTGATCGTACGGGACTTGTACTAAATCCCAGCATCTCGCTAGCAAAATATCTTAGCTGGTTTTACTACAAGAAGACTTGGACTACACCTAAAATTGTGATTTAAAGAGATAATCCATCTATAAGTTGAGTTACTTGTTATTTGTGAGCTAGGGCTCAACTTCCTCTTTTAAATCGTTCACCTTAATGGTGAACTTATTTCACGATTGTGACACTTATCTAAACCAGTGTGGGTTATGCCTTATTTTATTAAATAATACTGACAAGGGAATTAGATTTCTTCAGACATAGACCATTTTGTCCAACTGCACCCATATGATGGGAACACATGCAATCAGGCGTGGGCTCGTCGGCATCTGCATTGAATTATGTTCGTATATACACATATCCTATTTAATTTAATAATGCTGACAAGTACACGGGTTTTCTTTACACATACAGCTGTTTGGTGCAAGTAATGAGATGTATACTTGTGACATGTCATTAGGCGAGGGCCAGACGACCTCCGAATTGCCATGTCACCAGGTCTCACCTTCAACGTGAGAATCAGTTCTAACGGTAGCACGGTGGAAAATCGCGCGTACCACGGCGCTCTTGTATAAGTAAAGTTAACGACACACAAGTTCAGCGTAAAAGAACTAAAGGCGAGATTATTCAGATTAAAATATCAAATGTATACCTCCACATTACTTACTATAATTGAGTAAGTGGCTTGTATTACATATTAATTTTAATTCCACAAGGCATTTTCAATAGAATATTCACCGACTACTCAAAGCTAATTCAGAGTAATTCTGGGTGCTGAATTTTGGTATTCAGTTACTCAGAGATAAGTCAATATATTTCTTAACTCCCAAATCACATAACATGACATTATTATTATTTGGTGCCAAAATTTACCTACAAACAGTATATTTTGACCTGAAAATTTACAATGCATTTGCGATCAAATGCTAACAGAACTTTGGTTGGGTTCGCATCTGATTAAATATGTCCCAGTTCCGAATTTATGCGAAGTTATTTGTCGAGTTGTAGCATCTGTACTGTCATGTCCGCTGGAGTATAATGGCTTATCTGAAACAGTAATTAGTAACAACAAATTTCACTATGATTATATCTGGTTAGAGAAGCGTCGATGTATGTACGGTTGGGACTATTGTAATCAATCAGTGGGATTGCGGTATTCGGCTCCAAAATTATCGGTGTTTCATTGACACATCACCCACGCAATGTCAAACATTAAGGTCTGGATATTGTCCCGTTTGGTCACAGTCCGTTTACTTGTGAGTTTAGTCAATATCCTCTCAAATTCGCCACCACCAGTCATGGGTTAAGGATCCGTAAGATTTAATTTATCAAAATATCGAGGGCGGTCGGTCCCTTTCTGGCTACAATGTGTCTGCTGGTAATAATGATGCCATACATTAAGGTATGGATATTGTCAGTTTTGGTCACAGACCGTTTACTTGTGAGTTTAGTCAATATCCTCTCAAATTCGCCACCACCGGGCATGGGTTAAGGATCCGTAAGATTTAATTTATCGATATATCGAGGGCGGTCGGTCCTTTTCTGGCTACAGGGTGTCTGCTGGTAATAATGATGCCATACATTAAAGTATGGATATTGTCAGTTTTGGTCACAGACCGTTTACTTGTGAGTTTAGTCAATATCCTCTCAAATTCGCCACCACCAGGCATGGGTTAAGGATCCGTAAGATTTAATTTATATAAATATCGAGGGCGGTCGGTCCTTTTCTGGCGACAGGGTGTCTGCTGGTAATAATGATACCATACATTAAGGTATGGATATTGCAAGTGTTGGTCACAGACCGTTTACTTGTGAGTTTAGTCAATATCCTCACAAATTCGCCACCACCAGGCATGGGTTAAGGATCCGTAAGATTTAATTTTATAGAAATATCGAGGGCGGTCTGTCCTTTTCTGGCTACAGGGTGTATGCTGGTAATAATGATGCCATACATTAAGGTATGGATATTGTCAGTTTTGGTCACAGACCGTTTACTTGTGAGATTAGTCAATATACTCTCAAATTCGCCACCACCATGCAGGCATGGGTTAAGGATCCGTAAGATTTAATTTATCGAAATATCGAGGGCAGTCGGTCCTTTTCTGCCTACAGGGTGTCTGCTGGTTCTAATGGTGACATATACTGAGGTATGGATGTTGTCAGTTTTGGTCACAGACCATTTACTTGTGAGTTTAGTCAATATCCTCTCAAATTCGCCACCACCAGGCATGGGTTAAGAGTCCGTAAGATTTAATTTATCGAAATATCGTGGGCGGTCGGTCCTTTTCTGCCTACATGGTGTCTGCAGGTTCTAATGATGCCATACATTAAGGTATGGATATAGTCAGTTTTGGTCACAGACCGTTTACTTGTGAGTTTAGTCAATATCCTCTCAAATTCGCCACCACCAGGCATGGGTTAAGGATCCGTAAGATTTAATTTATCGAAATATCGAGGGCGGTCAGTCATTTCCTGGTTACAGGGTGTCTGCTGGTTCTAATGATGCCATACATTAAGGTATGGATATTTTCAGTTTTGGTCACAGACCGTTTACTTGTGAGTTTAGTCAATATCCTCTCAAATTCGCCACCACCAGTCATGGGTTAAGAGTCCGTAAGATTTAATTTATCGAAATATCGAGGGCGGTCGGTCCTTTTCTGGCTACAGGGTGTCTGCTGGTAATAATGATGCCATACATTAAAGTATGGATATTGTCAGTTTTGGTCACAGACCGTTTACTTGTGAGTTTAGTCAATATCCTCTCAAATTCGCCACCACCAGGCATGGGTTAAGGATCCGTAAGATTTAATTTATCGAAATATTGAGGGCGGTCGGTCCTTTTCTGGCTACAGGGTGTCTGCTGGTAATAATGATGCCATACATTAAGGTATGGATAATGTCAGTTTTGGTCACAGACCGTTTACTTGTGAGTTTAGTCAATATCCTCTCAAATTCGCCACCACCAGGCATGGGTTAAGGATCCGTAAGATTTAATTTATATAAATATTGAGGGCGGTCGGTCCTTTTCTGGCTACAGGGTGTCTGCTGGTTCTAATGATGCCATACGTTAAGGTATGGATATTGTCAGTTTTGGTCACAGACCGTTTACTTGTGAGATTAGTCAATATCCTCTCAAATTCGCCACCACCAGTCATGGGTTAACAGTCCGTAAGATTTAATTTATCGAAATATCGAGGGCGGTCGGTCCTTTTCTGCCTACAGGGTGTCTGCTGGTTCTAATGATGCCATACATTAAGGTATGGATGTTGTCACTTTTGGTCACAGACCGTTTACTTATGAGTTTAGTCAATATCCTCTCAAATTCGTCACCACCAGTCATGGGTTAAGAGTCCGTAAGATTTAATTTATCGAAATATCGAGGGCAGTCGGTCCTTTTCTGCCTACAGGTTGTCTGCTGGTTCTAATGGTGACATATACTGAGGTATGGATGTTGTCAGTTTTGGTCACAGACCATTTACTTGTGAGTTTAGTCAATATCCTCTCAAATTCGCCACCACCAGGCATGGGTTAAGAGTCCGTAAGATTTAATTTATCGAAATATCGTGGGCGGTCGGTCCTTTTCTGCCTACATGGTGTCTGCAGGTTCTAATGATGCCATACATTAAGGTATGGATATAGTCAGTTTTGGTCACAGACCGTTTACTTGTGAGTTTAGTCAATATCCTCTCAAATTCGCCACCACCAGGCATGGGTTAAGGATCCGTAAGATTTAATTTATCGATATATCGAGGGCGGTCGGTCATTTTCTGGTTACAGAGTGTCTGCTGGTTCTAATGATGCCATACATTAAGGTATGGATATTTTCAGTTTTGGTCACAGACCGTTTACTTGTGAGTTTAGTCAATATCCTCTCAAATTCGCCACCACCAGTCATGGGTTAAGAGTCCGTAAGATTTAATTTATCGAAATATCGAGGGCGGTCGGTCCTTTTCTGGCTACAGGGTGTCTGCTGGTAATAATGATGCCATACATTAAAGTATGGATATTGTCAGTTTTGGTCACAGACCGTTTACTTGTGAGTTTAGTCAATATCCTCTCAAATTCGCCACCACCAGGCATGGGTTAAGGATCCGTAAGATTTAATTTATATAAATATCGAGGGCGGTCGGTCCTTTTCTGGCGACAGGGTGTCTGCTGGTAATAATGATACCATACATTAAGGTATGGATATTGCAAGTGTTGGTCACAGACCGTTTACTTGTGAGTTTAGTCAATATCCTCACAAATTCGCCACCACCAGGCATGGGTTAAGGATCCGTAAGATTTAATTTTATAGAAATATCGAGGGCGGTCGGTCCTTTTCTGGCTACAGGGTGTCTGCTGGTTCTAATGATGCCATACGTTAAGGTATGGATATTGTCAGTTTTGGTCACAGACCGTTTACTTGTGAGATTAGTCAATATCCTCTCAAATTCGCCACCACCAGTCATGGGTTAAGAGTCCGTAAGATTTAATTTATCGAAATATCGAGGGCGGTCGGTCCTGTTCTGCCTACAGGGTGTCTGCTGGTTTTAATGATGCCATACATTAAGGTATGGATGTTGTGAGTTTTGGTCACAGACCGTTTACTTGTGAGTTTAGTCAATATCCTCTCAAATTCGCCACCACCAGGCATGGGTTAAGAGTCCGTAAGATTTAATTTATCGAAATATCGAGGGCGGTCGGTCCTTTTCTGGCTACAGGGTGTCTGCGGGTTCTAATGATGCCATACATTAAGGTATGGGTGTTGTGAGTTTTGGTCACAGACCGTTTACTTGTGAGTTTAGTCAATATCCTCTCAAATTCGCCACCACCAGACATGGGTTAAGAGTCCGTAAGATTTAATTTATCGAAATATCGAGGGCGGTCGGTCCTTTTCTGGCTACACGGTGTATGCTGGTTCTAATGGTGCCATACGTTAAGGTATGGATATTGTCAGTTTTTGTCACAGAACGTGTACTTGTGAGATTAGTCAATATACTCTCAAATTCGCCACCATCATGCAGGCATGGGTTAAGGATCCGTAAGATTTAATTTATCGAAATATCGTGGGCGGTCGGTCCTTTTCTGGCTACATGGTGTCTGCTGGTTCTAATGATGCCATATATTGAGGTATGGATGTTGTCAGTTTTGGTCACAGACCATTTACTTGTGAGTTTAGTCAATATCCTCTCAAATTCGCCACCACCAGGCATGGGTTAAGAGTCCGTAAGATTAAATTTATCGAAATATCGTGGGCGGTCGGTCCTTTTCTGCCTACATGGTGTCTGCAGGTTCTAATGATGCCATACATTAAGGTATGGATATAGTCAGTTTTGGTCACAGACCATTTACTTGTGAGTTTAGTCAATATCCTCTCAAATTCGCCACCACCAGGCATGGGTTAAGAGTCCGTAAGATTTAATTTATCGAAATATCGTGGGCGGTCGGTCCTTTTCTGTCTACATGGTGTCTGCAGGTTCTAATGATGCCATACATTAAGGTATGGATATAGTCAGTTTTGGTCACAGACCGTTTACTTGTGAGTTTAGTCAATATCCTCTCAAATTCGCCACCACCAGGCATGGGTTAAGGATCCGTAAGATTTAATTTATCGAAATATCGAGGGCGGTCAGTCATTTCCTGGTTACAGGGTGTCTGCTGGTTCTAATGATGCCATACATTAAGGTATGGATATTTTCAGTTTTGGTCACAGACCGTTTACTTGTGAGTTTAGTCAATATCCTCTCAAATTCGCCACCACCAGTCATGGGTTAAGAGTCCGTAAGATTTAATTTATCGAAATATCGAGGGCGGTCGGTCCTTTTCTGGCTACAGGGTGTCTGCTGGTAATAATGATGCCATACATTAAAGTATGGATATTGTCAGTTTTGGTCACAGACCGTTTACTTGTGAGTTTAGTCAATATCCTCTCAAATTCGCCATCACCAGGCATGGGTTAAGGATCCGTAAGATTTAATTTATCGAAATATTGAGGGCGGTCGGTCCTTTTCTGGCTACAGGGTGTCTGCTGGTAATAATGATGCCATACATTAAGGTATGGATAATGTCAGTTTTGGTCACAGACCGTTTACTTGTGAGTTTAGTCAATATCCTCTCAAATTCGCCACCACCAGGCATGGGTTAAGGATCCGTAACATTTAATTTATATAAATATCGAGGGCGGTCGGTCCTTTTCTGGCTACAGGGTGTCTGCTGGTTCTAATGATGCCATACGTTAAGGTATGGATATTGTCAGTTTTGGTCACAGACCGTTTACTTGTGAGATTAGTCAATATCCTCTCAAATTCGCCACCACCAGTCATGGGTTAACAGTCCGTAAGATTTAATTTATCGAAATATCGAGGGCGGTCGGTCCTTTTCTGCCTACAGGGTGTCTGCTGGTTCTAATGATGCCATACATTAAGGTATGGATGTTGTCACTTTTGGTCACAGACCGTTTACTTATGAGTTTAGTCAATATCCTCTCAAATTCGCCACCACCAGTCATGGGTTAAGAGTCCGTAAGATTTAATTTATCGAAATATCGAGGGCAGTCGGTCCTTTTCTGCCTACAGGTTGTCTGCTGGTTCTAATGGTGACATATACTGAGGTATGGATGTTGTCAGTTTTGGTCACAGACCATTTACTTGTGAGTTTAGTCAATATCCTCTCAAATTCGCCACCACCAGGCATGGGTTAAGAGTCCGTAAGATTTCATTTATTGAAATATCGTGGGCGGTCGGTCCTTTTCTGCCTACATGGTGTCTGCAGGTTCTAATGATGCCATACATTAAGGTATGGATATAGTCAGTTTTGGTCACAGACCGTTTACTTGTGAGTTTAGTCAATATCCTCTCAAATTCGCCACCACCAGTCATGGGTTAAGAGTCCGTAAGATTTAATTTATCGAAATATCGAGGGCGGTCGGTCCTTTTCTGGCTACAGGGTGTCTGCTGGTAATAATGATGCCATACATTAAAGTATGGATATTGTCAGTTTTGGTCACAGACCGTTTACTTGTGAGTTTAGTCAATATCCTCTCAAATTCGCCACCACCAGGCATGGGTTAAGGATCCGTAAGATTTAATTTATATAAATATCGAGGGCGGTCGGTCCTTTTCTGGCGACAGGGTGTCTGCTGGTAATAATGATACCATACATTAAGGTATGGATATTGCAAGTGTTGGTCACAGACCGTTTACTTGTGAGTTTAGTCAATATCCTCACAAATTCGCCACCACCAGGCATGGGTTAAGGATCCGTAAGATTTAATTTTATAGAAATATCGAGGGCGGTCGGTCCTTTTCTGGCTACAGGGTGTCTGCTGGTTCTAATGATGCCATACGTTAAGGTATGGATATTGTCAGTTTTGGTCACAGACCGTTTACTTGTGAGATTAGTCAATATCCTCTCAAATTCGCCAGCACCAGTCATGGGTTAAGAGTCCGTAAGATTTAATTTATCGAAATATCGAGGGCGGTCGGTCCTTTTCTGCCTACAGGGTGTCTGCTGGTTCTAATGATGCCATACATTAAGGTATGGATGTTGTGAGTTTTGGTCACAGACCGTTTACTTGTGAGTTTAGTCAATATCCTCTCAAATTCGCCACCACCAGGCATGGGTTAAGAGTCCGTAAGATTTAATTTATCGAAATATCGAGGGCGGTCGGTCCTTTTCTGCCTACATGGTGTCTGCTGGTTCTAATGGTGCCATATATTGAGGTATGGATGTTGTCAGTTTTGGTCACAGACCGTTTACGTGTGAGTTTAGTCAATATCCTCTCAAATTCGCCACCACCAGGCATGGGTTAAGAGTCCGTAAGATTTAATTTATCGAAATATCGAGGGCGGTCGGTCCTTTTCTGGCTACAGGGTGTCTGCGGGTTCTAATGATGCCATACATTAAGGTATGGGTGTTGTGAGTTTTGGTCACAGACCGTTTACTTGTGAGTTTAGTCAATATCCTCTCAAATTCGCCACCACCAGACATGGGTTAAGAGTCCGTAAGATTTAATTTATCGAAATATCGAGGGCGGTCGGTCCTTTTCTGGCTACACGGTGTATGCTGGTTCTAATGGTGCCATACGTTAAGGTATGGATATTGTCAGTTTTTGTCACAGAACGTGTACTTGTGAGATTAGTCAATATACTCTCAAATTCGCCACCACCATGCAGGCATGGGTTAAGGATCCGTAAGATTTAATTTATCGAAATATCGTGGGCGGTCGGTCCTTTTCTGGCTACATGGTGTCTGCTGGTTCTAATGATGCCATATATTGAGGTATGGATGTTGTCAGTTTTGGTCACAGACCATTTACTTGTGAGTTTAGTCAATATCCTCTCAAATTCGCCACCACCAGGCATGGGTTAAGAGTCCGTAAGATTTAATTTATCGAAATATCGTGGGCGGTCGGTCCTTTTCTGCCTACATGGTGTCTGCAGGTTCTAATGATGCCATACATTAAGGTATGGATATCGTCAGTTTTGGTCACAGACCGTTTACTTGTGAGTTTAGTCAATATCCTCTCAAATTCGCCACCACCAGGCATGGGTTAAGGATCCGTAAGATTTAATTTATCGATATATCGAGGGCGGTCAGTCATTTCCTGGTTACAGGGTGTCTGCTGGTTCTAATGATGCCATACATTAAGGTATGGATATTTTCAGTTTTGGTCACAGACCGTTTACTTGTGAGTTTAGTCAATATCCTCTCAAATTCGCCACCACCAATCATGGGTTAAGAGTCCGTAAGATTTAATTTATCGAAATATCGAGGGCGGTCGGTCCTTTTCTGGCTACAGGGTGTCTGCTGGTAATAATGATGCCATACATTAAAGTATGGATATTGTCAGTTTTGGTCACAGACCGTTTACTTGTGAGTTTAGTCAATATCCTCTCAAATTCGCCACCACCAGGCATGGGTTAAGGATCCGTAAGATTTAATTTATCGAAATATTGAGGGCGGTCGGTCCTTTTCTGGCTACAGGGTGTCTGCTGGTAATAATGATGCCATACATTAAGGTATGGATAATGTCAGTTTTGGTCACAGACCGTTTACTTGTGAGTTTAGTCAATATCCTCTCAAATTCACCACCACCAGGCATGGGTTAAGGATCCGTAAGATTTAATTTATATAAATATCGAGGGCGGTCGGTCCTTTTCTGGCTACAGGGTGTCTGTTGGTTCTAATGATGCCATACGTTAAGGTATGGATATTGTCAGTTTTGGTCACAGACCGTTTACTTGTGAGATTAGTCAATATCCTCTCAAATTCACCACCACCAGTCATGGGTTAACAGTCCGTAAGATTTAATTTATCGAAATATCGAGGGCGGTCGGTCCTTTTCTGCCTACAGGGTGTCTGCTGGTTCTAATGATGCCATACATTAAGGTATGGATGTTGTCACTTTTGGTCACAGACCGTTTACTTATGAGTTTAGTCAATATCCTCTCAAATTCGCCACCACCAGTCATGGGTTAAGAGTCCGTAAGATTTAATTTATCGAAATATCGAGGGCAGTCGGTCCTTTTCTGCCTACAGGTTGTCTGCTGGTTCTAATGGTGACATATACTGAGGTATGGATGTTGTCAGTTTTGGTCACAGACCATTTACTTGTGAGTTTAGTCAATATCCTCTCAAATTCGCCACCACCAGGCATGGGTTAAGAGTCCGTAAGATTTAATTTATCGAAATATCGTGGGCGGTCGGTCCTTTTCTGCCTACATGGTGTCTGCAGGTTCTAATGATGCCATACATTAAGGTATGGATATAGTCAGTTTTGGTCACAGACCGTTTACTTGTGAGTTTAGTCAATATCCTCTCAAATTCGCCACCACCAGGCATGGGTTAAGGATCCGTAAGATTTAATTTATCGAAATATCGAGGGCGGTCGGTCATTTTCTGGTTACAGAGTGTCTGCTGGTTCTAATGATGCCATACATTAAGGTATGGATATTTTCAGTTTTGGTCACAGACCGTTTACTTGTGAGTTTAGTCAATATCCTCTCAAATTCGCCACCACCAGTCATGGGTTAAGAGTCCGTAAGATTTAATTTATCGAAATATCGAGGGCGGTCGGTCCTTTTCTGGCTACAGGGTGTCTGCTGGTAATAATGATGCCATACATTAAAGTATGGATATTGTCAGTTTTGGTCACAGACCGTTTACTTGTGAGTTTAGTCAATATCCTCTCAAATTCGCCACCACCAGGCATGGGTTAAGGATCCGTAAGATTTAATTTATATAAATATCGAGGGCGGTCGGTCCTTTTCTGGCGACAGGGTGTCTGCTGGTAATAATGATACCATACATTAAGGTATGGATATTGCAAGTGTTGGTCACAGACCGTTTACTTGTGAGTTTAGTCAATATCCTCACAAATTCGCCACCACCAGGCATGGGTTAAGGATCCGTAAGATTTAATTTTATAGAAATATCGAGGGCGGTCGGTCCTTTTCTGGCTACAGGGTGTCTGCTGGTTCTAATGATGCCATACGTTAAGGTATGGATATTGTCAGTTTTGGTCACAGACCGTTTACTTGTGAGATTAGTCAATATCCTCTCAAATTCGCCACCACCAGTCATGGGTTAAGAGTCCGTAAGATTTAATTTATCGAAATATCGAGGGCGGTCGGTCCTTTTCTGCCTACATGGTGTCTGCTGGTTCTAATGGTGCCATATATTGAGGTATGGATGTTGTCAGTTTTGGTCACAGACCGTTTACGTGTGAGTTTAGTCAATATCCTCTCAAATTCGCCACCACCAGTCATGGGTTAAGAGTCCGTAAGATTTAATTTATCGAAATATCGAGGGCGGTCGGTCCTTTTCTGCCTACAGGGTGTCTGCTGGTTCTAATGATGCCATACATTAAGGTATGGATGTTGTGAGTTTTGGTCACAGACCGTTTACTTGTGAGTTTAGTCAATATCCTCTCAAATTCGCCACCACCAGGCATGGGTTAAGAGTCCGTAAGATTTAATTTATCGAAATATCGAGGGCGGTCGGTCCTTTTCTGCCTACATGGTGTCTGCTGGTTCTAATGGTGCCATATATTGAGGTATGGATATTGTCAGTTTTGGTCACAGACCGTTTACGTGTGAGTTTAGTCAATATCCTCTCAAATTCGCCACCACCAGGCATGGGTTAAGAGTCCGTAAGATTTAATTTATCGAAATATCGAGGGCGGTCGGTCCTTTTCTGGCTACAGGGTGTCTGCGGGTTCTAATGATGCCATACATTAAGGTATGGGTGTTGTGAGTTTTGGTCACAGACCGTTTACTTGTGAGTTTAGTCAATATCCTCTCAAATTCGCCACCACCAGACATGGGTTAAGAGTCCGTAAGATTTAATTTATCGAAATATCGAGGGCGGTCGGTCCTTTTCTGTCTACACGGTGTATGCTAGTTCTAATGATGCCATACGTTAAGGTATGGATATTGTCAGTTTTTGTCACAGAACGTGTACTTGTGAGATTAGTCAATATACTCTCAAATTCGCCACCACCATGCAGGCATGGGTTAAGGATCCGTAAGATTTAATTTATCGAAATATCGTGGGCGGTCGGTCCTTTTCTGGCTACATGGTGTCTGCTGGTTCTAATGATGCCATATATTGAGGTATGGATGTTGTCAGTTTTGGTCACAGACCATTTACTTGTGAGTTTAGTCAATATCCTCTCAAATTCGCCACCACCAGGCATGGGTTAAGAGTCCGTAAGATTTAATTTATCGAAATATCGTGGGCGGTCGGTCCTTTTCTGCCTACATGGTGTCTGCAGGTTCTAATGATGCCATACATTAAGGTATGGATATAGTCAGTTTTGGTCACAGACCGTTTACTTGTGAGTTTAGTCAATATCCTCTCAAATTCGCCACCACCAGGCATGGGTTAAGGATCCGTAAGATTTAATTTATCTTAAATATCGAGGGCGGTCGGTCATTTTCTGGTTACAGGGTGTCTGCTGGTTCTAATGATGCCATACATTAAGGTATGGATATTTTCAGTTTTGGTCACAGACCGTTTACTTGTGAGTTTAGTCAATATCCTCTCAAATTCGCCACCACCAGTCATGGGTTAAGAGTCCGTAAGATTTAATTTATATAAATATCGAGGGCGGTCGGTCCTTTTCTGGCGACAGGGTGTCTGCTGGTAATAATGATACCATACATTAAGGTATGGATATTGCAAGTGTTGGTCACAGACCGTTTACTTGTGAGTTTAGTCAATATCCTCACAAATTCGCCACCACCAGGCATGGGTTAAGGATCCGTAAGGTTTAATTTTATAGAAATATCGAGGGCGGTCGGTCCTTTTTCTGGCTACAGGGTGTCTGCTGGTTCTAATGATGCCATACGTTAAGGTATGGATATTGTCAGTTTTGGTCACAGACCGTTTACTTGTGAGATTAGTCAATATCCTCTCAAATTCGCCACCACCAGTCATGGGTTAAGAGTCCGTAAGATTTAATTTATCGAAATATCGAGGGCGGTCGGTCCTTTTCTGCCTACATGGTGTCTGCAGGTTCTAATGATGCCATACATTAAGGTATGGATATAGTCAGTTTTGGTCACAGACCGTTTACTTGTGAGTTTAGTCAATATCCTCTCAAATTCGCCACCACCAGGCATGGGTTAAGGATCCGTAAGATTTAATTTATCGAAATATCGAGGGCGGTCGGTCATTTTCTGGTTACAGAGTGTCTGCTGGTTCTAATGATGCCATACATTAAGGTATGGATATTTTCAGTTTTGGTCACAGACCGTTTACTTGTGAGTTTAGTCAATATCCTCTCAAATTCGCCACCACCAGTCATGGGTTAAGAGTCCGTAAGATTTAATTTATCGAAATATCGAGGGCGGTCGGTCCTTTTCTGGCTACAGGGTGTCTGCTGGTAATAATGATGCCATACATTAAAGTATGGATATTGTCAGTTTTGGTCACAGACCGTTTACTTGTGAGTTTAGTCAATATCCTCTCAAATTCGCCACCACCAGGCATGGGTTAAGGATCCGTAAGATTTAATTTATATAAATATCGAGGGCGGTCGGTCCTTTTCTGGCGACAGGGTGTCTGCTGGTAATAATGATACCATACATTAAGGTATGGATATTGCAAGTGTTGGTCACAGACCGTTTACTTGTGAGTTTAGTCAATATCCTCACAAATTCGCCACCACCAGGCATGGGTTAAGGATCCGTAAGATTTAATTTTATAGAAATATCGAGGGCGGTCGGTCCTTTTCTGGCTACAGGGTGTCTGCTGGTTCTAATGATGCCATACGTTAAGGTATGGATATTGTCAGTTTTGGTCACAGACCGTTTACTTGTGAGATTAGTCAATATCCTCTCAAATTCGCCACCACCAGTCATGGGTTAAGAGTCCGTAAGATTTAATTTATCGAAATATCGAGGGCGGTCGGTCCTTTTCTGCCTACATGGTGTCTGCTGGTTCTAATGGTGCCATATATTGAGGTATGGATGTTGTCAGTTTTGGTCACAGACCGTTTACGTGTGAGTTTAGTCAATATCCTCTCAAATTCGCCACCACCAGTCATGGGTTAAGAGTCCGTAAGATTTAATTTATCGAAATATCGAGGGCGGTCGGTCCTTTTCTGCCTACAGGGTGTCTGCTGGTTCTAATGATGCCATACATTAAGGTATGGATGTTGTGAGTTTTGGTCACAGACCGTTTACTTGTGAGTTTAGTCAATATCCTCTCAAATTCGCCACCACCAGGCATGGGTTAAGAGTCCGTAAGATTTAATTTATCGAAATATCGAGGGCGGTCGGTCCTTTTCTGCCTACATGGTGTCTGCTGGTTCTAATGGTGCCATATATTGAGGTATGGATATTGTCAGTTTTGGTCACAGACCGTTTACGTGTGAGTTTAGTCAATATCCTCTCAAATTCGCCACCACCAGGCATGGGTTAAGAGTCCGTAAGATTTAATTTATCGAAATATCGAGGGCGGTCGGTCCTTTTCTGGCTACAGGGTGTCTGCGGGTTCTAATGATGCCATACATTAAGGTATGGGTGTTGTGAGTTTTGGTCACAGACCGTTTACTTGTGAGTTTAGTCAATATCCTCTCAAATTCGCCACCACCAGACATGGGTTAAGAGTCCGTAAGATTTAATTTATCGAAATATCGAGGGCGGTCGGTCCTTTTCTGGCTACACGGTGTATGCTGGTTCTAATGATGCCATACGTTAAGGTATGGATATTGTCAGTTTTTGTCACAGAACGTGTACTTGTGAGATTAGTCAATATACTCTCAAATTCGCCACCACCATGCAGGCATGGGTTAAGGATCCGTAAGATTTAATTTATCGAAATATCGTGGGCGGTTGGTCCTTTTCTGGCTACATGGTGTCTGCTGGTTCTAATGATGCCATATATTGAGGTATGGATGTTGTCAGTTTTGGTCACAGACCATTTACTTGTGAGTTTAGTCAATATCCTCTCAAATTCGCCACCACCAGGCATGGGTTAAGAGTCCGTAAGATTTAATTTATCGAAATATCGTGGGCGGTCGGTCCTTTTCTGCCTACATGGTGTCTGCAGGTTCTAATGATGCCATACATTAAGGTATGGATATAGTCAGTTTTGGTCACAGACCGTTTACTTGTGAGTTTAGTCAATATCCTCTCAAATTCGCCACCACCAGGCATGGGTTAAGGATCCGTAAGATTTAATTTATCTTAAATATCGAGGGCGGTCGGTCATTTTCTGGTTACAGGGTGTCTGCTGGTTCTAATGATGCCATACATTAAGGTATGGATATTTTCAGTTTTGGTCACAGACCGTTTACTTGTGAGTTTAGTCAATATCCTCTCAAATTCGCCACCACCAGTCATGGGTTAAGAGTCCGTAAGATTTAATTTATATAAATATCGAGGGCGGTCGGTCCTTTTCTGGCGACAGGGTGTCTGCTGGTAATAATGATACCATACATTAAGGTATGGATATTGCAAGTGTTGGTCACAGACCGTTTACTTGTGAGTTTAGTCAATATCCTCACAAATTCGCCACCACCAGGCATGGGTTAAGGATCCGTAAGGTTTAATTTTATAGAAATATCGAGGGCGGTCGGTCCTTTTTCTGGCTACAGGGTGTCTGCTGGTTCTAATGATGCCATACGTTAAGGTATGGATATTGTCAGTTTTGGTCACAGACCGTTTACTTGTGAGATTAGTCAATATCCTCTCAAATTCGCCACCACCAGTCATGGGTTAAGAGTCCGTAAGATTTAATTTATCGAAATATCGAGGGCAGTCGGTCCTTTTCTGCCTACAGGGTGTCTGCTGGTTCTAATGATGCCATACATTAAGGTGTGGATGTTGTGAGTTTTGGTCACAGACCGTTTACTTGTGAGTTTAGTCAATATCCTCTCAAATTCGCCACCACCAGTCATGGGTTAAGAGTCCGTAAGATTTAATTTATCGAAATATCGAGGGCGGTCGGTCCTTTTCTGGCTACAGGGTGTCTGCTGGTAATAATGATGCCATACATTAAAGTATGGATATTGTCAGTTTTGGTCACAGACCGTTTACTTGTGAGTTTAGTCAATATCCTCTCAAATTCGCCACCACCAGGCATGGGTTAAGGATCCGTAAGATTTAATTTATATAAATATCGAGGGCGGTCGGTCCTTTTCTGGCGACAGTGTGTCTGCTGGTAATAATGATACCATACATTAAGGTATGGATATTGCAAGTGTTGGTCACAGACCGTTTACTTGTGAGTTTAGTCAATATCCTCACAAATTCGCCACCACCAGGCATGGGTTAAGGATCCGTAAGATTTAATTTTATAGAAATATCGAGGGCGGTCGGTCCTTTTCTGGCTACAGGGTGTCTGCTGGTTCTAATGATGCCATACGTTAATGTATGGATATTGTCAGTTTTGGTCACAGACCGTTTACTTGTGAGATTAGTCAATATCCTCTCAAATTCGCCACCACCAGTCATGGGTTAAGAGTCCGTAAGATTTAATTTATCGAAATATCGAGGGCGGTCGGTCCTTTTCGGCCTACAGGGTGTCTGCTGGTTCTAATGATGCCATACATTAAGGTATGGATGTTGTGAGTTTTGATCACAGACCGTTTACTTGTGAGTTTAGTCAATATCCTCTCAAATTCGCCACCACCAGGCATGGGTTGAGAGTCCGTAAGATTTAATTTATCGAAATATCGAGGGCGGTCGGTCCTTTTCTGCCTACATGGTGTCTGCTGGTTCTAATGGTGCCATATATTGAGGTATGGATGTTGTCAGTTTTGGTCACAGACCGTTTACGTGTGAGTTTAGTCAATATCCTCTCAAATTCGCCACCACCAGGCATGGGTTAAGAGTCCGTAAGATTTAATTTATCGAAATATCGAGGGCGGTCGGTCCTTTTCTGGCTACAGGGTGTCTGCGGGTTCTAATGATGCCATACATTAAGGTATGGGTGTTGTGAGTTTTGGTCACAGACCGTTTACTTGTGAGTTTAGTCAATATCCTCTCAAATTCGCCACCACCAGACATGGGTTAAGAGTCCGTAAGATTTAATTTATCGAAATATCGAGGGCGGTCGGTCCTTTTCTGGCTACATGGTGTATGCTGGTTCTAATGATGCCATACGTTAAGGTATGGATATTGTCAGTTTTTGTCACAGAACGTGTACTTGTGAGATTAGTCAATATACTCTCAAATTCGCCACCACCATGCAGGCATGGGTTAAGGATCCGTAAGATTTAATTTATCGAAATATCGTGGGCGGTCGGTCCTTTTCTGGCTACATGGTGTCTGCTGGTTCTAATGATGGCATATATTGAGGTATGGATGTTGTCAGTTTTGGTCACAGACCATTTACTTGTGAGTTTAGTCAATATCCTCTCAAATTCGCCACCACCAGGCATGGGTTAAGAGTCCGTAAGATTTAATTTATCGAAATATCGTGGGCGGTCGGTCCTTTTCTGCCTACATGGTGTCTGCAGGTTCTAATGATGCCATACATTAAGGTATGGATATAGTCAGTTTTGGTCACAGACCGTTTACTTGTGAGTTTAGTCAATATCCTCTCAAATTCGCCACCACCAGGCATGGGTTAAGGATCCGTAAGATTTAATTTATCTTAAATATCGAGGGCGGTCGGTCATTTTCTGGTTACAGGGTGTCTGCTGGTTCTAATGATGCCATACATTAAGGTATGGATATTTTTAGTTTTGGTCACAGACCGTTTACTTGTTAGTTTAGTCAATATCCTCTCAAATTCGCCACCACCAGTCATGGGTTAAGAGTCCGTAAGATTTAATTTATCGAAATATCGAGGGCGGTCGGTCCTTTTCTGGCTACAGGGTGTCTGCTGGTAATAATGATGCCATACATTAAAGTATGGATATTGTCAGTTTTGGTCACAGACCGTTTACTTGTGAGTTTAGTCAATATCCTCTCAAATTCGCCACCACCAGGCATGGGTTAAGGATCCGTAAGATTTAATTTATATAAATATCGAGAGCGGTCGGTCCTTTTCTGGCGACAGGGTGTCTGCTGGTAATAATGATACCATACATTAAGGTATGGATATTGCAAGTGTTGGTCACAGACCGTTTACTTGTGAGTTTAGTCAATATCCTCACAAATTCGCCACCACCAGGCATGGGTTAAGGATCCGTAAGATTTAATTTTATATAAATATCGAGGGCGGTCGGTCCTTTTCTGGCTACAGGGTGTCTGCTGGTTCTAATGATGCCATACGTTAAGGTATGGATATTGTCAGTTTTGGTCACAGACCGTTTACTTGTGAGATTAGTCAATATCCTCTCAAATTCGCCACCACCAGTCATGGGTTAAGAGTCCGTAAGATTTAATTTATCGAAATATCGAGGGCGGTCGGTCCTTTTCTGCCTCCAGGGTGTCTGCTGGTTCTAATGATGCCATACATTAAGGTATGGATGTTGTGAGTTTTGGTCACAGACCGTTTACTTGTGAGTTTAGTCAATATACTCTCAAATTCGCCACCACCAGGCATGGGTTAAGAGTCCGTAAGATTTAATTTATCGAAATATCGAGGGCGGTCGGTCCTTTTCTGCCTACATGGTGTCTGCTGGTTCTAATGGTGCCATATATTGAGGTATGGATGTTGTCAGTTTTGGTCACAGACCGTTTACGTGTTAGTTTAGTCAATATCCTCTCAAATTCGCCACCACCAGGCATGGGTTAAGAGTCCGTAAGATTTAATTTATCGAAATATCGAGGGCGGTCGGTCCTTTTCTGGCTACAGGGTGTCTGCGGGTTCTAATGATGCCATACATTAAGGTATGGGTGTTGTGAGTTTTGGTCACAGACCGTTTACTTGTGAGTTTAGTCAATATCCTCTCAAATTCGCCACCACCAGACATGGGTTAAGAGTCCGTAAGATTTAATTTATCGAAATATCGAGGGCGGTCGGTCCTTTTCTGGCTACACGGTGTATGCTGGTTCTAATGATGCCATACGTTAAGGTATGGATATTGTCAGTTTTTGTCACAGAACGTTTACTTGTGAGATTAGTCAATATACTCTCAAATTCGCCACCACCATGCAGGCATGGGTTAAGGATCCGTAAGATTTAATTTATCGAAATATCGTGGGCGGTCGGTCCTTTTCTGTCTACATGGTGTCTGCTGGTTCTAATGATGCCATATATTGAGGTATGGATGTTGTCAGTTTTGGTCACAGACCGTTTACTTGTGAGTTTAGTCAATAACCTCTCAATTTCGCCACCACCAGGCATGGGTTAAGGATCCGTAAGATTTAATTTATCGAAATATCGAGGGCGGTCGGTCATTTTCTGGTTACAGGGTGTCTGCTGGTTCTAATGATGCCATACATTAAGGTATGGATATGTTCAGTTTTGGTCACAGACCGTTTACTTGTGAGTTTAGTCAATATCCTCTCAAATTCGCCACCACCAGGCATGGGTAAGATTTAATTTATCGAAATATCGAGGGCGGTTGGTCCTTTTCTGGCTACAGGGTGTCTTCTGGTTCTAATGATGCCATACATTAAGGTATGGATATTGTCAGTTTTGGTCACAGACCGTTTACGTATGAGTTTAGTCAATATCCTCTCAAATTCGCCACCACCATGCAGGCATGGGTTAACTCATTCAGTTCCAGGTTGCCTGAAGAAAACCGATAATTGCGTGTCAGGTTTCTTGTCAGCTTTGTGGTGTATTTTCTTTTCGTTTTGGCACGTGGAGCTGCTGCGTCAATGACATATGTTGGGTCATCGGAGGAAGCATGTGACAATTCCATCTAATAAAGTGTACCGAAGAGCCCATACCTACCAAATTTCAGTGAGATATCTTATAACATGTAAGAGCAATCAGTTGACAGTTTTTTCTATAGTATATTTGCATTGCGATTTGGCGAACCTCGTTAGGTACAGACTTTGATTGACATATAGTGCAAGTTGCCCGAATCAGCGTTCCTCGGTCGTTTAGCGTCAATCCAAGTGTACAATGGACCAGGGCATGCATGACTTGACTGTAATCACCTTTTACGCCGTCAAAATCGGTTTCCAATTAACAGATATGTACGCTGTATGCGCTGACCTCCAATGTTGAACCCTACAAGCCACGCCCACAAATCACATCAATTTTCACCACCTTTATTCAGACGGATCTAGCTCCTAAACGCCTCAATGTGCGGGCTGCCAGATACGACAGTTTATAGGAGAAATCCCCGGCTACACCACTATGTACACGATTAATTTACGCGTATAAGCATACCCCCACCATAACAGGTCCCAAAATATGACGTGTAGGTCGCAGTGTTTAAAACGGAAGCACCAGGATTGAAATCACTATCTTTTTCGCCCACCAGACCATGTGTTTAAATGAGATGGCGCGACGTGTTATCACGTCGCCGGCACTGAATGAGTTAAGAGTCTGTAAGATTTAATTTTGTCGCCGGTCGGTTCTTTTCTCGTTACATGATGTCTGCTGGTTCTAATAATGCCATACACTATAAGGTCTGGATATTGTCCCTTTGGGTCACAGTCATTGTGATTTTAGTCAATATTTAATCTCAAATTCGGCACCATGCAGCAGGCATGGGTTAACAGTCCTGATATTTCGTTTTGTTTACTTATCGACGGCGGACTGTTCTTTTCTAGTAACTGGGTTGTTGCTGGTTCTCTGTATGCCATACATGTACATTAAAGTCGGAATGTTGTCATTATTGGTCACAGTCCGTCTATATTTATTATTATTATTAATATTCTCTATAATTCGGTACTGACATAAATGGGTTAACAGCCATAAAGGTTTTAATTGAAGTATATTGGATGCGTATTTATACTAGCGAAAATCGGGACTTTGTACAGTATATATATACGTATGAAACGCGAATCGCGAAGTTCGCGATTCGCAGTTCGCGGTTCGCGGTTCGCGCGTGGCTGACGAAATCTGCATCCCCTCACCACATACATATATAGGTATCCCCGCCACACACATATATAGGTCTCCCCACCACACACATATATAGGTATCACCACCACACATATATAGGTATCCCCGCCACACACATATATAGGTATCCCCACCACATACATATATAGGTATCCTCACCACACACATATATAGATATAGGTATCTCCACCACATACATATATAGGTATCCCCACCACATACATATATAGGTATCCCCGCCACACACATATATAGGTATCCCCACCACATACATATCTAGGTATCACCACCACACACATATATAGGTATCACCACCACACACATCTATAGGTATCCCCGCCACATACATATATACGTATCCCCACCACACACATCTATAGGTATCCCCACCACAAACATATATATGTATCCCCACCACACACATATATAGGTATTCCCACCACACACATATATATAGGTATCACCACCACACACATATATAGATATCACCGCCACATACATATATAGGTCTCCCCGCCACATACATATATAGGTCTCCCCGCCACACACATATATAGGTCTCCCCGCCACATACATATATAGGTATCCCCATCACATACATATATAGGTATCCCCACCACATACATCTATAGGTCTCCCAAGCCACATACATATATAGGTATCCCCACCACAAACATATATAGGTATCCCCGCAACATACATCTATAGGTCTCCCCGCCAAATACATATATAGGTCTCCCCACCACATACATATATAGGTATCCCCGCCACACACATATATAGGTATCCCCACCACATACATATATAGGTATCCTCACCACACACATATATAGATATAGGTATCACCACCACATACATATATAGGTATCCCCACCACACACATCTATAGGTATCCCCACCACATACATATATGGGTATCCTCACCACACACATATATAGGTCTCCCCACCACCACACATATATAGGTCTCCCCTCCACATACATCTATAGGTATCTTCACCACATACATATATAGGTATCCCCGCCACACAAATATATAGGTATTCCCACCACACACATATATAGGTATACTCGCCACACACATATAAAGGTATCACCACCACACATATATATAGGTATCCCCACCACATACATATATAGGTATCCCCACCACATACATATATAGGTATCCCCACCACATACATCTATAGGTATCCCCACCAAATACATATATAGGTATCCCCACCACACACATATATAGGTTTCCTCGCCACACACATATATAGGTATCACCATCACACACATATATAGGTAGGTATCCCCACCACATACATATATAGGTAGGTATCCCCACCACATACATATATAGGTATCCACACCACATACATATATAGGTATCACCACCACACATATATATAGGTATCCCCACCACATACATATATAGGTATCCCCACCACATGCATATATAGGTATCCCCACCACATACATATATAGGTATCCCCGCCACACACATCTATAGGTATCCCCACCACATACACATGTAGGTATCCCACCACACACATATATAGGTATCCTCGCCAAACACATATATAGGTATCCCCACCACATACATATATAGGTATCCCCACCACATACATATATAGGTATCCCCACCTCACACATCTATAGGTATCCCCGCCACATACATATATAGGTATCCCCACCACACACATCTATAGGTATCCCCACCACAAACATATATAGGTATCCCCACCACACACATATAAAGGTATTCCCACCACACACATATATATAGGTATCACCACCACACACATATATCGATATCACCGCCACATATATATATATAGGTCTCCCCGCCACATACATTTATAGGTATCCCCAACACATACATATATAGGTATCCCAGCCACATATATCTATAGGTATCCCCACCACATACATCTATATGTATCCTCACCACACACATATATAGGTATCCTCACCATACACATATATAGGTATCCCCGCCACACACATATATAGGTATCCCCGCCACACACATATATAGGTATCCTCTCCACACACAGATATAGGTCTCCCCACCACACACACATATAGGTATCCTCTCCACACACAGATATAGGTCTCCCCACACACACACATATAGGTATCCTCACCACACACATACATAGGTATCCTCTCCACACACAGATATAGGTCTCCCCACCACACACACATATATAGATATAGATATAGGTATCTCCACCACATACATATATAGGTATCCCCACCACATACATATATAGGTATCCCCGCCACACACATATATAGGTATCCCCACCACATACATATCTAGGTATCACCACCACACACATATATAGGTATCACCACCACACACATCTATAGGTATCCCCGCCACATACATATATACGTATCCCCACCACACACATCTATAGGTATCCCCACCACAAACATATATATGTATCCCCACCACACACATATATAGGTATTCCCACCACACACATATATATAGGTATCACCACCACACACATATATAGATATCACCGCCACATACATATATAGGTCTCCCCGCCACATACATATATAGGTCTCCCCGCCACACACATATATAGGTCTCCCCGCCACATACATATATAGGTATCCCATCACATACATATATAGGTATCCCCACCACATACATCTATAGGTCTCCCAAGCCACATACATATATAGGTATCCCCACCACAAACATATATAGGTATCCCCGCAACATACATCTATAGGTCTCCCCGCCTAATACATATATAGGTATCCCCACCACATACATATATAGGTATCCCCGCCACACACATATATAGGTATCCCCACCACATACATATATAGGTATCCTCACCACACACATATATAGATATAGGTATCACCACCACATACATATATAGGTATCCCCACCACACACATCTATAGGTATCCCCACCACATACATATATGGGTATCCTCACCACACACATATATAGGTCTCCCCACCACCACACATATATAGGTCTCCCCTCCACATACATCTATAGGTATCTTCACCACATACATATATAGGTATCCCCGCCACACAAATATATAGGTATTCCCACCACACACATATATAGGTATACTCGCCACACACATATATAGGTATCACCACCACACATATATATAGGTATCCCCACCACATACATATATAGGTATCCCCACCACATACATATATAGGTATCCCCGCCACATACATATATAGGTATCCCCGCCACACACATCTATAGGTATCCCCACCAAATACATATATATGTATCCCCACCACACACATATATAGGTTTCCTCGCCACACACATATATAGGTATCACCATCACACACATATATAGGTAGGTATCCCCACCACATACATATATAGGTATCCCCACCACATACATATATAGGTATCACCACCACACATATATATAGGTATCCCCACCACATACATATATAGGTATCCCCACCACATGCATATATAGGTATCCCCACCACATACATATATAGGTATCCCCGCCACACACATCTATAGGTATCCCCACCACATACACATATAGGTATCCCACCACACACATATATAGGTATCCTCGCCAAACACATTTATAGGTATCCCCACCACATACATATATAGGTATCCCCACCACATACATATATAGGTATCCCCACCTCACACATCTATAGGTATCCCCGCCACATACATATATAGGTATCCCCACCACACACATCTATAGGTATCCCCACCACAAACATATATAGGTATCCCCACCACACACATATAAAGGTATTCCCACCACACACATATATATAGGTATCACCACCACACACATATATCGATATCACCGCCACATATATATATAGGTCTCCCCGCCACATACATTTATAGGTATCCCCAACACATACATATATAGGTATCCCAGCCAAATACATCTATAGGTATCCCCACCACATACATCTATATGTATCCTCACCACACACATATATAGGTATCCTCACCATACACATATATAGGTATCCCCGCCACACACATATATAGGTATCCCCGCCACACACATATATAGGTATCCTCTCCACACACAGATATAGGTCTCCCCACCACACACACATATAGGTATCCTCTCCACACACAGATATAGGTCTCCCCACACACACACATATAGGTATCCTCACCACACACATACATAGGTATCCTCTCCACACACAAATACAGGTCTCCCCACCACACACATATATAGGTATCCCCCACACACATATATAGGTCTCCCCACCACACACATATATAGGTATCAACACCACATACATATATAGGTATCGCCACCACATTCATATATAGGTATCCCCAACACACACATATATAGGTATCCCCAACACATACATATATAAGTATCCCCACCACATACATATATAGGTATCCCCACACACACACATATATAGGTATCCCCACCACATACATATATAGGTATCCTCACCACATACATATATAGGTATCCCCGCCACACACATATGTAGGTCTCCCCACCACACACATATATAGGTATCACCACCACACATATATAGGTATCCCCGCCACACACATATATAGGTCTCCCCGCTACACACATCACCACATACATATAAAGGTATCCTCACCACACACATATATAGGTCTCCCCACCACCACACATATATAGGTCTCCCCTCCACATACATCTATAGGTATCCCCACCACATACATATATAGGTATCCCCGCCACACAAATATATAGGTATCCCCACCACACACATATATAGGTATACTCGCCACACACATATATAGGTATCACCACCACACATATATATAGGTATCCCCACCACATACATAAATAGGTATCCCCACCACATACATATATATGTATCCCCACCACATACATATATAGGTATCCCCGCCACACACATATATAGGTATCCCCACCACATACATATATAGGTATCATCACCACACACATATATAGATATAGGTATCACCACCACATACATATATAGGTATCCACACCACACACATCTATAGGTATCCCCACCACATACATATATGGGTATCCTCACCACACACATATATAGGTCTCCCCACCACCACACATATATAGGTCTCCCCTCCACATACATCTATAGGTATCTTCACCACATACATATATAGGTATCCCCGCCACACAAATATATAGGTATTCCCACCACACACATATATAGGTATACTCGCCACTCACATATATAGGTATCACCACCACACATATATATAGGTATCCCCACCACATACATATATAGGTATCCCCACCACATACATATATAGGTATCCCCACCACATACATATGTAGGTATCCCCGCCACACACATCTATAGGTATCCCCACCAAATACATATATAGGTATCCCCACCACACACATATATAGGTTTCCTCGCCACACACATATATAGGTATCATCATCACACACATATATAGGTAGGTATCCCCACCACATACATATATAGGTATCCCCACCACATACATATATAGGTATCACCACCACACATATATATAGGTATCCCCACCACATACATATATAGGTATCCCCACCACATGCATATATAGGTATCCCCACCACATACATATATAGGTATCCCCGCCACACACATCTATAGGTATCCCCACCACATACACATATAGGTATCCCACCACACACATATATAGGTATCCTCGCCATACACATATATAGGTATCCCCACCACATACATATATAGATATCCCCACCACATACATATATAGGTATACCCACCTCACAAATCTATAGGTATCCCCGCCACATACATATATAGGTATCCCCACCACACACATCTATAGGTATCCCCACCACAAACATATATAGGTATCCCCACCACACACATATAAAGGTATTCCCACCACACACATATATATAGGTATCACCACCACACACATATATCGATATCACCGCCACATATATATAGGTCTCCCCGCCACATACATTTATAGGTATCCCCAACACATACATATATAGGTATCCCAGCCACATACATCTATAGGTATCCCCACCACATACATCTATATGTATCCTCACCACACACATATATAGGTATCCTCACCATACACATATATAGGTATCCCCGCCACACACATATATAGGTATCCCCGCCACACACATATATAGGTATCCTCTCCACACACAGATATATGTCTCCCCACCACACACACATATAGGTATCCTCTCCACACACAGATATAGGTCTCCCCACACACACACATATAGGTATCCTCACCACACACATACATAGGTATCCTCTCCACACACAGATATAGGTCTCCCCACCACACACACATATATAGATATAGATATAGGTATCTCCACCACATACATATATAGGTATCCCCACCACATACATATATAGGTATCCCCGCCACACACATATATAGGTATCCCCACCACATACATATCTAGGTATCACCACCACACACATATATAGGTGTCACCACCACACACATCTATAGGTATCCCCGCCACATTCATATATACGTATCCCCACCACACACATCTATAGGTATCCCCACCACAAACATATATATTTATCCCCACCACACACATATATAGGTATTCCCACCACACACATATAAAAAGGTATCACCACCACACACATATATAGATATCACCGCCACATACATATATAGGTCTCCCCGCCACATACATATATAGGTCTCCCCGCCACACACATATATAGGTCTCCCCGCCACATACATATATAGGTATCCCCACCACATACATCTATAGGTCGCCCAAGCCACATACATATATAGGTATCCCCACCACAAACATATATAGGTATCCCCGCAACATACATCTATAGGTCTCCCCGCCAAATACATATATAGGTATCCCCACCACATACATATATAGGTATCCCCGCCACACACATATATAGGTATCCCCACCACATACATATATAGGTATCCTCACCACACACATATATAGATATAGGTATCACCACCACATACATATATAGGTATCCCCACCACACACATCTATAGGTATCCCCACCACATACATATATGGGTATCCTCACCACACACATATATAGGTCTCCCCACCACCACACATATATAGGTCTCCCCTCCACATACATCTATAGGTATCTTCACCACATACATATATAGGTATCCCCGCCACACAAATATATAGGTATTCCCACCACACACATATATAGGTATACTCGCCACACACATATATAGGTATCACCACCACACATATATATAGGTATCCCCACCACATACATATATAGGTATCCCCACCACATACATATATAGGTATCCCCACCACATACATATATAGGTATCCCCGCCACACACATCTATAGGTATCCCCACCAAATGCATATATAGGTATCCCCACCACACACATATATAGGTTTCCTCGCCACACACATATATAGGTATCACCATCACACACATATATAGGTAGGTATCCCCACCACATACATATATAGGTATCCCCACCACATACATATATAGGTATCACCACCACACATATATATAGGTATCCCCACCACATACATATATAGGTATCACCACCACACATATATATAGGTATCCCCACCACATACATATATAGGTATCCCCGCCACACACATCTATAGGTATCCCCACCACATACACATATAGGTATCCCACCACACACATATATAGGTATCCTCGCCAAACACATATATAGGTATCCCCACCACATACATATATAGGTATCCCCACCACATACATATATAGGTATCCCCACCTCACACATCTATAGGTATCCCCGCCACATACATATATAGGTATCCCCACCACACACATCTATAGGTATCCCCACCACAAACATATATAGGTATCCCCACCACACACATATAAAGGTATTCCCACCACACACATATATATAGGTATCACCACCACACACATATATCGATATCACCGCCACATATATATATAGGTCTTCCCGCCACATACATTTATAGGTATCCCCAACACATACATATATAGGTATCCCAGCCACATACATCTATAGGTATCCCCACCACATACATCTATATGTATCCTCACCACACACATATATAGGTATCCTCACCATACACATATATAGGTATCCCCGCCACACACATATATAGGTATCCCCGCCACACACATATATAGGTATCCTCTCCACACACAGATATAGGTCTCCCCACCACACACACATATAGGTATCCTCTCCACACACAGATATAGGTCTCCCCACACACACACATATAGGTATCCTCACCACACACATACATAGGTATCCTCTCCACACACAGATATAGGTCTCCCCACCACACACACATATATAGATATAGATATAGGTATCTCCACCACATACATATATAGGTATCCCCACCACATACATATATAGGTATCCCCGCCACACACATATATAGGTATCCCCACCACATACATATCTAGGTATCACCACCACACACATATATAGGTATCACCACCACACACATATATAGGTATCCCCGCCACATACATATATACGTATCCCCACCACACACATCTATAGGTATCCCCACCACAAACATATATATGTATCCCCACCACACACATATATAGGTATTCCCACCACACACATATATATAGGTATCACCACCACACACATATATAGATATCACCGCCACATACATATATAGGTCTCCCCGCCACATACATATATAGGTCTCCCCGCCACACACATATATAGGTCTCCATGCCACATACATATATAGGTATCCCATCACATACATATATAGGTATCCCCACCACATACATCTATAGGTCTCCCAAGCCACATACATATATAGGTATCCCCACCACAAACATATATAGGTATCCCCTCAACATACATCTATAGGTCTCCCCGCCTAATACATATATAGGTATCCCCACCACATACATATATAGGTATCCCCGCCACACACATATATAGGTATCCCCACCACATACATATATAGGTATCCTCACCACACACATATATAGATATAGGTATCACCACCACATACATATATAGGTATCCCCACCACACACATCTATAGGTATCCCCACCACATACATATATGGGTATCCTCACCACACACATATATAGGTCTCCCCACCACCACACATATATAGGTCTCCCCTCCACATACATCTATAGGTATCTTCACCACATACATATATAGGTATCCCCGCCACACAAATATATAGGTATTCCCACCACACACATATATAGGTATACTCGCCACACACATATATAGGTATCACCACCACACATATATATAGGTATCCCCACCACATACATATATAGGTATCCCCACCACATACATATATAGGTATCCCCGCCACATACATATATAGGTATCCCCGCCACACACATCTATAGGTATCCCCACCAAATACATATATAGGTATCCCCACCACACACATATATAGGTTTCCTCGCCACACACATATATAGGTATCACCATCACACACATATATAGGTAGGTATCCCCACCACATACATATATAGGTATCCCCACCACATACAAATATAGGTATCACCACCACACATATATATAGGTATCCCCACCACATACATATATAGGTATCCCCACCACATGCATATATAGGTATCCCCACCACATACATATATAGGTATCCCCGCCACACACATCTATAGGTATCCCCACCACATACACATATAGGTATCCCACCACACACATATATAGGTATCCTCGCCAAACACATATATAGGTATCCCCACCACATACATATATAGGTATCCCCACCACATACATATATAGGTATCCCCACCACATACATATATAGGTATCCCCACCTCACACATCTATAGGTATCCCCGCCACATACATATATAGGTATCCCCACCACACACATCTATAGGTATCCCCACCACAAACATATATAGGTATCCCCACCACACACATATAAAGGTATTCCCACCACACACATATATATAGGTATCACCACCACACACATATATCGATATCACCGCCACATATATATATAGGTCTCCCCGCCACATACATTTATAGGTATCCCCAACACATACATATATAGGTATCCCAGCCACATACATCTATAGGTATCCCCACCACATACATCTATATGTATCCTCACCACACACATATATAGGTATCCTCACCATACACATATATAGGTATCCCCGCCACACACATATATAGGTATCCCCGCCACACACATATATAGGTATCCTCTCCACACACAGATATAGGTCTCCCCACCACACACACATATAGGTATCCTCTCCACACACAGATATAGGTCTCCCCACACACACACATATAGGTATTCTCACCACACACATACATAGGTATCCTCTCCACACACAGATATAGGTCTCCCCACCACACACATATATAGGTATCCCCCACACACATATATAGGTCTCCCCACCACACACATATATAGGTATCAACACCACATACATATATAGGTATCGCCACCACATTCATATATAGGTATCCCCAACACACACATATATAGGTATCCCCAACACATACATATATAAGTATCCCCACCACATACATATATAGGTATCCCCACACACACACATATATAGGTATCCCCACCACATACATATATAGGTATCCTCACCACATACATATATAGGTATCCCCGCCACACACATATGTAGGTCTCCCCACCACACACATATATAGGTATCACCACCACACATATATAGGTATCCCCGCCACACACATATATAGGTCTCCCCGCTACACACATCACCACATACATATAAAGGTATCCTCACCACACACATATATAGGTCTCCCCACCACCACACATATATAGGTCTCCCCTCCACATACATCTATAGGTATCCCCACCACATACATATATAGGTATCCCCGCCACACAAATATATAGGTATCCCCACCACACACATATATAGGTATACCCGCCACACACATATATAGGTATCACCGCCACACATATATATAGGTATCCCCACCACATACATAAATAGGTATCCCCACCACATACATATATATGTATCCCCACCACATACATATATAGGTATCCCCGCCACACACATATATAGGTATCCCCACCACATACATATATAGGTATCCTCACCACACACATATATAGATATAGGTATCACCACCACATACATATATAGGTATCCCCACCACACACATCTATAGGTATCCCCACCACATACATATATGGGTATCCTCACCACACACATATATAGGTCTCCCCACCACCACACATATATAGGTCTCCCCTCCACATACATCTATAGGTATCTTCACCACATACATATATAGGTATCCCCGCCACACAAATATATAGGTATTCCCACCACACACATATATAGGTATACTCGCCACTCACATATATAGGTATCACCACCACACATATATATAGGTATCCCCACCACATACATATATAGGTATCCCCACCACATACATATATAGGTATCCCCACCACATACATATGTAGGTATCCCCGCCACACACATCTATAGGTATCCCCACCAAATACATATATAGGTATCCCCACCACACACATATATAGGTTTCCTCGCCACACACATATATAGGTATCACCATCACACACATATATAGGTAGGTATCCCCACCACATACATATATAGGTATCCCCACCACATACATATATAGGTATCACCACCACACATATATATAGGTATCCCCACCACATACATATATAGGTATCCCCACCACATGCATATATAGGTATCCCCACCACATACATCTATAGGTATCCCCACCACATACATATATAGGTATCCCCGCCACACAAATATATAGGTATCCCCACCACACACATATATAGGTATACTCGCCACACACATATATAGGTATCACCGCCACACATATATATAGGTATCCCCACCACATACATAAATAGGTATCCCCACCACATACATATATATGTATCCCTACCACATACATATATAGGTATCCCCGCCACACACATATATAGGTATCCCCACCACATACATATATAGGTATCCTCACCACACACATATATAGATATAGGTATCACCACCACATACATATATAGGTATCCCCACCACATGCATATATAGGTATCCCCACCACATACATATATAGGTATCCCCGCCACACACATCTATAGGTATCCCCACCACATACACATATAGGTATCCCACCACACACATATATAGGTATCCTCGCCATACTCATATATAGGTATCCCCACCACATACATATATAGGTATCCCCACCACATACATATATAGGTATCCCCACCTCACACATCTATAGGTATTCCCGCCACATACATATATAGGTATCCCCACCACACACATCTATAGGTATCCCCACCACAAACATATATAGGTATCCCCACCACACACATATAAAGGTATTCCCACCACACACATATATATAGGTATCACCACCACACACATATATCGATATCACCGCCACATATATATAGGTCTCCCCGCCACATACATTTATAGGTATCCCCAACACATACATATATAGGTATCCCAGCCACATACATCTATAGGTATCCCCACCACATACATCTATATGTATGCTCACAACACACATATATAGGTATCCTCACCATACACATATATAGGTATCCCCGCCACACACATATATAGGTATCCCCGCCACACACATATATAGGTATCCTCTCCACACACAGATATATGTCTCCCCACCACACACACATATAGGTATCCTCTCCACACACAGATATAGGTCTCCCCACACACACACATATAGGTATCCTCACCACACACATACATAGGTATCCTCTCCACACACAGATATAGGTCTCCCCACCACACACACATATATAGATATAGATATAGGTATCTCCACCACATACATATATAGGTATCCCCACCACATACATATATAGGTATCCCCGCCACACACATATATAGGTATCCCCACCACATACATATCTAGGTATCACCACCACACACATATATAGGTATCACCACCACACACATCTATAGGTATCCCCGCCACATTCATATATACGTATCCCCACCACACACATCTATAGGTATCCCCACCACAAACATATATATGTATCCCCACCACACACATATATAGGTATTCCCACCACACACATATAAAAAGGTATCACCACCACACACATATATAGATATCACCGCCACATACATATATAGGTCTCCCCGCCACATACATATATAGGTCTCCCCGCCACACACATATATAGGTCTCCCCACCACATACATATATATGTATCCCCACCACATACATCTATAGGTCGCCCAAGCCACATACATATATAGGTATCCCCACCACAAACATATATAGGTATCCCCGCAACATACATCTATAGGTCTCCCCGCCAAATACATATATAGGTATCCCCACCACATACATATATAGGTATCCCCGCCACACACATATATAGGTATCCCCACCACATACATATATAGGTATCCTCACCACACACATATATAGATATAGGTATCACCACCACATACATATATAGGTATCCCCACCACACACATCTATAGGTATCCCCACCACATACATATATGGGTATCCTCACCACACACATATATAGGTCTCCCCACCACCACACATATATAGGTCTCCCCTCCACATACATCTATAGGTATCTTCACCACATACATATATAGGTATCCCCGCCACACAAATATATAGGTATTCCCACCACACACATATATAGGTATACTCGCCACACACATATATAGGTATCACCACCACACATATATATAGGTATCCCCACCACATACATATATAGGTATCCCCACCACATACATATATAGGTATCCCCACCACATACATATATAGGTATCCCCGCCACACACATCTATAGGTATCCCCACCAAATACATATATAGGTATCCCCACCACACACATATATAGGTTTCCTCGCCACACACATATATAGGTATCACCATCACACACATATATAGGTAGGTATCCCCACCACATACATATATAGGTATCCCCACCACATACATATATAGGTATCACCACCACACATATATATAGGTATCCCCACCACATACATATATAGGTATCCCCACCACATGCATATATAGGTATCCCCACCACATACATATATAGGTATCCCCGCCACACACATCTATAGGTATCCCCACAACATACACATATAGGTATCCCACCACACACATATATAGGTATCCTCGCCAAACACATATATAGGTATCCCCACCACATACATATATAGGTATCCCCACCACATACATATATAGGTATCCCCACCTCACACATCTATAGGTATCCCCGCCACATACATATATAGGTATCCCCACCACACACATCTATAGGTATCCCCACCACAAACATATATAGGTATCCCCACCACACACATATAACGGTATTCCCACCACACACATATATATAGGTATCACCACCACACACATATATCGATATCACCGCCACATATATATATAGGTCTCCCCGCCACATACATTTATAGGTATCCCCAACACATACATATATAGGTATCCCAGCCACATACATCTATAGGTATCCCCACCACATACATCTATATGTATCCTCACCACACACATATATAGGTATCCTCACCATACACATATATAGGTATCCCCGCCACACACATATATAGGTATCCCCGCCACACACATATATAGGTATCCTCTCCACACACAGATATAGGTCTCCCCACCACACACACATATAGGTATCCTCTCCACACACAGATATAGGTCGCCCCACACACACACATATAGGTATCCTCACCACACACATGCATAGGTATCCTCTCCACACACAGATATAGGTCTCCCCACCACACACACATATAGGTATCCCCCACACACATATATAGGTCTCCCCACCACACACATATATAGGTATCAACACCACATACATATATAGGTATCGCCACCACATTCATATATAGGTATCCCCAACACACACATATATAGGTATCCCCAACACATACATATATAAGTATCCCCACCACATACATATATAGGTATCCCCACACACACACATATATAGGTATCCCCACCACATACATATATAGGTATCCTCACCACATACATATATAGGTATCCCCGCCACACACATATGTAGGTCTCCCCACCACACACATATATAGGTATCACCACCACACATATATAGGTATCCCCGCCACACACATATATAGGTCTCCCCGCTACACACATCACCACATACATATAAAGGTATCCTCACCACACACATATATAGGTCTCCCCACCACCACACATATATAGGTCTCCCCTCCACATACATCTATAGGTATCCCCACCACATACATATATAGGTATCCCCGCCACACAAATATATAGGTATCCCCACCACACACATATATAGGTATACTCGCCACACACATATATAGGTATCACCACCACACATATATATAGGTATCCCCACCACATACATAAATAGGTATCCCCACCACATACATATATAGGTATCCCCACAACATACATATATAGGTATCCCCGCCACACACATCTATAGGTATCCCACCACATACATATATAGGTATCCCCACCACACATATATATAGGTATCCCCACCACATACATATATAGGTATCCCCACCACATACATATATAGGTATCCCCACCACACACATCTATAGGTATCCCCGCCACATACATATATAGGTATCCCCACCACACACATCTATAGGTATCCCCACCACAAACATATATAGGTATCCCCTCCACACACATATATAGGTCTCCCCACCACACACACATATAGGTATAACCACCACACACATATAGGTATCCCCGCCTCACACCTATATACGTCTCCCCGCCACACACATCACCACATACATATAAAGGTATCCTCACCACACACATATATAGGTCTCCCCACCACCACACATATATAGGTCTCCCCTCCACATACATCTATAGGTATCCCCACCACATACATATATAGGTATCCCCGCCACACAAATATATAGGTATCCCCACCACACACATATATAGGTATACTCGCCACACACATATATAGGTATCACCACCACACATATATATAGGTATCCCCACCACATACATATATAGGTATCCCCACCACATACATATATAGGTATCCCCACAACATACATATATAGGTATCCCCGCCACACACATCTATAGGTATCCCACCACATACATATATAGGTATCCCCACCACATACGTATATAGGTATCCCCACCACACACATCTATAGGTATCCCCACCACAAACATATATAGGTATCCCCACCACACACATATAAAGGTATTCCCACCACACACATATATATAGGTATCACCACCACACACATATATCGATATCACCGCCACATATATATAGGTCTCCCCGCCACATACATTTATAGGTATCCCCAACACATACATATATAGGTATCCCAGCCACATACATCTATAGGTATCCCCACCACATACATCTATATGTATCCTCACAACACACATATATAGGTATCCTCACCATACACATATATAGGTATCCCCGCCACACACATATATAGGTATCCCCGCCACACACATATATAGGTATTCTCTCCACACACAGATATATGTCTCCCCACCACACACACATATAGGTATCCTCTCCACACACAGATATAGGTCTCCCCACACACACACATATAGGTATCCTCACCACACACATACATAGGTATCCTCTCCACACACAGATATAGGTCTCCCCACCACACACACATATATAGATATAGATATAGGTATCTCCACCACATACATATATAGGTATCCCCACCACATACATATATAGGTATCCCCGCCACACACATATATAGGTATCCCCACCACATACATATCTAGGTATCACCACCACACACATATATAGGTATCACCACCACACACATCTATAGGTATCCCCGCCACATTCATATATACGTATCCCCACCACACACATCTATAGGTATCCCCACCACAAACATATATATGTATCCCCACCACAAACATATATAGGTATTCCCACCACACACATATAAAAAGGTATCACCACCACACACATATATAGATATCACCGCCACATACATATATAGGTCTCCCCGCCACATACATATATAGGTCTCCCCGCCACACACATATATAGGTCTCCCCACCACATACATATATATGTATCCCCACCACATACATCTATAGGTCGCCCAAGCCACATACATATATAGGTATCCCCACCACAAACATATATAGGTATCCCCGCAACATACATCTATAGGTCTCCCCGCCAAATACATATATAGGTATCCCCACCACATACATATATAGGTATCCCCGCCACACACATATATAGGTATCCCCACCACATACATATATAGGTATCCTCACCACACACATATATAGATATAGGTATCACCACCACATACATATATAGGTATCCCCACCACACACATCTATATGTATCCCCACCACATACATATATGGGTATCCTCACCACACACATATATAGGTCTCCCCACCACCACACATATATAGGTCTCCCCTCCACATACATCTATAGGTATCTTCACCACATACATATATAGGTATCCCCGCCACACAAATATATAGGTATTCCCACCACACACATATATAGGTATACTCGCCACACACATATATAGGTATCACCACCACACATATATATAGGTATCCCCACCACATACATATATAGGTATCCCCACCACATACATATATAGGTATCCCCACCACATACATATATAGGTATCCCCGCCACACACATCTATAGGTATCCCCACCAAATACATATATAGGTATCCCCACCACACACATATATAGGTTTCCTCGCCACACACATATATAGGTATCACCATCACACACATATATAGGTAGGTATCCCCACCACATACATATATAGGTATCCCCACCACATACATATATAGGTATCACCACCACACATATATATAGGTATCCCCACCACATACATATATAGGTATCCCCACCACGTGCATATATAGGTATCCCCACCACATACATATATAGGTATCCCCGCCACACACATCTATAGGTATCCCCACAACATACAAATATAGGTATCCCACCACACACATATATAGGTATCCTCGCCAAACACATATATAGGTATCCCCACCACATACATATATAGGTATCCCCACCACACACATATATAGGTATTCCCACCTCACACATCTATAGGTATCCCCGCCACATAAATATATAGGTATCCCCACCACACACATCTATAGGTATCCCCACCACAAACATATATAGGTATCCCCACCACACACATATAACGGTATTCCCACCACACACATATATATAGGTATCACCACCACACACATATATCGATATCACCGCCACATATATATATAGGTCCCCCCGCCACATACATTTATAGGTATCCCCAACACATACATATATAGGTATCCCAGCCACATACATCTATAGGTATCCCCACCACATACATCTATATGTATCCTCACCACACACATATATAGGTATCCTCACCATACACATATATAGGTATCCCCGCCACACACATATATAGGTATCCCCGCCACACACATATATTGGTATCCTCTCCACACACAGATATAGGTCTCCCCACCACACACACATATAGGTATCCTCTCCACACACAGATATAGGTCTCCCCACACACACACATATAGGTATCCTCACCACACACATACATAGGTATCCTCTCCACACACAGATATAGGTCTCCCCACCACACACACATATAGGTATCCCCCACACACATATATAAGTCTCCCCACCACACACATATATAGGTATCAACACCACATACATATATAGGTATCGCCACCACATTCATATATAGGTATCCCCAACACACACATATATAGGTATCCCCAACACATACATATATAAGTATCCCCACCACATACATATATAGGTATCCCCACACACACACATATATAGGTATCCCCACCACATACATATATAGGTATCCTCACCACATACATATATAGGTATCCCCGCCACACACATATGTAGGTCTCCCCACCACACACATATATAGGTATCACCACCACACATATATAGGTATCCCCGCCACACACATATATAGGTCTCCCCGCTACACACATCACCACATACATATAAAGGTATCCTCACCACACACATATATTGGTCTCCCCACCACCACACATATATAGGTCTCCCCTCCACATACATCTATAGGTATCCCCACCACATACATATATAGGTATCCCCGCCACACAAATATATAGGTATCCCCACCACACACATATATAGGTATACTCGCCACACACATATATAGGTATCACCACCACACATATATATAGGTATCCCCACCACATACATAAATAGGTATCCCCACCACATACATATATAGGTATCCCCACAACATACATATATAGGTATCCCCGCCACACACATCTATAGGTATCCCACCACATATATATATAGGTATCCCCACCACACATATATATAGGTATCCCCACCACATACATATATAGGTATCCCCACCACATACATATATAGGTATCCCCACCACACACATCTATAGGTATCCCCGCCACATACATATATAGGTATCCCCACCACACACATCTATAGGTATCCCCACCACAAACATATATAGGTATCCCCTCCACACACATATATAGGTCTCCCCACCACACACACATATAGGTATAACCACCACACACATATAGGTATCCCCGCCTCACACCTATATACGTCTCCCCGCCACACACATCACCACATACATATAAAGGTATCCTCACCACACACATATATAGGTCTCCCCACCACCACACATATATAGGTCTCCCCTCCACATACATCTATAGGTATCCCCACCACATACATATATAGGTATCCCCGCCACACAAATATATAGGTATCCCCACCACACACATATATAGGTATACTCGCCACACACATATATAGGTATCACCACCACACATATATATAGGTATCCCCACCACATACATATATAGGTATCCCCACCACATACATATATAGGTATCCCCACAACATACATATATAGGTATCCCCGCCACACACATCTATAGGTATCCCACCACATACATATATAGGTATCCCCACCACATACGTATATAGGTATCCCCACCACACACATCTATAGGTATCCCCGCCTCATACATATATAGGTATCCCCACCTCACACATCTATAGGTATCCCCACCACAAACATATATAGGTATCCTCACCACACAAATATAGAGGTATTCCCACCACACACATATATATAGGTATCACCACCACACACATATATAGATATCACCTCCACATACATATATAGGTCTCCCCGCCACATACATCTATAGGTATCCCCAACACATACATATATAGGTATCCCCGCCATATACATCTATAGGTATCCCCACCACATACATCTATAGGTATCCTCACCACACACATATATAGGTATCCTCACCATACACATATATAGGTATCCCCGCCACACACATATATAGGTATCCCCGCCATACACATATATAGGTATCCTCTCCACACACAGATATAGGTCTCCCCACCACACACACATATAGGTATCCTCACCACATACATATATAGGTATCCCCGCCACACACATATATAGGTCTCCCCACCACACACATATATAGGTATCACCACCACCACATACATATATACGTATCGCCACCACATACATATATAGGTATCCCCACCACACACATATATAGGTATCCCCACCACATACATATATAAGTATCCCCACCACATACATATATAGGTATCCCCATCACACACATATATAGGTATCCCCACCACATACAGATATAGGTAACCTCACCACATACATATATAGGTATCCTCACCACATACATATATAGGTATCCTCACCACATACATATATAGGTATCCCCACCACACACATATATAGGTATCACCACCACATACATATATAGGTATCCCCACCACACACATATATAGGTATCCCCACCACATACATATATAGGAATCCCCACACACACACATATATAGGTATCCCCACCACATACATATATAGGTATCCTCACCACATACATATATAGGTCTCCCCGCCACACGCATATATAGGTCTCCCCACCACATATATATATAGGTATCCCCACCACATACATATATAGGTATCCCCACCACATACATATATAGGTATCCCCACCACACACATATATAGGTATCCCCGCCACATACATATATAGGTATCCCCACCACACATATATATAGGTATCCCCACCACATACATATATAAGTATCCCCACCACATACATATATAGGTATCCCCATCACACACATATATAGGTGTCCCCACCACATACAGATATAGGTATCCTCACCACATACATATATAGGTATCCTCACCACATACATATATAGGTATTCTCACCACATACATATATAGGTATCCCCACCACACACATATATAGGTATCACCACCACATACATATATAGGTATCCCCACCACACACATATATAGGTTTCACCACCACATACATATATAGGTATTCCCACACACACACATATATAGGTATCCACCCACATACATATATAGGTATCCTCACCACATACATATATAGGTATCCCCGCCACACACATATATAGGTCTCCCCACCACACACATATATAGGTATCACCACCACACATATATAGCTATCCCCGCCACACACATATATAGGTATCACCACCACATACATATATAGGTATCCCCACCACACACATCTATAGGTATCCCCACCACATATATATATAGGTATCCTCACCACACACATATATAGGTCTCCCCACCACCACACATATGTAGGTCTCCCCTCCACATACATCTATAGGTATCTTCACCACATACATATATAGGTATCCCCGCCACACAAATATATAGGTATTCCCACCACACACATATATAGGTATACTCGCCACACACATATATAGGTATCACCACCACACATATATATAGGTATCCCCACCACATACATATATAGGTATCCCCACCACATACATATATAGGTATCCCCACCACATACATATATAGGTATCCCCGCCACACACATCTATAGGTATCCCCACCACATACATATATAGGTATCCCCACCACACACATATATAGTTATCCTCGCCACACATATAAAGGTATCACCACCACACACATATATAGGTATCCCCACCACATACATATATAGGTATCCCCACCACATACATATATAGGTATCACCACCACACATATATATAGGTATCCCCACCACATACATATATAGGTATCCCCACCACATACATATATAGGTATCCCCACCACATACATATATAGGTATCCCCGCCACACACATCTATAGGTATCCCCACCACATACACATATAGGTATCCCCACCACACACATATATAGGTATCCTCGCCAAACACATATATAGGTATCAACACCACACACATATATAGGTAACCCCACCACATACATATATAGGTATCCCCACCACATACATATATAGGTATCCCCACCACATACATATATAAGTATCCCCACCACACACATCTATAGGTATCCCCGCCACATACATATATAGGTATCCCCACCACATACATCTATAGGTATCCCCACCACAAACAGATATAGGTACCCCCACCACACACATATATAGGTATTCCCATCACACACACACATATATATAGGTATCACCACCACACACATATATAGATATCACCGCCACATACATATATAGGTCTCCCCGCCACATACATCTATAGGTATCCCCAACACATACATATATAGGTATCCCCGCCGCATACATCTATGGGTATCCCCACCACATACATCTATGGGTATCCCCACCACATACATCTATAGGTATCCTCACCACACACATATATAGGTATCCTCTCCATACAGACTTATAGGTATCCCCGCCACACACATATATAGGTATCCCCGCCACACACATATATAGGTATCCTCTCCACACACATATATACGTCTTCCCACCACACACACATATAGGTATCCTCACCACATACATATATAGGTCTCCCCACCACACACATATATAGGTATCACCACCACATACATATATAGGTATCGCCACCACATACATATATAGGTATCCCCACCACACACATATATAGGTATCCCCACCACATACATATATAAGTATCCCCACCACATACATATATAGGTATCCCCATCACACACATATATAGGTATCCCCACCACATACAGATATAGGTATCCTCACCACATACATATATAGGTATCCTCACCACATACATATATAGGTATTCTCACCACATACATATATAGGTATCCCCACCACACACATATATAGGTATCACCACCACATACATATATAGGTATCCCCACCACACACATATATAGGTATCCCCACCACATACATATATAGGTGTCCCCACACACACACATATATAGGTATCCACCCACATACATATATAGGTATCCTCACCACATACATATATAGGTATCCCCGCCACACACATATATAGGTCTCCCCACCACACACATATATAGGTATCACCACCACACATATATAGGTATCCCCGCCACACACATATATAGGTATCCCCACCACATACATATATAGGTATCCTCACCACACACATATATAGATATAGGTATCCCCACCACATACATATATAGGTATCCCACCACATACATATACAGGTATCCCCGCCACACACATATATAGGTACATAAATAGATATTGGTATCACCACCACATACATATATAGGTATCCCCACCACACACATCTATAGGTATCCCCACCACATACATATATAGGTATCCTCACCACACACATATATAGGTCTCCCCACCACCACACATATATAGGTCTCCCCTCCACATACATCTATAGGTATCTTCACCACATACATCTATAGGTATCCCCGCCACACAAATATATAGGTATTCCCACCACACACATATATAGGTATACTCGCCACACACATATATAGGTATCACCACCACATATATAAATAGGTATCCCCACCACATACATATATAGGTATCCCCACTACATACATATATAGGTATCCCCACCACATACATATATATGTATCCCCGCCACACACATATATAGGTATACCCACCACATACATATATAGGTATCCCCACCACACACATATATAGGTATCCTCGCCACACACATATATAGGTATCACCACCACACACATATATAGGTATCCCCACCACATACATATATAGGTATCTCCACCACATACATATATAGGTATCACGACCACACATATATATAGGTATCCCCACCACTTACATATATAGGTATCCCCACCACATACATATATAGGTATCCCCACCACATACATATATAGGTATCCCCGCCACACACATATATAGGTATCCCCACCACATACATATATAGGTATCCCCACCACATACATATATACGTATCCCCACCACACACATATATAGGTATCCCCACCACAAACATATATAGGTATCCCCACCACACACATATATAAGTATTCCCACCACACACATATATATAGGTATCACCACCACACACATATATAGGTATCACCGCCACATACATATATAGGTATCCCCGCCACATACATCTATAGGTATCCCCGCCACACACATCTATAGGTCTCCCCGCCACATACATATATAGGTATCCCCATCACATACATATATAGGTATCCCCACCACATACATATATAGGTCTCCCCGCCACATACATATATAGGTATCCCCACCACAAACATATATAGGTATCCCCGCAACATACATCTATAGGTCTCCCCGCGAAATACATATATAGGTATCCCCACCACATACATATATAGGTATCCCCGCCACACACATATATAGGTATCCCCACCACATACATATATAGGTATCCTCACCACACACATATATAGATGTAGGTATCACCACCACATACATATATAGGTATCCCCACCACACACACCTATAGGTATCCCCACCACATACATATATAGGTATCCTCACCACACACATATATAGGTCTCCCCACCACCACACATATATAGGTCTCCCCTCCACATACATCTATAGGTATCTTCACCACATACATATATAGGTATCCCCGCCACACAAATATATAGGTATTCCCACCACACACATATATAGGTATACTCGCCACACACATATATAGGTATCACCACCACATATATAAATAGGTATCGCCACCACATACATATATAGGTATCCCCACTACATACATATATAGGTATCCTCACCACATACATATATAGGTATCCCCGCCACACACATATATAGGTATACCCACCACATACATATATAGGTATCCCCACCACACACATATATAGGTATCCTCGCCACACACATATATAGGTATCACCACCACACACATATATAGGTATCCCCACCACATACATATATAGGTATCCCCACCACATACATATATAGGTATCACCACCACACACATATATAGGTAACCCCACCACATACATATATAGGTATCCCCACCACATACATATATAGGTATCCCCACCACATACATATATAGGTACCCCCACCACACACATCTATAGGTATTCCCGCCACATACATATATACGTATCCCCACCACACACATCTATAGGTATCCCCACCACAAACATATATATGTATCCCCACCACACACATATATAGGTATTCCCACCACACACATATATATATGTATCACCACCACACACATATATAGGTATCACCGCCACATACATATATAGGTATCCCCGCCACAAACATCTATAGGTATCCCCACCACATACATCTATAGGTATCCCCACCACATACATATATAGGTATCCCCACCACAAACATATATAGGTATCCCCGCAACATACATCTATAGGTCTCCCCGCCAAATACATATATAGGTATCCCCACCACATACATATATAGGTATCCCCGCCACACACATATATAGGTATCCCCACCACATACATATATAGGTATCCTCACCACACACATATATAGATATAGGTATCACCACCACATACATATATAGGTATCCCCACCAAACACATCTATAGGTATCCCAACCACATACATATATAGGTATCCTCACCACACACATATATAGGTCTCCCCACCACCACACAAATATAGGTCTCCCCTCCACATACATCTATAGGTATCTTCACCACATACATATATAGGTATCCCCGCCACACAAATATATAGGTATTCCCACCACACACATATATAGGTATACTCGCCACACATATATATAGGCATCACCACCACACATATATATAGGTATCCCCACCACTTACATATATAGGTATCCCCACCACATACAAATATAGGTATCCCCACCACATACATATATAGGTATCCCCGCCACACACATCTATATGTATCCCCTCCACATACACATATAGGTATCCCCACCACACACATATACAGGTATCCTCGCCAAACACATATATAGGTATCCCCACCACATACATATATAGGTATCCCCGCCACATACATATATAGGTATCCCCACCACACACATCTATAGGTATCCCCGCCACATACATATATAGGTATCCCCGCCACATACATATATAGGTATCCCCACCACAAACATATATAGGTATCCCCACCACACACATATTTAGGTATTCCCACCACACACATATATATAGGTATCACCACCACACACATATATAGGTATCACCGCCACATACATATACAGGTATCCCCGCCACATACATCTATAGGTATCCCCGCCACACACATCTATAGGTCTCCCCGCCACATACATATATAGGTATCCCCATCACATACATATATAGGTATCCCCACCACATACATATATAGGTCTCCCCGCCACATACATATATAGGTATCCCCACCACAAACATATATAGGTATCCCCGCAACATACATCTATAGGTCTCCCCGCGAAATACATATATAGGTATCCCCACCACATACATATATAGGTATCCCCGCCACACACATATATAGGTATCCCCACCACATACATATATAGGTATCCTCACCACACACATATATAGATGTAGGTATCACCACCACATACATATATAGGTATCCCCACCACACACACCTATAGGTATCCCCACCACATACATATATAGGTATCCTCACCACACACATATATAGGTCTCCCCACCACCACACATATATAGGTCTCCCCTCCACATACATCTATAGGTATCTTCACCACATACATATATAGGTATCCCCGCCACACAAATATATAGGTATTCCCACCACACACATATATAGGTATACTCGCCACACACATATATAGGTATCACCACCACATATATAAATAGGTATCGCCACCACATACATATATAGGTATCCCCACTACATACATATATAGGTATCCTCACCACATACATATATAGGTATCCCCGCCACACACATATATAGGTATACCCACCACATACATATATAGGTATCCCCACCACACACATATATAGGTATCCTCGCCACACACATATATAGGTATCACCACCACACACATATATAGGTATCCCCACCACATACATATATAGGTATCCCCACCACATACATATATAGGTATCACCACCACACACATATATAGGTAACCCCACCACATACATATATAGGTATCCCCACCACATACATATATAGGTATCCCCACCACATACATATATAGGTACCCCCACCACACACATCTATAGGTATTCCCGCCACATACATATATACGTATCCCCACCACACACATCTATAGGTATCCCCACCACAAACATATATATGTATCCCCACCACACACATATATAGGTATTCCCACCACACACATATATATATGTATCACCACCACACACATATATAGGTATCACCGCCACATACATATATAGGTATCCCCGCCACAAACATCTATAGGTATCCCCACCACATACATCTATAGGTATCCCCACCACATACATATATAGGTATCCCCACCACAAACATATATAGGTATCCCCGCAACATACATCTATAGGTCTCCCCGCCAAATACATATATAGGTATCCCCACCACATACATATATAGGTATCCCCGCCACACACATATATAGGTATCCCCACCACATACATATATAGGTATCCTCACCACACACATATATAGATATAGGTATCACCACCACATACATATATAGGTATCCCCACCAAACACATCTATAGGTATCCCAACCACATACATATATAGGTATCCTCACCACACACATATATAGGTCTCCCCACCACCACACAAATATAGGTCTCCCCTCCACATACATCTATAGGTATCTTCACCACATACATATATAGGTATCCCCGCCACACAAATATATAGGTATTCCCACCACACACATATATAGGTATACTCGCCACACATATATATAGGCATCACCACCACACATATATATAGGTATCCCCACCACTTACATATATAGGTATCCCCACCACATACAAATATAGGTATCCCCACCACATACATATATAGGTATCCCCGCCACACACATCTATATGTATCCCCTCCACATACACATATAGGTATCCCCACCACACACATATACAGGTATCCTCGCCAAACACATATATAGGTATCCCCACCACATACATATATAGGTATCCCCGCCACATACATATATAGGTATCCCCACCACACACATCTATAGGTATCCCCGCCACATACATATATAGGTATCCCCGCCACATACATATATAGGTATCCCCACCACAAACATATATAGGTATCCCCACCACACACATATTTAGGTATTCCCACCACACACATATATATAGGTATCACCACCACACACATATATAGATATCACCGCCACATACATATATAGGTCTCCCCGCCACATACATATATAGGTCTCCCCGCCACATACATTTATAGGTATCCCCGCCACATACATCTATAGGTATCCCCACCACATACATCTATATGTATCCTCACCACACACATATATAGGTATCCTCACCATACACATATATAGGTATCCCCACCACATACATCTATATGTATCCTCACCACACACATATATAGGTATCCTCACCATACACATGTATAGGTATCCCCGCCACACACATATATAGGTATCCCCGCCACACACATAAATAGGTATCCTCTCCACACACAGATATAGGTCTCCCCCCCACACACACATATAGGTATCCTCTCCACACACAGATATAGTTTTCCCCACCACACACACATAGGTATCCTCACCACACACATATATAGGTATCCTCTCCACACACAGATATAGGTCTCCCCACCACACACACATATAGGTATCCCCGCCGCACACAGATATAGGTCTCCCCACCACACACATATATAGGTATCACCACCACATACAAATATAGGTATCGCCACCACATACATATATAGGTATCCCCAACACACACATATATAGGTATCCCCAACACATACATATATAAGTATCCCCACCACATACATATATAGGTATCCCCATCACACACATATATAGGTATCCCCACCACATACAGATATAGGTATCCTCACCACATACATATATAGGTATCCTCACCACATACATATATAGGTATCCTCACTACATACATATATAGGTATCCCCACCACACACATATATAGGTATCACCACCACATACATATATAGGTATCCCCACCACACACATATATAGGTATCCCCACCACATACATATATAGGTATCCCACACACACACACATATATATAGGTATCCCCACCACATACATATATAGGTATCCTCACCACATACATATATAGGTATCCCCGCCACACACATATATAGGTCTCCCCACCACACACATATATAGGTATCACCACCACACATATATAGGTATCCCCGCCACACACATATATAGGTCTCCCCGCCACACACATCACCACATACATATACAGGTATCCTCACCACACACATATATAGGTCTCCTCTCCACATACATCTACAGGTATCCCCACCACATACATATATAGGTATCCCCGCCACACAAATATATAGGTATCCCCACCACACACATATAAAGGTATACTCGCCACACACATATATAGGTATCACCACCACACATATATATAGGTATCCCCACCACATACATATATAGGTATCCCCACCACATACATATATAGGTATCCCCACAACATACATATATAGGTATCCCCGCCACACACATCTATAGGTATCCCACCACATACATATATAGGTATCCCCACCACACATATATATAGGTATCCCCACCACATACATATATAGGTATCCCCACCACATACATATATAGGTATCCCCACCACACACATCTATAGGCATCCCCGCCACATACATATATAGGTATTCCCACCACACACATCTATAGGTATCCCCACCACAAACATATATAGGTATCCCCGCCACACACATATATAGGTCTCCCCACCACACACATATATAGGTTTCACCACCACACATATATAGGTATCCCCGCCATACACATATATAGGTCTCCCCGCCACACACATCACCACATACATATAAAGGTATCCTCACCACACACATATATAGTTCTCCCCACCACCACACATATATAGGTCTCCCCTCCACATACATCTATAGGTATCCCCACCACATACATATATAGGTATCCCCGCCACACAAATATATAGGTATCCCCACCACACACATATATAGGTATACTCGCCACACACATATATAGGTATCACCACCACACATATATATAGGTATCCCCACCACATACATATATAGGTATCCCCACCACATACATATATAGGTATCCCCACAACATACATATGTAGGTATCCCCGCCACACACATCTATAGGTATCCCACCACATACATATATAGGTATCCCCACCACATACATATATAGGTATCCCCACCACACACATCTATAGGTATCCCCGACTCATACATATATAGGTATCCCCACCACACACATCTATAGGTATCCCCACCACAAACATATATAGGTATCCCCACCACACACATATATAGGTATTCCCACCACTCACATATATATAGGTATCACCACCACACACATATATAGATATCACCGCCACATACATATATAGGTCTCCCCGCCACATACATCTATAGGTATCCCCAACACATACATATATAGGTATCCCCGCCAATATACATCTATAGGTATCCCCACCACATACATCTATAGGTATCCTCACCACACACATATATAGGTATCCTCACCATACACATATATAGGTATCCCCGCCACACACATATATAGGTATCCCCGCCACACACATATATAGGTATCCTCTCCACACACAGATATAGGTCTCCCCACCACACACACATATAGGTATCCTCACCACATACATATATAGGTATCCCCGCCACACACATATATAGGTCTCCCCGCCACACACATATATAGGTATCGCCACCACATACATATATATGTATCCCCACCACACACATATATAGGTATCCCCACCACATACATATATAAGTATCCCCACCACATACATATATAGGTATCCCCATCACACACATATATAGGTATCCCCACCACATACAGATATAGGTATCCTCACTACATACATATATAGGTATCCTCACCACATACATATATAGGTATCCTCACCACATACATATGTATGTATCCCCACCACACACATATATAGGTATCACCACCACATACATATATAGGTATCCCCACCACACACATATATAGGTATCCCCACCACATACATATATAGGTATCCCCACACACACACATATATAGGTATCCCCACCACACACATATATAGGTATCACCGCCACATACATATATAGGTATCCCCACCACACACATATATAGGTATCCCCACCACATACATATATAGGTATCCCCACACACACACATATATAGGTATCCCCACCACATACATATATAGGTATCCTCACCACATACATATATAGGTATCCCCGCCACACACATATATAGGTCTCCTCACCACACATATATAGGTATCCCCACCACATACATATATAGGTATCCCCATTACATACATATATAGGTATCCCCACCACACACATCTATAGGTATCCCCGCCACATACATATATAGGTATCCCCACAACACACATATATAGGTATCCCCACCACATACATATATAAGTATCCCCACCACATACATATATAGGTATCCCCATCACACACATATATAGGTATCCCCACCACATACAGATATAGGTATCCCCACCACATACATATATAGGTATCCCCATCACACACATATATAGGTATCCCCACCACATACAGATATAGGTATCCTCACCACATACATATATAGGTATCCTCACCACCTACATATATAGGTATTCTCACCACATACATATATAGGTATCCCCACCACACACATATATAGGTATCACCACCACATACATATATAGATATCCCCACCACACACATATATAGGTAACCCCACCACATACATATATAGGTATCCCCACACACACACATATATAGGTATCCACCCACATACATATATAGCTATCCTCACCACATACATATATAGGTATCCCCGCCACACACATATATAGGTCTCCCCACCACACACATATATAGGTATCCCCACCACAAACATATATAGGTATCCCCGACACACACATATATAGGTCTCCCCACCACACACATATATAGGTTTCACCACCACACATATATAGGTATCCCCGCCACACACATATATAGGTCTCCCCGCCACACACATCACCACATACATATAAAGGTATCCTCACCACACACATATATAGTTCTCCCCACCACCACACATATATAGGTCTCCCCTCCACATACATCTATAGGTATCCCCACCACATACATATATAGGTATCCCCGCCACACAAATATATAGGTATCCCCACCACACACATATATAGGTAAACTCGCCACACACATATATAGGTATCACCACCACACATATATATAGGTATCCCCACCACATACATATATAGGTATCCCCACCACATACATATATGGGTATCCCCACAACATACATATGTAGGTATCCCCGCCACACACATCTATAGGTATCCCACCACATACATATATAGGTATCCCCACCACATACATATATAGTTATCCCCACCACACACATCTATAGGTATCCCCGCCTCATACATATATAGGTATCCCCACCACATACATATATAGGTATCCCCACCACAAACATATATAGGTATCCCCACCACACACATATATAGGTATTCCCACCACACACATATATATAGCTATCACCACCACACACATATATAGATATCACCGCCACATACATATATAGGTCTCCCCGCCACATACATCTATAGGTATCCCCAACACATACATATATAGGTATCCCCGCCACATACATCTATAGGTATCCCCACCACATACATCTATAGGTATCCTCACCACACACATATATAGGTATCCTCACCATACACATATATAGGTATCCCCGCCACACACATATATAGGTATCCCCGCCACACACATATATAGGTATCCTCTCCACACACAGATATAGGTCTCCCCACCACACACACATATATGTATCCTCACCACATACATATATAGGTATCCCCGCCACACACATATATAGGTCTCCCCGCCACACACATATATAGGTATCGCCACCACATACATATATATGTATCCCCACCACACACTTATATAGGTATCCCCACCACATACATATATAAGTTTCCCCACCACATACATATATAGGTATCCCCATCACACACATATATAGGTATCCCCACCACATACAGATATAGGTATCCTCACCACATACATATATAGGTATCCTCACCACATACATATATAGGTATCCTCACCACATACATATATATGTATCCCCACCACACACATATATAGGTATCACCACCACATACATATATAGGTATCCCCACCGCACACATATATAGGTATCCCCACCACATACATATATAGGTATCCCCACACACACACATATATAGGTATCCCCACCACACACATATATAGGTATCACCGCCACATACATATATAGGTATCCCCACCACACACATATATAGGTATCCCCACCACATACATATATAGGTATCCCCACACACACACATATATAGGTATCCCCACCACATACATATATAGGTATCCTCACCACATACATATATAGGTATCCACGCCACACACATATATAGGTCTCCTCACCACACATATATAGGTATCCCCACCACATACATATATAGGTATCCCCACCACATACATATATAGGTATCCCCACCACACAGATCTATAGGTATCCCGGCCACATACATATATAGGTATCCCCACCACACACATATATAGGTATCCCCACCACATACATATATAAGTATCCCCACCACATACATATATAGGTATCCCCATCACACACATATATAGGTATCCCCACCACATACAGATATAGGTATCCTCACCACATGCATATATAGGTATCCTCACCACATACATATATAGGTATTCTCACCACATACATATATAGGTATCCCCACCACACACATATATAGGTATCGCCACCACATACATATATAGGTATCCCCACCACACACATATATAGGTATCCCCACCACATACATATATAGGTATCCCCACACACACACATATATAGGTATCCACCCACATACATATATAGGTATCCTCACCACATACATATATAGGTATCCCCGCCACACACATATATAGGTCTCCCCACCACACACATATATAGGTATCACCACCACACATATATAGGTATCCCCGCCTCACACATATATAGGTATCCCCACCACATACATATATAGGTATCCTCACCACACACATATATAGATATAGGTATCCCCACCACACATATATAGGTATCCCCACCACACACATATATAGGTATCACCACCACATACATATATAGGTATCCCCACCACACACATATATAGGTATCCCCACCACATACATATATAGGTATCCCCACACACACACATATATAGGTATCCCCACCACACACATATATAGGTATCACCGCCACATACATATATAGGTATCCCCACCACACACATATATAGGTATCCCCACCACATACATATATAGGTATCCCCGCCACACACATATATAGGTAACCCACCACATACATATATAGGTATCACCACCACACACATATATAGGTATTACCACCACACACATATATAGGTATCCCCACCACATACATATATAGGTATCCCCACCACATACATATATAGGTATCCTCGCCACACAAATATATAGGTAACCCCACCACACACATATATAGGTATACTCGCCACACACATATATAGGTATCACCACCACACGTATAAATAGGTATCCCCACCACATACATATATAGGTATCCCCACTACCTACATATATAGGTATCCCCACCATATACATATATAGGTATCCCCGCCACACACATATATAGGTATCCCCACCACATACATATATAGGTATCCCCACCACACACATATATAGGAATCCTCGCCACACACATATATAGGTATCACCACCACACACATATATAGGTATCCCCACCACATACATATATAGGTATCCCCACCACATACATATATAGGTATCACCACCACACATATATATAGGTATCCCCACCACATACATATATAGGTATCCCCACCACATACATATATAGGTATCCCCACCACATACATATATAGGTATCCCCGCCACACACATATATAGGTATCCCCACCACATACATATATAGGTATCCCCACCACACACATATATAGGTATCCTCGCCAAACACATATATAGGTATCACCACCACACACATATATAGGTATCCCCACCACATACATATATAGGTATCCCCACCACATACATATATAGGTATCAACACCACACATATATATAGGTATCCCCACCACATACATATATAGGTAACCCCACCACATACATATATAAGTATCCCCACCACATACATATATAGGTCTCCCCACCACACACATATATAGGTATCACCACCACACATATATAGGTATCCCCGCCTCACACATATATAGGTATCCCCACCACATACATATATAGGTATCCTCACCACACACATATATAAATATAGGTATCCCCACCACATACATATATAGGTATCCCCACCACATATATATATAGGTATCCCCGCCACACACATATATAGGTATCCCCACCACATACATATATAGGTATCACCACCACACACATATATAGGTATCACCACCACACACATATATAAGTATCCCCACCACATACATATATAGGTATCCCCACCACATACATATATAGGTATCCTCGCCACACAAATATATAGGTAACCCCACCACACACATATATAGGTATACTCGCCACACACTTATATAGGTATCACCACCACACGTATAAATAGGTATCCCCACCACATACATATATAGGTATCCCCACTACATACATATATAGGTATCCCCACCACATACATATATAGGTATCCCCGCCACACACATATATAGGTATCCCCACCACATACATATATAGGTATCCCCACCACAAACATATATAGGTATCCTCGCCACACACATATATAGGTATCACCACCACACACATATATAGGTATCCCCACCACATACATATATAGGTATCCCCACCACATACATATATAGGTATCACCACCACACATATATATAGGTATCCCCACCACATACATATATAGGTATCCCCACCACATACATATATAGGTATCCCCACCACATACATATATAGGTATCCCCGCCACACACATATATAGGTATCTCCACCACATACATATATAGGTATCCCCACCACACACATATATATGTATCCTCGCCAAACACATATATAGGTATCACCACCACACACATATATAGGTAACCCCACCACATACATATATAGGTATCCTCACCACATACATATATAGGTATCCCAACCACATACATCTATAGGTCTCCCCGCCAAATACATATATAGGTATCCCCATCACATACATATATAGGTATCCCCACCACATACATCTATAGGTCTCCCCGCCACATACATATATATGTATCCCCACCACAAACATATATAGGTATCCCCGCAACATACATCTATAGGTCTTCCCGCCAAATACATATATAGGTATCCCCACCACATACATATATAGGTATCCCCGACACACACATATATAGGTATCCCCACCACATACATATATAGGTATCCTCACCACACACATATATAGATATAGGTATCACCACCACATACATATATAGGTATCCCCACCACATACATATATTGGTATCCTCACCACACACATATATAGGTCTCCCCACCACCACACATATATAGGTCTCCCCTCCACATACATCTATAAGTATCTTCACCACATACATATATAGGTATCCCCGCCACACAAATATATAGGTATTCCCACCACACACATATATAGGTATACTCGCCACACACATATATAGGTATCACCACCACACATATATATATGTATCCCCACCACATACATATATAGGTATCCCCACCACATACATATATAGGTATCCCCACCACATACATATATAGGTATCCACGCCACACACATCTATAGGTATCCCCACCACATACATATATAGGTATCCCCACCACACACATATATAGGTATCCTCGCCACACACATATATAGGTATCACCACCACACACATATATAGGTAGGTATCCCCACCACATACATATATAGGTATCCCCACCACATACATATATAGGTATCACCACCACACATATGTATAGGTATCCCCACCACATACATATATAGGTATCCCCACCACATACATATATAGGTTTCCCCACCACATACATATATAGGTATCCCCGCCACACACATCTATAGGTATCCCCACCACATACACATATAGGTATCCCCACCACACACATATATAGGTATCCTCGCCAAACACATATATAGGTATCCCCACCACATACATATATAGGTATCCCCGCCACATACATATATAGGTATCCCCACCACACACATCTATAGGTATCCCCGCCACATACATATGTAGGTATTCCCACCACACACATATATATAGGTATCACCACCACACACATATATTGATATCACCGCCACATACATATATAGGTCTCCCCGCCACATACATTTATAGGTATCCCCAACACATTCATATATAGGTATCCCCGCCACATACATCTATAGGTATCCCCACCACATACATCTATATGTATCCTCACCACACACATATATAGGTATCCTCACCATACACATATATAGGTATCCCCGCCACACACATATATAGGTATCCCCGCCACACATATATATAGGTATCCTCTCCACACACAGATATAGGTCTCCCCACCACACACACATATAGGTATCCTCACCACATACATATATAGGTATACTCGCCACACACATATATATATATCACCACCACACATATATATAGGTATCCCCACCACATACATATATAGGTATCCCCACCACATACATATATAGGTATCCCCACCACATACATATACAGGTATCCCCACAACATACATATATAGGTATCCCCGCCACACACATCTATAGGTATCCCACCACATACATATATAGGTATCTCCACCACACATATATATAGGTATCCCCACCACATACATATATAGGTATCCCCACCACATACATATATAGGTATCCCCACCACACACATTTATAGGTATCCCCGCCACATACATATATAGGTATCCCCACCACACACATCTATAGGTATCCCCACCACAAACATATATAGGTATCCCCGCAACACATATATAGGTCTCCCCACCACACACATATATAGGTATCACCACCACACATATATAGGTATCCCCGCCACACACATCACCACATACATATAAAGGTATCCTCACCACACACATATATAGGTCTCCCCACCACCACACATATATAGGTCTCCCTCCACATACATCTATAGGTATCCCCACCACATACATATATAGGTATCCCCGCCACACATATATATAGGTATCCCCACCACACACATATATAGGTATACTCGCCAGACACATATATAGGTATCACCACCACACATATATATATAGGTATCCCCACCACATACATATATAGGTATCCCCACCACATACATGTATAGGTATCCCCACAACATACATATATAGGTATCCCCGCCACACACATCTATAGGCATCCCACCACATACATATATAGGTATCCCCACCACACATATATATAGGTATCCCCACCACATACATATATAAGTATCCCCACCACATACATATGTAGGTATCCCCACCACACACATCTATAGGTATCCCCGCCACATACATATATAGGTATCCCCACCACACACATATATAGGTATCCCCACCACAAACAAATATAGGTATCCCCACCACACACATATATATGTATTCCCACCGCACACATATATATAGGTATCACCACCACACACATATATAGGTATCCCCGCCACATACATATATAGGTATCCCCACCACATACATATATAGGTATCCCCGCCACATACATCTATAGGATCCCCAACACATACATCTATAGGTATCCTCACCACACACATATATAGGTATCCTCACCATACACATATATAGGTATCCCCGCCACACACATATATAGGTATCCCCGCCACACACATATATAGGTATCCTCTCCACACACAGATATAGGTCTCCCCACCACACACACATATAGGTATCTTCAACACATACATATATAGGGATCGCCACCACACACATATATAGGTCTCCCCACCACACACATATATAGGTATCACCACCACATACATATATAGGGATCGCCACCACATACATATATAGGTATCCCCACCACACACATATATAGGTATCCCTACCACATACATATATAAGTATCCCCACCACATACATATATAAGTATCCCCACCACATACATATATAGGTATCCCCATCACACACATATATAGGTATCCCCACCACATACATATATAGGTATCCTCACCACATACATATATAGGTATCCTCACCACATAAATATATAGGTATCCTCACCACATACATAAATAGGTATCCCCACCACACACATATATAGGTATCACCACCACATACATATATAGGTATCCCCACCACACACATATATAGGTATCCCCACCACATACATATATAGGTATCCCCACACACACACATATATAGGTATCCCCACCACATACATATATAGGTATCCCAACCACGTACATATATAGGTATCCCCACCACACACATCTATAGCTATCCCCGCCACATACATATATAGGTATCCCCACCACATACATATATAGGTATCCCCACAACAAACATATATAGGTATTCCCACCACACACATCTATAGCTATCCCCGCCACATACATATATAGGTATCCCCACCACACACATCTATAGGTATCCCCACAACAAACATATATAGGTATCCCCACCACACACATATATAGGTATTCCCACCACACACATATATATAGGAATCACCACCACACACATATATAGATATCACCGCCACATACATATATAGGTTTCCCCGCCACATACATCTATAGGTATCCCCAACACATACATATATAGGTATTCCCGCCACATACATCTATAGGTATCCCCACCACATACATCTATAGGTATCCTGACCACACACATATATAGGTATCCTCACCATACTCATATATAGGTATCCCCGCCACACACATATATAGGTATCCCCGCCACACACATATATAGGTATCCTCTCCACACACAGATATAGGTCTCCCCACCACACACACATATAGGTATCCTCACCACATACTTATATAGGTATCCACGCCACACACATATATAGGTATCCCCACCTCACACATATATAGGTATCACCACATCATACATATATAGGTATCGCCACCACATACATATATAGGTATCCCCACCACACACATATATAGGTATCCCCACCACATACATATATAAGTATCCCCACCACATACATATATAGGAATCCCCATCACACACATATATAGGTCTCCCCACCACATACAGATATAGGTATCCTCACCACATACATATATAGGTATCCTCACCACATACATATATAGGTATCCTCACCACATACATATATAGGTTTCCCCACCACACACATATATAGGTATCCCCACATCATACATATATAGGTATCCCCACACACACACATATATAGGTATCCCCACTACATACATATATAGGTATCCTCACCACATACATATATAGGTCTCCCCACCACACACATATATATATATCACCACCACACATATATAGGTATCCCCGCCACACACATATATAGGTCTCCCCGCCACACACATCACCACATACATATATAGGTATCCTCACCACACACATATATAGGTCTCCCCACCACCACACATATATAGGTCTCCCCTCCACATACATATATAGATATCACCACCACACATATATAGGTATCCCCGCCACACACATATATATGTCTCCCCGCCACACACATCACCACATACATATATAGGTATCTTCACCACACACATATATAGGTCTCCCCACCACCACACATATATAGGTCTCCCCTCCACATACATCTATAGGTATCCCCACCACATACATATATAGGTATCCCCGCCACACAAATATATAGGTATCCCCACCACATACATATATAGGTATTCCCACCACACACATATATATAGGAATCACCACCACACACATATATAGATATCACCGCCACATACATATATAGGTCTCCCCGCCACATACATCTATCGGTATCCCCAACACATACATATATAGGTATCCTCGCCACATACATCTATAGGTATCCCCACCACATACATCTATAGGTATCCTCACCACACACATATATAGGTATCCTCACCATACTCATATATAGGTATCCCCGCCACACACATATATAGGTATCCCCGCCACAAACATATATAGGTATCCTCTCCACACACAGATATAGGTCTCCCCACCACACACACATATAGATATCCTCACCACATACTGATATAGGTATCCCCGCCACACACATATATAGGTCTCCCCACCTCACACATATATAGGTATCACCACATCATACATATATAGGTATCGCCACCACATACATATATAGGTATCCCCACCACACACATATATAGGTATCCCCACCACATACATATATAAGTATCCCCACCACATACATATATAGGTATCCCCATCACACACATATATAGGTATCCCCACCACATACAGATATAGGTATCCTCACCACATACATATATAGGTATCCTCACCACATACATATATAGGTATCCTCACCACATACATATATAGGTTTCCCCACCACACACATATATAGGTATCACCACCACATACATATATAGGTATCCCCACCACACACATATATAGGTATCCCCACCACATACATATATAGGTATCCCCACACACACACATATATAGGTATCCCCACCACATACATATATAGGTATCCTCACCACATACATATATAGGTCTCCCCACCACACACATATATAGATATCACCACCACACATATATAGGTATCCCCGCCACACACATATATAGGTCTCCCCGCCACACACATCACCACATACATATATAGGTATCCTCACCACACACATATATAGGTCTCCCCACCACCACACATATATAGGTCTCCCCTCCACATACATATATAGATATCACCACCACACATATATTGGTATCCCCGCCACACACATATATAGGTCTCCCCGCCACACACATCACCACATACATATATAGGTATCCTCACCACACACATATATAGGTCTCCCCACCACCACACATATATAGGTCTCCTCTCCACATACATCTATAGGTCTCCCCACCACACACATATATAGGTATCACCACCACATACATATATAGGGATCGCCACCACATACATATATAGGTATCCCCACCACACACATATATAGGTATCCCCACCACATACATATATAAGTATCCCCACCACATACATATATAAGTATCCCCACCACATACATATATAGGTATCCCCATCACACACATATATAGGTATCCCCACCACATACATATATAGGTATCCTCACCACATACATATATAGGTATCCTCACCACATAAATATATAGGTATCCTCACCACATACATAAATAGGTATCCCCACCACACACATATATAGGTATCACCACCACATACATATATAGGTATCCCCACCACACACATATATAGGTATCCCCACCACATACATATATAGGTATCCCCACACACACACATATATAGGTATCCCCACCACATACATATATAGGTATCCCAACCACGTACATATATAGGTATCCCCACCACACACATCTATAGCTATCCCCGCCACATACATATATAGGTATCCCCACCACATACATATATAGGTATCCCCACAACAAACATATATAGGTATTCCCACCACACACATCTATAGCTATCCCCGCCACATACATATATAGGTATCCCCACCACACACATCTATAGGTATCCCCACAACAAACATATATAGGTATCCCCACCACACACATATATAGGTATTCCCACCACACACATATATATAGGAATCACCACCACACACATATATAGATATCACCGCCACATACATATATAGGTTTCCCCGCCACATACATCTATAGGTATCCCCAACACATACATATATAGGTATCCCCGCCACATACATCTATAGGTATCCCCACCACATACATCTATAGGTATCCTGACCACACACATATATAGGTATCCTCACCATACTCATATATAGGTATCCCCGCCACACACATATATAGGTATCCCCGCCACACACATATATAGGTATCCTCTCCACACACAGATATAGGTCTCCCCACCACACACACATATAGGTATCCTCACCACATACTTATATAGGTATCCCCGCCACACACATATATAGGTCTCCCCACCTCACACATATATAGGTATCACCACATCATACATATATAGGTATCGCCACCACATACATATATAGGTATCCCCACCACACACATATATAGGTATCCCCACCACATACATATATAAGTATCCCCACCACATACATATATAGGAATCCCCATCACACACATATATAGGTATCCCCACCACATACAGATATAGGTATCCTCACCACATACATATATAGGTATCCTCACCACATACATATATAGGTATCCTCACCACATACATATATAGGTTTCCCCACCACACACATATATAGGTATCACCACCACATACATATATAGGTATCCCCACCACACACATATATAGGTATCCCCACCACATACATATATAGGTATCCCCACACACACACATATATAGGTATCCCCACCACATACATATATAGGTATCCTCACCACATACATATATAGGTCTCCCCACCACACACATATATAGATATCACCACCACACATATATAGGTATCCCCGCCACACACATATATAGGTCTCCCCGCCACACACATCACCACATACATATATAGGTATCCTCACCACACACATATATAGGTCTCCCCACCACCACACATATATAGGTCTCCCCTCCACATACATATATAGATATCACCACCACACATATATAGGTATCCCCGCCACACACATATATAGGTCTCCCCGCCACACACATCACCACATACATATATAGGTATCCTCACCACACACATATATAGGTCTCCCCACCACCACACATATATAGGTCTCCTCTCCACATACATCTATAGGTATCCCCACCACATACATATATAGGTATCCCCGCCACACAAATATATAGGTATCCCCACCACACACATATATAGGTATACTCGCCACACACATATATAGGTATCACCACCACACACATATATAGGTATCCCCACCACATACATATATAGGTATCCCCACCACATACATATATAGGTATCACCACCACACATATATATATAGGTATCCCCACCACATACGTATATAGGTATCCCCACCACATAAATATATAGGTATCCCCACCACATACATATATAGGTATCCCCGCCACACACATCTATAGTTATCCCCACCACATACATATATAGGTATCCCCACCACACGCATATATAGGTATCCTCCCCAAACACATCTATAGGTATCCCCACCACAAACATATATTGGTATCCCCACCACACACATATATAGGTATTCCCACCACACACATATATATAGGTATCACCACCACACACATATATAGGTATCACCACCACATACATATATAGGTCTCACAGCCACATACATCTATAGGTATCCCCAACACATACATATATAGGTATCCCCGCCACATACATCTATAGGTATCCCCACCACACACATATATAGGTATCCTCACCATACACATATATAGGTATCCCCGCCACACACATATATAGGTATCCCCGCCACACACATATATAGGTATCCTCTCCACACACAGATATAGGTCTCCCCACCACACACACATATAGGTATCCTCACCACATACATATATAGGTATCCCCGCCACACACATATATAGGTCTTCCCACCACACACATATATAGGTATCACCACCACATACATATATAGGTATCGCCACCACATACATATATAGGTATCCCCACCACACACATATATAGGTATCCCCACCACATACATATATAGGTATCCCCACACACACACATATATAGGTATCCCCACCACATACATATATAGGTATCCTCACAACATACATATATAGGTATCCCCGCCACACACATATATAGGTTTCCCCACCACACACATATATAGGTATCTCCACCACACATATATAGGTATCCCCGCCACACACATATATAGGTCTCCCCGCCACATACATCACCACATACATATATAGGTATCCTCACCACACACATATATAGGTCTCCCCACCACCACACACATATAGGTCTCCCCTCCACATACATCTATAGGTATCCCCACCACATACATATATAGGTATCCCCTCCACATACATCAATAGGTATCCCCACCACATACATATATAGGTATCCCCGCCACACAAATATATAGATATCCCCACCACAAACATATATAGGTATACTCGCCACACACATATATAGGTATCACCACCACACATATATATAGGTATCCCCACCACATACATATATAGGTATCCCCACACACACACATATATAGGTATCCCCACCACATACATATATAGGTATCCTCACCACATACATATATAGGTCTCCCCACCACACACATATATAGATATCACCACCACACATATATAGGTATCCCCGCCACACACATATATAGGTCTCCCCGCCACACACATCACCACATACATATATAGGTATCCTCACCACACACATATATAGGTCTCCCCACCACCACACATATATAGGTCTCCCCTCCACATACATATATAGATATCACCACCACACATATATAGGTATCCCCGCCACACACATATATAGGTCTCCCCGCCACACACATCACCACATACATATATAGGTATCCTCACCACACACATATATAGGTCTCCCCACCACCACACATATATAGGTCTCCTCTCCACATACATCTATAGGTATCCCCACCACATACATATATAGGTATCCCCGCCACACAAATATATAGGTATCCCCACCACACACATATATAGGTATACTCGCCACACACATATATAGGTATCACCACCACACACATATTTAGGTATCCCCACCACATACATATATAGGTATCCCCACCACATACATATATAGGTATCACCACCACACATATATATATAGGTATCCCCACCACATACGTATATAGGTATCCCCACCACATAAATATTTAGGTATCCCCACCACATACATATATAGGTATCCCCGCCACACACATCTATAGATATCCCCACCACATACATATATAGGTATCCCCACCACACGCATATATAGGTATCCTCCCCAAACACATCTATAGGTATCCCCACCACAAACATATATAGGTATCCCCACCACACACATATATAGGTATTCCCACCACACACATATATATAGGTATCACCACCACACACATATATAGGTATCACCACCACATACATATATAGGTCTCACAGCCACATACATCTATAGGTATCCCCAACACATACATATATAGGTATCCCCGCCACATACATCTATAGGTATCCCCACCACACACATATATAGGTATCCTCACCATACACATATATAGGTATCCCCGCCACACACATATATAGGTATCCCCGCCACACACATATATAGGTATCCTCTCCACACACAGATATAGGTCTCCCCACCACACACACATATAGGTATCCTCACCACATACATATATAGGTATCCCCGCCACACACATATATAGGTCTTCCCACCACACACATATATAGGTATCACCACCACATACATATATAGGTATCGCCACCACATACATATATAGGTATCCCCACCACCATCATATATAGGTATCCCCACCACATACATATATAGGTATCCCCACACACACACATATATAGGTATCCCCACCACATACATATATAGGTATCCTCACAACATACATATATAGGTATCCCCGCCACACACATATATAGGTTTCCCCACCACACACATATATAGGTATCTCCACCACACATATATAGGTATCCCCGCCACACACATATATAGGTCTCCCCGCCACATACATCACCACATACATATATAGGTATCCTCACCACACACATATATAGGTCTCCCCACCACCACACACATATAGGTCTCCCCTCCACATACATCTATAGGTATCCCCACCACATACATATATAGGTATCCCCTCCACATACATCAATAGGTATCCCCACCACATACATATATAGGTATCCCCGCCACACAAATATATAGATATCCCCACCACAAACATATATAGGTATACTCGCCACACACATATATAGGTATCACCACCACACATATATATAGGTATCCCCACCACATACATATATAGGTATCCCCACCACACACATCTATAGGTATCCCCACCACATACATATATAGGTATCCCACCACACACATATATAGGTATCCTCGCCACACACATATATAGGTATCACCACCACACACATATACAGGTATCCCCACCGCATACATATATAGGTATCCCCACCACATACATATATAGGTATCACCACCACACATATATATATAGGTATCCCCACCACATACATATATAGGTATCCCCACCACATACATATATAGGTATCCCCACCACATACATCTATAGGTATCCCCACCACATACATCTATAGGTATCCCCAACACATACATATATAGGTATCCCCACCACATACATATATAGGAATCCCCACCACACACATATATAGGTATCCCCGCCACACACATAAATAGGTATCCCCGCCACACACATATATAGGTATCCTCTCCACACACAGATATAGGTCTCCCCACACACACACATATAGGTATCCTCACCACATACATATATAGGTATCCCCGCCACACACATATATAGGTCTTCCCACCACACACACATATAGGTATCACCACCACATACATATATAGGTATCGCCACCACATACATATATAGGTATCCCCACCACACACATATATAGGTATCCCCACCAAATACATATATAGGTATCACCACCACACATATATATATAGGTATCCCCACCACATACATATACAGGTATCCCCACCGCATACATATATAGGTATCCCCACCACACACAGATATAGGTCTCCCCACACACACACATATAGGTATCCTCGCCACACACATATATAGGTATCACCACCACACACATATACAGGTATCCCCACCGCATACATATATAGGTATCCCCACCACATACATATATAGGTATCACCACCACACATATATATATAGGTATCCCCACCACATACATATATAGGTATCCCCACCACATACATATATAGGTATCCCCACCACATACATCTATAGGTATCCCCTCCACATACATCTATAGGTATCCCCAACACATACATATATAGGTATCCCCACCACATACATATATAGGAATCCCCACCACACACATATATAGGTATCCCCGCCACACACATAAATAGGTATCCCCGCCACACACATATATAGGTATCCTCTCCACACACAGATATAGGTCTCCCCACACACACACATATAGGTATCCTCACCACATACATATATAGGTATCCCCGCCACACACATATATAGGTCTTCCCACCACACACATATATAGGTATCACCACCACATACATATATAGGTATCGCCACCACATACATATATAGGTATCCCCACCACACACATATATAGGTATCCCCACCAAATACATATATAGGTATCACCACCACACATATATATATAGGTATCCCCACCACATACATATATAGGTATCCCCACCACATACCTATATAGGTATCCCCACCACATACATATATAGGTATCCCCGCCACACACATCTATAGGTATCCCCACCACATACATATATAGGTATCCCCACCACACGCATATATAGGTATCCTCGCCAAACACATATATAGGTATCACCACCACACACATATATAGGTAACCCCACCACATACATATATAGGTATCCCCACCACATGCATATATAGGTATCCCCACGACATACATATATAGGTATCCCCACCACACACATCTATAGGTATCCCCACCAAATACATATATAGGTATCCCCACCACACACATCTATAGGTATCCCCACCACAAACATATATAGGTATCCCCACCACACACATATATAGGTATTCCCACCACACACATATATATAGGTATCACCACCACACACATATATAGGTATCCCCGCCACACACATATATAGGTATCCCCGCCACACACATATATAGGTATCCTCTCCACACACAGATATAGGTTTCCCACCACACACACATATAGGTATCCTCACCACATACATATATAGGTATCCCCGCCACACACATATATAGGTCTTCCCACCACACACATATATAGGTATCACCACCACATACATATATAGGTATCACCACCACACACATATATAGGTATCCCCACCACATACATATATAGGTATCTCCACCACATACATATATAGGTATCACCACCTCACATATATATATAGGTATCCCCACCACATACATATATAGGTATCCCCACCACATACATATATAGGTATCCCCGCCACATACATATATAGGTATCCCCGCCACACACATCTATAGGTATCCCCACCACATACATATATAGGTATCCCCACCACACGCATATATAGGTATCCTCGCCAAACACATATATAGGTATCACCACCACACACATATATAGGTAACCCCACCACATACATATATAGGTATCCCCACCACATACATATATAGGTATCCCCACCACATACATATATAGGTATCCCCACCACACACATCTATAGGTATCCCTACCACATACATATATAGGTATCCCCACCACACACATCTATAGGTATCCCCACCACAAACATATATAGGTATCCCCACCACACACATATATAGGTATCACCACCACACACATATATAGGTATCACCACCAAATACATATATAGGTATCCCCACCACACACATATATAGGTATCCCCACCACATACATATATAGGTATCCCCACACACACATATATAGGTATCCCCACCACATACATATATAGGTATCCTCACCACATACATATATAGGTATCCCCGCCACACACATATATAGGTCTCCCCACCACACACATATATAGGTATCACCACCACACATATATAGGTATCCTCGCCACACACATATATAGGTCTCCCCGCCACACACATCACCACATACATATAAAGGTATCCTCACCACACACATATATAGGTCTCCCCACCACCACACATATATAGGTCTCCCCTCCACATACATCTATAGGTATCCCCACCACATACATATATAGGTATCCCCGTCACATAAATATATAGGTATCCCCACCACACACATATATAGGTATACTCGCCACACACATATATAGGTATCACCACCACACATATATATAGGTATCCCCACCACATACATATATAGGTATCCCCACCACATACATATACAGGTATCCCCACAACATACATATATAGGTATCCCCGCCACACACATCTATAGGTATCCCACCACATACATATATAGGTATCTCCACCACACATATATATAGGTATCCCCACCACATACATATATAGGTATCCCCACCACATACATATATAGGTATCCCCACCACACACATTTATAGGTATCCCCGCCACATACATATATAGGTATCCCCACCACACACATCTATAGGTATCCCCACCACAAACATATATAGGTATCCCCGCAACACATATATAGGTCTCCCCACCACACACATATATAGGTATCACCACCACACATATATAGGTATCCCCGCCACACACATATATAGGTATCCCCGCCACACACATCACCACATACATATAAAGGTATCCTCACCACACACATATATAGGTCTCCCCACCACCACACATATATAGGTCTCCCCTCCACATACATCTATAGGTATCCCCACCACATACATATATAGGTATCCCCGCCACACATATATATAGGTATCCCCACCACACACATATATAGGTATACTCGCCACACACATATATAGGTATCACCACCACACATATATATATAGGTATCCCCACCACATACATATATAGGTATCCCCACCACATACATATATAGGTATCCCCACAACATACATATATAGGTATCCCCGCCACACACATCTATAGGCATCCCACCACATACATATATAGGTATCCCCACCACACATATATATAGGTATCCCCACCACATACATATATAGGTATCCCACCACATACATATGTAGGTATCCCCACCACACACATCTATAGGTATCCCCGCCACATACATATATAGGTATCCCCACCACACACATATATAGGTATCCCCACCACAAACATATATAGGTATCCCCACCACACACATATATATGTATTCCCACCGCACACATATATATAGGTATCACCACCACACACATATATAGGTATCCCCGCCACATACATATATAGGTATCCCCACCACATACATATATAGGTATCCCCGCCACATACATCTATAGGTATCCCCACCACATACATCTATAGGTATCCTCACCACACACATATATAGGTATCCTCACCATACACATATATAGGTATCCCCGCCACACACATATATATGTATCCCCGCCACACACATATATAGGTATCCTCTCCACACACAGATATAGGTCTCCCCACCACACACACATATAGGTATCCTCAGCACATACATATATAGGTATCCCCGCCACACACATATATAGGTCTCCCCACCACACACATATATAGGTATCACCACCACATACATATATAGAGATCGCCACCACATACATATATAGGTATCCCCACCACACACATATATAGGTATTCCCACCACATACATATATAAGTATCCCACCACATACATATATAAGTATCCCCACCACATACATATATAGGTATCCCCATCACACACATATATAGGTATCCCCACCACATACATATATAGGTATCCTCACCACATACATATATAGGTATCCTCACCACATAAATATATAGGTATCCTCACCACATACATAAATAGGTATCCCCACCACACACATATATAGGTATCACCACCACATACATATATAGGTATCCCCACCACACACATATATAGGTATCCCCACCACATACATATATAGGTATCCCCTCACACACACATATATAGGTATCCCCACCACATACATATATAGGTATCCCCACCACGTACATATATAGGTATCACCACCACACACTTCTATAGCTATCCCCGCCACATACATATATAGGTATCCCCACCACATACATATATAGGTATCCCCACAACAAACATATATAGGTATCCCCACCACACACATCTATAGCTATCCCCGCCACATACATATATAGGTATCCCCACCACACACATCTATAGGTATCCCCACAACAAACATATATAGGTATCCCCACCACACACATATATAGGTATCCTCACCACATACTTATATAGGTATCCCCGCCACACACATATATAGGTCTCCCCACCTCACACATATATAGGTATCACCACATCATACATATATAGGTATCGCCACCACATACATATATAGGTATCCCCACCACACACATATATAGGTATCCCCACCACATACATATATAAGTATCCCCACCACATACATATATAGGTATCCCCATCACACACATATATAGGTATCCCCAGCACATACAGATATAGGTATCCTCACCACATACATATATAGGTATCCTCACCACATACATATATAGGTATCCTCACCACATACATATATAGGTTTCCCCACCACACACATATATAGGTATCCCCACATCATACATATATAGGTATCCCCACACACACACATATATAGGTATCCCCACCACATACATATATAGGTATCCTCACCACATACATATATAGGTCTCCCCACCACACACATATATAGATATCACCACCACACATATATAGGTATCCCCGCCACACACATATATAGGTCTCCCCGCCACACACATCACCACATACATATATAGGTATCCTCACCACACACATATATAGGTCTCCCCACCACCACACATATATAGGTCTCCCCTCCACATACATATATAGATATCACCACCACACATATATAGGTATCCGCGCCACACACATATATAGGTCTCCCCGCCACACACATCACCACATACATATATAGGTATCCTCACCACACACATATATAGGTCTCCCCACCACCACACATATATAGGTCTCCCCTCCACATACATCTATAGGTATCCCCACCACATACATATATAGGTATCCCCGCCACACAAATATATAGGTATCCCCACCACATACATATATAGGTATTCCCACCACACACATATATATAGGAATCACCACCACACACATATATAGATATCACCGCCACATAGATATATAGGTCTCCCCGCCACATACATCTATCGGTATCCCAACACATACATATATAGGTATCCTCGCCACATACATCTATAGGTATCCCCACCACATACATCTATAGGTATCCTCACCACACACATATATAGGTATCCTCACCATACTCATATATAGGTATCCCCACAACACACATATATAGGTATCCCCGCCACACACATATATAGGTATCCTCTCCACACACAGATATAGGTCTCCCCACCACACACACATATATGTATCCTCACCACATACTGATATAGGTATCCCCGCCACACACATATATAGGTCTCCCCACCTCACACATATATAGGTATCACCACATCATACATATATAGGTATCGCCACCACATACATATATAGGTATCCCCACCACACACATATATAGGTATCCCCACCACATACATATATAAGTATCCCCACCACATACATATATAGGTATCCCCACACACACATATATAGGTATCACCACCACATACAGATATAGGTATCCTCACCACATACATATATAGGTATCCTCACCACATACATATATAGGTATCCTCACCACATACATATATAGGTTTCCCCACCACACACATATATAGGTATCACCACCACATACATATATAGGTATCCCCACCACACACATATATAGGTATCCCCACCACATACATATATAGGTATCCCCACACACACACATATATAGGTATCCCCACCACATACATATATAGGTATCCTCACCACATACATATATAGGTCTCCCCACCACACACATATATAGATATCACCACCACACATATATAGGTATCCCCGCCACACACATATATAGGTCTCCCCGCCACCACACATATATAGGTCTCCCCTCCACATACATATAAAGATATCACCACCACACATATATAGGTATCCCCGCCACACACATATATAGGTCTCCCCGCCACACACATCACCACATACATATATAGGTATCCTCACCACACACATATATAGGTCTCCCCACCACCACACATATATAGGTCTCCCCTCCACATACATCTATAGGTATCCCCACCACATACATATATAGGTATCCCCGCCACACAAATATATAGGTATCCCCACCACACACATATATAGGTATACTCGCCACACACATATATAGGTATCACCACCACACACATATATAGGTATCCCCACCACATACATATATAGGTATCCCCACCACATACATATATAGGTATCACCACCACACATATATATATAGGTATCCCACCACATACATATATAGGTATCCCCACCACATAAATATATAGGTATCCCCACCACATACATATATAGGTATCCCCGCCACACACATCTATAGGTATCCCCACCACATACATAGGTATCCCCACCACACGCATATATAGGTATCCTCGCCAAACACATATATAGGTATCACCACCACACACATATATAGGTAACCCCACCACATACATATATAGGTATCCCCACCACATACATATATAGGTATCCCCACCACACACATCTATAGGTATCCCCATCACATACATATATAGGTATCCCCACCACACACATCTATAGGTATCCCCACCACAAACATATATAGGTATCCACACCACACACATATATAGGTATTCCCACCACACACATATATATAGGTATCACCACCACACACATATATAGGTATCACCACCACATACATATATAGATCTCCCCGCCACATACATCTATAGGTATCCCCAACACATACATATATAGGTATCCCCGCCACATACATCTATAGGTATCCCCACCACACACATATATAGGTATCCTCACCATACACATATATAGGTATCCCCGCCACACACATATATAGGTATCCCCGCCACACACATATATAGGTATCCTCTCCACACACAGATATAGGTCTCCCCACACACACACATATAGGTATCCTCACCACATACATATATAGGTATCCCCGCCACACACATATATAGGTCTTCCCACCACACACATATATAGGTATCACCACCACATACATATATAGGTATCGCCACCACATACATATATAGGTATCCCCACCACACACATATATAGGTATCTATATAGGTGAGGATACATATATAGGTATCCCCACACACACACATATATAGGTATCCCCACCACATACATATATAGATATCCTCACAACATACATATATAGGTATACCCGCCACACACATATATAGGTCTCCCCACCACACACATATATAGGTATCTCCACCACACATATATAGGTATCCCCGCCACACACATATATAGGTCTCCCCGCCACATACATCACCACATACATATATAGGTATCCTCACCACACACATATATAGGTCTCCCCACCACCACACACATATAGGTCTCCCCTCCACATACATCTATAGGTATCCCCACCACATACTTATATAGGTATCCCCTCCACATACATCTATAGGTATCCGCACCACATACATATATAGGTATCCCCGCCACACAAATATATAGATATCCCCACCACACACATATATAGGTATACTCGCCACACACATTTATAGGTATCACCACCACACATATATATAGGTATCCCCACCACATACATATATAGGTATCCCCACCACACACATCTATAGGTATCCCCACCACATACATATATAGGTATCCCCACCACACACATATATAGGTATCCTCGCCACACACATATATAGGTATCACCACCACACACATATACAGGTATCCCCACCACATACATATATAGGTATCCCCACCACATACATATATAGGTATCACCACCACACATATATATATAGGTATCCCCACCACATACATATATAGGTATCCCCACCAGATACATATATAGGTATCCCCACCACATACATCTATAGGTATCCCCAACACATACATATATAGGTATCCCCACCACATACATATATAGGAATCCCCACCACACACATATATAGGTATCCCCGCCACACACATATATAGGTATCCCCGCCACACACATATATAGGTATCCTCTCCACACACAGATATAGGTCTCCCCACACACACACATATAGGTATCCTCACCACATACATATATAGGTATCCCCGCCACACACATATATAGGTCTTCCCACCACACACATATATAGGTATCACCACCACATACATATATAGGTATCGCCACCACATACATATATAGGTATCCCCACCACACACATATATAGGTATCCCCACCAAATACATATATAGGTATCACCACCACACATATATATATAGGTATCCCCACCACATACATATATAGGTATCCCCACCACATACCTATATAGGTATCCCCACCACATACATATATAGGTATCCCCGCCACACACATCTATAGGTATCCCCACCACATACATATATAGGTATCCCCACCACACGCATATATAGGTATCCTCGCCAAACACATATATAGGTATCACCACCACACACATATATAGGTAACCCCACCACATACATATATAGGTATCCCCACCACATACATATATAGGTATCCCCACCACATACATATATAGGTATCCCCACCACACAAATCTATAGGTATCCCCACCAAATACATATATAGGTATCCCCACCACACACATCTATTGGTATCCCCACCACAAACATATATAGGTATCCCCACCACACACATATATAGGTATTCCCACCACACACATACATATATAGGTATCACCACCACACACATATATAGGTATCACCACCACATACATATATAGGTCTCCCCGCCACATACATCTATAGGTATCCCCAACACATACATATATAGGTATCCCCGCCACATACATCTATAGGTATCCCCACCACACACATATATAGGTATCATCACCATACACATATATAGGTATCCCCGCCACACACATATATAGGTATCCCCGCCACACACATATATAGGTATCCTCTCCACACACAGATATAGGTCTCCCCACCACACACACATATAGGTATCCTCACCACATACATATATAGGTATCCCCGCCACACACATATATAGGTCTTCCCACCACACACATATATAGGTATCACCACCACATACATATATAGGTATCGCCACCACACACATATATAGGTATCCCCACCACATACATATATAAGTATCCCCACCACATACATATATAGGTATCACCACCACACATATATATATAGGTATCCCCACCACATACATATATAGGTATCCCCACCACATACATATATAGGTATCCCCACCACATACATATATAGGTATCCCCGCCACACACATCTATAGGTATCCCCACCACATACATATATAGGTATCCCCACCACACGCATATATAGGTATCCTCGCCAAACACATATATAGGTATCACCACCACACACATATATAGGTAACCCCACCACATACATATATAGGTATCCCCACCACATACATATATAGGAATCCCCACCACATACATATATAGGTATCCCCACCACACACATCTATAGGTATCCCTACCACATACATATATAGGTATCCCCACCACACACATCTATAGGTATCCCCACCACAAACATATATAGGTATCCCCACCACACACATATATAGGTATTCCCACCACCCACATATATATAGGTATCACCACCACACACATATATAGGTATCACCACCACATACATATATAGGTCTCCCCGCCACATACATCTATAGGTATCCCCAACACATACATATATAGGTATTCCCGCCACATACATCTATAGGTATCCCCACCACACACATATATAGGTATCCTCGCCATACACATATATAGGTATCCCCGCCACACACATATATAGGTATCCCCGCCACACACATATATAGGTATCCTCTCCACACACAGATATATGTCTCCCCACCACACACACATATAGGTATCCTCACCACATACATATATAGGTATCCCCGCCACACACATATATAGGTCTTCCCACCACACACATATATAGGTATCACCACCACATACATATATAGGTATCGCCACCACATACATATATAGGTATCCCCACCACACACATATATAGGTATCCCCACCACATACATATATAGGTATCCCCACACACACACATATATAGGTATCCCCACCACATACATATATAGGTATCCTCACAACATACATATATAGGTATCCCCGCCACACACATATATAGGTCTCCCCACCACACACACATATAGGTATCTCCACCACACATATATAGGTATCCCCGCCACACACATATATAGGTCTCCTCGCCACATACATCACCACATACATATATGGTATCCTCACCACACACATATATAGGTCTCCCCACCACCATACACATATAGGTCTCCCCTCCACATACATCTATAGGTATCCCCACCACATACATATATAGGTATCCCCTCCACATACATATATAGGTATCCCCACCACATACATATATAGGTATCCTCACAACATACATATATAGGTATACCCGCCACACACATATATAGGTCTCCCCACCACACACATATATATGTATCTGCACCACACATATATAGGTATCCCCGCCACACACATATATAGGTATCCCCGCCACATACATCACCACAAACATATATAGGTATCCTCAACACACACATATATAGGTCTCCCCACCACCACACACATATAGGTCTCCCCTCCGCATACATCTATAGGTATCCCCACCACATACATATATAGGTATCCCCTCCACATACATCTATAGGTATCCCCACCACATACATATATAGGTATCCCCGCCACACAAATATATAGGTATCCCCACCACACACATATATAGGTATACTCGCCACACACATATATAGGTATCACCACCACACATATATATAGGTATCCCCACCACATACATATATAGGTATCCCCACCACACACATCTATAGGTATCCCCACCACATACATATATAGGTATCCCCACCACACACATATATAGGTATCCTCGCCACACACATATATAGGTATCACCACCACCCACATATACAGGTATCCCCACCACATACATATATAGGTATCCCCACCACATACATATATAGGTATCACCACCACACATATATATATGTGTATCCCCACCACATACATATATAGGTATCCCCACCACAAACATATATAGGTATCCCCACCACATACATATATAGGTATCCCCGCCACACACATCTATAGGTATCCCAACCACATACATATATAGGTATCCCCACCACACGCATATATAGGTATCCTCGCCAAACACATATATAGGTATCACCACCCCACACATATATAGGTAACCCCACCACATACATATATAGGTATCCCCACCACATACATATATAGGTATCCCCACCACATACATATATAGGTATCCCAACCACACACATCTATAGGTATCCCCACCACATACATATATAGGTATCCCCACCACACACATATATAGGTCTTCCCACCACAAACATATATAGGTATCCCCACCACACACATATATAGGTATTCCCACCACACACATATATAAAGGTATCACCACCACACACATATATAGGTATCACCACCACATACATATATAGGTCTCCCCGCCACATACATCTATAGGTATCCCCAACACATACATATATAGGTATCCACGCCACATACATCTATAGGTATCCCCACCACACACATATATAGGTATCCTCTCCATACTCATATATAGGTATCCCCGCCACACACATATATAGGTATCCCCGCCACACACATATATAGGTATCCTCTCCACACACAGATATAGATCTCCCCTCCACACACACATTTAGGTATCCTCACCACATACATATATAGGTATCCCCGCCTCACACATATATATAGGTATCACCACCACATACATATATAGGTCTCCCCGCCACATACATCTATAGGTATCCCCAACACATACATATATAGGTATTCCCGCCACATACATCTATAGGTATCCCCACCACACACATATATAGGTATCCTCACCATACACATATATAGGTATCCCCGCCACACACATATATAGGTATCCCCGCCACACACATATATAGGTATCCTCTCCACACACAGATATAGGTCTCCCCACCACACACACATATAGGTATCCTCACCACATACATATATAGGTATCCCCGCCACACACATATATAGGTCTTCCCACCACACACATATATAGGTATCACCACCACATACATATATAGGTATCGCCACCACATACATATATAGGTATCCCCACCACACACATATATAGGTATCCCCACCACATACATATATAGGTATCCCCACACACACACATATATAGGTATCCCCACCACATACATATATAGGTATCCTCACAACATACATATATAGGTATCCCCGCCACACACATATATAGGTCTCCCCACCACACACACATATAGGTATCTCCACCACACATATATAGGTATCCCCGCCACACACATATATAGGTCTCCCCGCCACTTACATCACCACATACATATATAGGTATCCTCACCACACACATATATAGGTCTCCCCACCACCATACACATATAGGTCTCCCATCCACATACATCTATAGGTATCCCCACCACATACATATATAGGTATCCCCTCCTCATACATCTATAGGTATCCCCACCACATACATATATAGGTATCCTCACAACATACATATATAGGTATCCCCGCCACACACATATATAGGTCTCCCCACCACACACATATATAGGTATCTCCACCACACATATATAGGTATCCCCGCCACACACATATATAGGTCTCCCCGCCACATACATCAACACAAACATATATAGGTATCCTCACCACACACATATATTGGTCTCCCCACCACCACACACATATAGGTCTCCACTCCGCATACATCTATAGGTATCCCCACCACATACATATATAGGTATCCCCTCCACATACATCTATAGGTATCCCCACCACATACATATATAGGTATCCCCGCCACACAAATATATAGGTATCCCCACCACACACATATATAGGTATACTCGCCACACACATATATAGGTGTCACCACCACACATATATATAGGTATCCCCACCACATACATATATAGGTATCCCCACCACACACATCTATAGGTATCCCCACCACATACATATCTAGGTATCCCCACCACACACATATATAGGTATCCGCGCCACACACATAAATAGGTATCACCACCACACACATATACAGGTATCCCCACCACATACATATATAGGTATCCCCACCACATACATATATAGGTATCACCACCACACATATATATATAGGTATCCCCACCACATACATATATAGGTATCCCCACCACATACATATATAGGTATCCCCACCACATACATATATAGGTATCCCCGCCACACACATCTATAGCTATCCCCACCACATACACATATAGGTATCCCCACCACACGCATATATAGGTATCCTCGCCAAACACATATATAGGTATCACCACCCCACACATATATAGGTAACCCCACCACATACATATATAGGTATACCCACCACATACATATATAGGTATCCCCACCACATACATATATAGGTATCCCCACCACACACATCTATATGTATCCCCACCACATACATATATAGGTATCCCCACCACACACATCTATAGGTATCCCCACCATAAACATATATAGGTATCCCCACCACACACATATATAGGTATTCCCACCACACACATATATAAAGGTATCACCACCACACACATATATAGGTATCACCACCACATACATATATAGGTCTCCCCGCCACATACATCTATAGGTATCCCCAACACATACATATATAGGTATCCACGCCACATACATCTATAGGTATCCCCACCACACACATATATAGGTATCCTCTCCATACACATATATAGTTATCCCCGCCACACACATATATAGGTATCCCCGCCACACACATATATAGGTATCCTCTCCACACACAGATATAGATCTCCCCTCCACACACACATCTAGGTATCCTCACCACATACATATATAGGTATCCCCGCCACACACATATATAGGTCTTCCCACCACACACATATATAGGTATCACCACCACATACATATATAGGTATCGCCACCACATACATATATAGGTATCCCCACCACACACATATATAGGTATCCCCACCACATACATCTATAGGTATCACCACCACACATATATATAGGTATCCCCACCACATACATATATAGGTATCCCCACCACATACATATATAGGTATCCCCACCACATACATATATAGGTATCCCCGCCCCACACATCTATAGGTATCCCCACCACACACATATATAGGTATCCCCACCACATACATATATGGGTATCCTCACCAGACACATATATAGGTATCCCCACCACATACATATATAGGTATCACCACCACATACATCTATAGGTATCACCACCACATACATATATAGGTATCCCCACCATATACATATATAGGTCTCACCACCACACACATATAGGTCTCCACTCCGCATACATCTATAGGTATCCCCACCACATACATATATAGGTATCCCCTCCACATACATCTATAGGTATCCCCACCACATACATCTATAGGTCTCCCCGGCACATACATATATAGGTATCCCCACCACAAACATATATAGGTATCCTCGCCACATACATATATAGGTCTCCCCCGCCAAATACATATATAGGTATCCCCACCACATACATATATAGGTATCCCCACCACACACATATATAGGTATCCCCACCACATACATATATGGGTATCCTCACCACACACATATATAGGTATCCCCACCACATACATATATAGGTATCACCACCACATACATCTATAGGTATCACCACCACATACATATATAGGTATCCCCACCATATACATATATAGGTCTCACCACCACACACATATAGGTCTCCACTCCGCATACATCTATAGGTATCCCCACCACATACATATATAGGTATCCCCTCCACATACATCTATAGGTATCCCCACCACATACATATATAGGTATCCCCGCCACACAAATATATAGGTATCCCCACCACACACATATATAGGTATACTCGCCACACACATATATAGGTATCACCACCACACATATATATAGGTATCCCCACCACATACATATATAGGTATCCCCACCACACACATCTATAGGTATCCCCACCACATACATATATAGGTATCCCCACCACACACATATATAGGTATCCTCGCCACACACATATATAGGTATCACCACCACACACATATACAGGTATCCCCACCACATACATATATAGGTATCCCCACCACATACATATATAGGTATCACCACCACACATATATATATAGGTATCCCCACCACATACATATATAGGTATCCCCACCACATACATATATAGGTATCCCCACCACATACATATATAGGTATCCCCGCCACACACATCTATAGGTATCCCCACCACATACATATATAGGTATCCCCACCACACGCATATATAGGTATCCTCGCCAAACACATATATAGGTATCACCACCCCACACATATATAGGTAACCCCACCACATACATATATAGGTATCCCCACCACATACATATATAGGTATCCCCACCACATACATATATAGGTATCCCCTCCACACACATCTATAGGTATCCCCACCACATACATATATAGGTATCCCCACCACACACATCTATAGGTATCCCCACCACAAACATATATAGGTATCCCCACCACACACATATATAGGTATTCCCACCACACACATATATAAAGGTATCACCACCACACACATATATAGGTATCACCACCATATACATATATAGGTCTCCCCGCCACATACATCTATAGGTATCCCCAACACATACATATATAGGTATCCACGCCACATACATCTATAGGTATCCCCACCACACACATATATAGGTATCCTCTCCATACACATATATAGGTATCCCCGCCACACACATATATAGGTATCCCCGCCACACACATATATAGGTATCCTCTCCACACACAGATATAGATCTCCCCTCCACACACACATCTAGGTATCCTCACCACATACATATATAGGTATCCCCGCCACACACATATATAGGTCTTCCCACCACACACATATATAGGTATCACCACCACATACATATATAGGTATCGCCACCGCACACATATATAGGTATCCCCACCGCACACATATATAGGTATCCCCACCACATACATATATAGGTATCCCCACCACATACATATATAGGTATCACCACCACACATATATATAGGTATCCCCACCACATACATATATAGGTATCCCCACCACATACATATATAGGTATCCCCACCACATACATATATAGGTATCCCCGCCACATACATATATAGGTATCCCCGCCACACACATCTATAGGTATCCCCACCACACACATATATAGGTAACCCCACCACATACATATATAGGTATCCCCACACACACACATATATAGGTATCCCCACCACATACATATATAGGTATCCTCACAACATACATATATAGGTATCCCCGCCACACACATATATAGGTCTCCCCACCACACACACATATAGGTATCTCCACCACACATATATAGGTATCCCCGCCACACACATATATAGGTCTCCCCGCCACATACATCACCACATACATATATAGGTATCCTCACCACCCACATATATAGGTCTCCCCACCACCATACACATATAGGTCTCCCCTCCACATACATCTATAGGTATCCCCACCACATACATATATAGGTATCCCCTCCACATACATCTATAGGTATCCCCACCACATACATATATAGGTATCCTCACAACATACATATATAGGTATCCCCGCCACACACATATATAGGTCTCCCCACCACACACATATATAGGTATCTCCACCACACATATATAGGTATCCCCGCCACACACATATATAGGTCTCCCCGCCACATACATCACCACAAACATATATAGGTATCCTCACCACACACATATATAGGTCTTCCCACCACCACACACATATAGGTCTCCCCTCCGCATACATCTATAGGTATCCCCACCACATACATATATAGGTATCCCCTCCACATACATCTATAGGTATCCCCACCACATACATATATAGGTATCCCCGCCACACAAATATATAGGTATCCCCACCACACACATATATAGGTATACTCGCCACACACATATATAGGTATCACCACCACACATATATATAGGTATCCCCACCACATACATATATAGGTATCCCCACCACACACATCTATAGGTATCCCCACCACATACATATATAGGTATCCCCACCACACACATATATAGGTATCCTCGCCACACACTTATATACGTATCACCACCACACACATATACAGGTATCCCCACCACATACATATATAGGTATCCCCACCACATACATATATAGGTATCACCACCACACATATATATATAGGTATCCCCACCACATACATATATAGGTATACCCACCACATACATATATAGGTATCCCCACCACATACATATATAGGTATCCCCACCACACACATCTATAGGTATCCCCACCACATACATATATAGGTATCCCCACCACACGCATATATAGGTATCCTCGCCAAACACATATATAGGTATCACCACCCCACACATATATAGGTAACCCCACCACTTACATATATAGGTATCCCCACCACATACATATATAGGTATCCCCACCACATACATATATAGGTATCCCCACCACACACATCTATAGGTATCCCCACCACATACATATATAGGTATCCCCACCACACACATCTATAGGTATCCCCACCACAAACATATATAGGTATCCCCACCACACACATATATAGGTATTCCCACCACACACATATATAAAGGTATCACCACCACACAAATATATAGGTATCACCACCACATACATATATAGGTCTCCCCGCCACATACATCTATAGGTATCCCCAACACATACATATATAGGTATCCACGCCACATACATCTATATGTATCCCCACCACACACATATATAGGTATCCCCGCCACACACATATATAGGTATCCTCTCCACACACAGATATAGGTCTCCCCCCACACACACATATAGGTATCCTCACCACATACATATATAGGTATCCCCGCCACACACATATATAGGTCTTCCCACCACACACATATATAGGTATCACCACCACATACATATATAGGTATCGCCACCACATACATATATAGGTATCCCCACCACACACATATATAGGTATCCCCACCACATACATATATAGGTATCACCACCACACATATATATATAGGTATCCCCACCACATACATATATAGGTATCCCCACCACATACATATATAGGTATCCCCACCACATACATATATAGGTATCCCCGCCACACACATCTATAGGTATCCCCACCACATACATATATAGGTATCCCCACCACACGCATATATAGGTATCCTCGCCAAACACATATATAGGTATCACCACCACACACATATATAGGTAACCCCACCACATACATATATAGGTATCCCCACCACATACATATATAGGTATCCCCACCACATACATATATAGGTATCCCCACCACACACATCTATAGGTATCCCCACCACATACATATATAGGTATCCCCACCACACACATCTATAGGTATCCCCACCACAAACATATATAGGTATCCCCACCACACACATATATAGGTATTCCCACCACACACATATATATAGGTATCACCACCACACACATATATAGGTATCACCACTACATACATATATAGGTCTCCCCGCCACATACATCTATAGGTATCCCCAACACATACATATATAGGTATCCCCGCCACATACATCTATAGGTATCCCCACCACACACATATATAGGTATCCTCACCATACACATATATAGGTATCCCCGCCACACACATATATAGGTATCCCCGCCACACACATATATAGGTATCCTCTCCACACACAGATATAGGTCTCCCCACCACACACACATATAGGTATCCTCACCACATACATATATAGGTATCCCCGCCACACACATATATAGGTCTTCCCACCACACACATATATAGGTATCACCACCACATACATATATAGGTATCGCCACCACACACATATATAGGTATCCCCACCACATACATATATAGGTATCCCCACCACATACATATATAGGTATCACCACCACACATACATATATAGGTATCCCCGCCACATACATATATAGGTATCCCCACCACACACATATATAGGTATCCTCACCATACACATATATATGTATCCCCGCCACACACATATATAGGTATCCCCGCCACACACATATATAGGTATCCTCTCCACACACAGATACAGGTCTCCCCACCACACACACATATAGGTATCCTCACCACATACATATATAGGTATCCCCGCCACACACATATATAGGTCTTCCCACCACACACATATATAGGTATCACCACCACATACATATATAGGTATCGCCACCACATACATATATAGGTATCCCCACCACACCCATATATAGGTATCCCCACCACATACATATATAGGTATCCCCACACACACACATATATAGGTATCCCCACCACATACATATATAGGTATCCTCACAACATACATATATAGGTATCCCCGCCACACACATATATAGGTCTCCCCACCACACACATATATAGGTATCTCCACCACACATATATAGGTATCCCCGCCACACACATATATAGGTCTCCCCGCCACATACATCACCACATACATATATAGGTATCCTCACCACACACATATATAGGTATCCCCACCACCACACACATATAGGTCTCCCCTCCACATACATCTATAGGTATCCCCACCACATACATATATAGGTATCCCCTCCACATACATCTATAGGTATCCCCACCACATACATATATAGGTATCACCGCCACACAAATATATAGGTATCCCCACCACACACATATATAGATATACTCGCCACACACATATATAGGTATCACCACCACACATATATATAGGTATCCCCACCACATACATATATAGGTATCCCCACCACACACATCTATTGGTATCCCCACCACATACATATATATGTATCCCCACCACACACATATATAGGTATCCTCGCCACACACATATATAGGTATCACCACCACACACATATACAGGTATCCCCACCACATACATATATAGGTATCCCCACCACATACATATATAGGTATCACCACCACACATATATATATAGGTATCCCCACCACATACATATATAGGTATCCCCACCACATACATATATAGGTATCCCCACCACATACATATATAGGTATCCCCGCCACACACATCTATAGGTATCCCCACCACATACATATATATGTATCCCCACCACACGCATATATAGGTATCCTCGCCAAACACATATATAGGTATCACCACCACACACATATATAGGTAACGCCACCACATACATATATAGGTATCCCCACCACATACATATATAGGTAACCCCACCACATACATATATAGGTATCCCCACCACACACATCTATAGGTATCCCCACCACATACATATATAGGTATCCCCACCACACACATCTAGTGGTATCCCCACCACAAACATATATAGGTATCCCCACCACACACATATATAGGTATTCCCACCACACACATATATATAGGTATCACCACCACACACATATATAGGTATCACCACCACATACATATATAGGTCTCCCAGCCACATACATCTATAAGTATCCCCAACACATACATATATAGGTATCCCCGCCACATACATCTATAGGTATCCCCACCACACACATATATAGGTATCCTCACCATACGCATATATAGGTATCCCCGCCACACACATATATAGGTATCCCCGCCACACACATATATAGGTATCCTCTCCACACACAGATATAGGTCTCCCCACCACACACACATAAGGTATCCTCACCACATACATATATAGGTATCCCCGCCACACACATATATAGGTCTCCCCACCACACACATATATAGGTATCACCACCACATACATATATAGGTATCCCCACCACTTACATATATAGGTATCCCCACCACACACATATATAGGTATCCCCACCACATACATATATAGGTATCCCCACACACACACATATATAGGTATCCCCACCACATACATATATAGGTATCCTCACAACATACATATATAGGTATCCCCGCCACACACATATATAGGTCTCCCCACCAAACACATATATAGGTATCTCCACCACATACATATATAGGTATCCCCGCCACATACATCTATAGGTATCCCCAACACATACATATATAGGTATCCCCGCCACATACATCTATAGGTATCCCCACCACACACATATATAGGTATCCTAACCATACACATATATAGGTATCCCCGCCACACACATATATTGGTATCCCCGCCACACACATATATAGGTATCCTCTCCACACACAGATATAGGTCTCCCCACCACACACACATATCGGTATCCTCACCACATACATATATAGGTATCCCCGCCACACACATATATAGGTCTTCCCACCACACACATATATAGGTATCACCACCACATACATATATAGGTATCGCCACCACATACATGTATAGGTATCCCCACCACACACATATATAGGTATCCCCACCACATACATATATAGGTATCCCCACACACATATATAGGTATCCCCACCACATACATTTATAGGTATCCTCACAACATACATATATAGGTATCCCCGCCACACACATATATAGGTCTCCCCACCACACACATATATAGGTATCTCCACCACACATATATAGGTATCCCCGCCACACACATATATAGGTCTCCCCGCCACATACATCACCACATACATATATAGGTATCCTCACCACACACATATATAGGTCTCCCCACCACCACACACATATAGGTCTCCCCTCCACATACATCTATAGGTATCCCCACCACATACATATATAGGTATCCCCTCCACATACATCTATAGGTATCCCCACCACATACATATATAGGTATCCCCGCCACACAAATATATAGGTATCCCCACCACACACATATATAGGTATACTCGCCACACACATATATAGGTATCACCACCACACATATATATAGGTATCCCCACCACATACATATATAGGTATCCCCTCCACACACAGCTATAGGTATCCCCACCACATACATATATAGGTATCCCCACCACACACATATATAGGTATCCTCGCCACACACATATATAGGTATCACCACCACACACATATACAGGTATCCCCACCACATACATATATAGGTATCCCCACCACATACATATATAGGTATCACCACCACACATATATATAGGTATCCCCACCACATATATATATAGGTATCACCACCACATACATATACAGGTATCCCCACCACATACATATATAGGTATCCCCGCCACACACATCTATAGGTATCCCCACCACATACATATATAGGTATCCCCACCACACACATATATAGGTATCCTCGCCAAACACATATATAGGTATCACCACCACACACATATATAGGTAACCCCACCACATACATATATAGGTATCCCCACCACATACATATATAGGTATCCCCACCACATACATATATAGGTATCCCCACCACACACATCTATAGGTATCCCCACCACATACATATATAGGTATCCCCACCACACACATCTATCGGTATCCCCACCACAAACATATATAGGTATCCCCACCACACACATATATAGGTATTCCCACCACACACATATATATAGGTATCACCACCACACACATATATAGGTATCACCGCCACATACATATATAGGACTCCCCGCCACATACATATATAGGTATCCCCAACACACACATATATAGGTATCACCGCCACATACATATATAGGTCTCCCCAACACATACATATATAGGTATCCTCACCAAACACATATATAGGTATCCCCGCCACACACATATATAGGTATTCCCGCCACACACATATATAGGTATCCTCTCCACACACAGATATAGGTCTCCCCACCACACACACATATAGGTATCCTCACCACATACATATATAGGTATCCCGGCCACACACATATATAGGTCTCCCCACCACACACATATATAGGTATCACCACCACATACATATATAGGTATCCCCACCACATACATATATAGGTATCCCCACCACATACATATATAGGTATCCCCGCCACACACATCTATAGGTATCCCCACCACATACATATATAGGTATCCCCACCACACGCATATATAGGTATCCTCGCCAAACACATATATAGGTATCACCACCACACACATATATAGGTAACCCCACCACATACATATATAGGTATCCCCACCACATACATATATAGGTATCCCCACCACATACATATATAGGTATCCTCACAACATACATATATAGGTATCCCCGCCACACACATATATAGGTATACTCGCCACACACATATATAGGTATCACCACCACACATATATATAGGTATCCCCACCACATTCATATATAGGTATCCCCACCACACACATCTATAGGTATCCCCACCACATACATATATAGGTATCCCCACCACACACATATATAGGTATCCTCGCCACACACATATATAGGTATCACCACCACACACATATACAGGTATTCCCGCCACATACATATATAGGTATCCCCACCACATACATATATAGGTATCACCACCACACATATATATATAGGTATCCCCACCACATACATATATAGGTATCCCCACCACATACATATATAGGTATCCCCACCACATACATATATAGGTATCCCCGCCACACACATCTATAGGTTTCCCCACCACATACATATATAGGTATCCCCACCACACGCATATATAGGTATCCTCGCCAAACACATATATAGGTATCACCACCACACACATATATAGGTAACCCCACCACATACATATATAGGTATCCCCACCACATACATATATAGGTATCCCCGCCACACACATATATAGGTATCCCCACCACATACATATATAGGTATCCCCACCACACACATATATAGGTATCCTCGCCAAACACATATATAGGTATCACCACCACACAAATATATAGGTATCCCCACCACATACATATATAGGTATCCCCACCACATACATATATATGTATCACCACCACACATATATATAGGTATCCCCACCACATACATATATAGGTAACCCCACCACATACATATATATGTATCCCCACCACATACATATATAGGTCTCCCCACCACACACATATATAGGTATCACCACCACACATATATAGGTATCCCCGCCTCACATACATATATAGGTATCCCCACCACATACATATATAGGTATCCCCACCACATACATATATAGGTATCCCCACCACACGCATATATAGGTATCCTCGCCAAACACATATATAGGTATCACCACCACACACATATATAGGTAACCCCACCACATACATATATAGGTATCCCCACCACATACATATATAGGTATCCCCACCACATACATATATAGATATCCCCACCACACACATCTATAGGTATCCCCACCACATACATATATAGGTATCCCCACCACACACATCTAGTGGTATCCCCACCACAAACATATATAGGTATCCCCACCACACACATATATAGGTATTCCCACCACACACATATATATAGGTATCACCACCACACACATATATAGGTATCACCACCACATACATATATAGGTCTCCCCGCCACATACATCTATAAGTATCCCCAACACATACATATATAGGTATCCCCGCCACATACCTCTATAGGTATCCCCACCACACATATATAGGTATCCTCACCATACACATATATAGGTATCCCCGCCACACACATATGTAGGTATCCCCGCCACACACATATATAGGTATCCTCTCCACACACAGATATAGGTCTCCCCACACACACACATATCGGTATCCTCACCACATACATATATAGGTATCTCCGCCACATACATCTATAGGTATCCCCAACACATACATATATAGGTATCCCCGCCACATACATCTATATGTATCCCCACCACACACATATATAGGTATCCTCACCATACACATATATAGGTATCCCCGCCACACACATATATAGGTATCCCCGCCACACACATATATAGGTATCCTCTCCACACACAGATATAGGTCTCCCCACCACACACACATATCGGTATCCTCACCACATACATATATAGGTATCCCCGCCACACACATATATAGGTCTTCCCACCACACACATATATAGGTATCACCACCACATACATATATAGGTATCGCCACCACATACATATATAGGTATCCCCACCACACACATATATAGGTATCCCCACCACATACATATATAGGTATCCCCACACACACACATATATAGGTATCCCCACCACATACATATATAGGTATCCTCACAACATACATATATAGGTATCCCCGCCACACACATATATAGGTTTCCCCACCACACACATATATAGGTATCTCCACCACACATATATAGGTATCCCCGCCACACACATATATAGGTCTCCCCGCCACATACATCACCACATACATATATAGGTATCCTCACCACACACATATATAGGTCTCCCCACCACCACACACATATAGGTCTCCCCTCCACATACATCCAGAGGTATCCCCATCACATACATATATAGGTATCCCCTCCACATACATCTATAGGTATCCCCACCACATACATATATAGGTATCCCCGCCACACAAATATATAGGTATCCCCACCACACACATATATAGGTATACTCGCCACACACATATATAGGTATCACCACCACACATATATATAGGTATCCCCACCACATACATATATAGGTATCCCCACCACACACAGCTATAGGTATCCCCATCACATACATATATAGGTATCCCCACCACACACATATATAGGTATCCTCGCCACACACATATATAGGTATCACCACCACACACATATACAGGTATCCCCACCACATACATATATAGGTATCCCCACCACATACATATATAGGTATCACCACCACACATATATATAGGTATCCCCACCACATACATATATAGGTATCACCACCACATACATATACAGGTATCCCCACCACATACATATATAGGTATCCCCGCCACACACATCTATAGGTATCCCCACCACATACATATATAGGTATCCCCACCACACACATATATAGGTATCCTCGCCAAACACATATATAGGTATCACCACCACACACATATATAGGTAACCCCACCACATACATATATAGGTATCCCCACCACATACATATATAGGTATCCCCACCACATACATATATAGGTATCCCCACCACACACATCTATAGGTATCCCCACCACATACATATATAGGTATCCCCACCACACACATCTATAGGTATCCCCACCACAAACATATATAGGTATCCCCACCACACACATATATAGGTATTCCCACCACACACATATATATAGGTATCACCACCACACACATATATAGGTATCACCGCCACATACATATATAGGTCTCCCCGCCACATACATATATAGGTATCCCCAACACACACATATATAGGTATCACCGCCACATACATATATAGGTCTCCCCGCCACATACATATATAGGTATCCCCAACACATACATATATAGGTATCCTCACCAAACACATATATAGGTATCCCCGCCACACACATATATAGGTATTCCCGCCACGCACATATATAGGTATCCTCTCCACACACAGATATAGGTTTCCCCACCACACACACATATAGGTATCCTCACCACATACATATATAGGTATCCCCGCCACACACATATATAGGTCTCCCCACCACACACATATATAGGTATCACCACCACATACATATATAGGTATCCCCACCACATACATATATAGGTATCCCCACCACATACATATATAGGTATCCCCGCCACACACATCTATAGGTATCCCCACCACATACATATATAGGTATCCCCACCACACGCATATATAGGTATCCTCGCCAAACACATATATAGGTATCACCACCACACACATATATAGGTAACCCCACCACATACATATATAGGTATCCCCACCACATACATATATAGGTATCCCCACCACATACATATATAGGTATCCTCACAACATACATATATAGGTATCCCCGCCACACACATATATAGGTATACTCGCCACACACATATATAGGTATCACCACCACACATATATATAGGTATCCCCACCACATACATATATAGGTATCCCCACCACACACATCTATAGGTATCCCCACCACATACATATATAGGTATCCCCACCACACACATATATAGGTATCCTCGCCACACACATATATAGGTATCACCACCACACACATATACAGGTATCCCCACCACATACATATATAGGTATCCCCACCACATACATATATAGGTATCACCACCACACATATATATATAGGTATCCCCACCACATACATATATAGGTATCCCCACCACATACATATATAGGTATCCCCACCACACACATAAATAGGTATCCCCACCACATACATATATAGGTATCCCCGCCACACACATCTATAGGTATCCCCACCACATACATATATAGGTATCCCCACCACACGCATATATAGGTATCCTAGCCAAACACATATATAGGTATCACCACCACACACATATATAGGTAACCCCACCACATACATATATAGGTATCCCCACCACATACATATATAGGTATCCCCGCCACACACATATATAGGTATCCCCACCACATACATATATAGGTATCCCCACCACACACATATATAGGTATCCTCGCCAAACACATATATAGGTATCACCACCACACATATATATAGGTATCCCCACCACATACATATATAGGTATCCCCACCACATACATATATAGGTATCACCACATACATATATATGTATCCCCACCACATACATATATAGGTAACCCCACCACATACATATATATGTATCCCCACCACATACATATATAGGTCTCCCCACCACACACATATATAGGTATCACCACCACACATATATAGGTATCCCCGCCTCACACATATATAGGTATCCCCACCACATACATATATAGGTATCCTCACCACACACATATATAGATATAGGTATCCCCACCACATACATATATAGGTATCCCCACCACATACATATATAGGAATCCCCGCCACACACATATATAGGTATCCCCACCACATACATATATTGGTATCACCACCACACACATATATAGGTATCACCACCACACACATATATAGGTATCCCCACCACATACATATATAGGTATCCCAACCACATACATATATAGGTATCCTCGCCACACAAATATATAGGTAACCCCACCACACACATATATAGGTATACTCGCCACACACATATATAGGTATCACCACCACACGTATAAATAGGTATCCCCACCACATACATATATAGGTATCCCCACTACATACATATATAGGTATCCCCACCACATACATATATAGGTATCCCCGCCACACACATATATAGGTATCCCCACCACATACATATATAGGTATCCCCACCACATACATATATAGGTATCCCCGCCACACACATATATAGGTATCCCCACCACATACATATATAGGTATCCCCACCACAAACATATATAGGTATCCTCGCCACATACATATATAGGTATCCCCACCACATACATATATAGGTATCACCACCACACATATATATAGGTATCCCCACCACATACATATATAGGTATCCCCACCACATACATATATAGGTATCCCCACCACATACATATATAGGTATCCCCGCCACACACATATATAGGTATCTCCACCACATACATATATAGGTATCCCCACTACACACATATATAGGTATCCTCGCCAAACACATATATAGGTATCACCACCACACACATATATAGGTAACCCCACCACATACATATATAGGTATCCCCACCACATACATATATAGGTATCCCCACCACATACATATATAGGTATCCCCACCACACACATCTATATGTATCCCCGCCACATACATATATACGTATTCCCACCACACACATCTATAGGTATCCCCACCACAAACATATATAGGTATCCCCACCACACACATATATAGGTATTCCCACCACACACATATATATAGGTATCACCACCACACACATATATAGGTATCACCGCCACATACATATATAGGTCTCCCCGCCACATACATCTATATGTATCCCCGCCACACACATCTATAGGTCTCCCCGCCAAATACATATATAGGTATCCCCATCACATACATATATAGGTATGCCCACCACATACATCTATAGGTCTCCCCGCCACATACATATATAGGTATCCCCACCACAAACATATATAGGTATCCCCACAACATACATCTATAGGTATCCCCACCACATACATATATAGGTATCCCCACCACACGCATATATAGGTATCCTCGCCAAACACATATATAGGTATCACCACCACACACATATATAGGTAACCCCACCACATACATATATAGGTATCCCCACCACATACATATATAGGTATCCCCACCACATACATATATAGGTATCCCCACCACACACATCTATAGGTATCCCCACCACATACATATATAGGTAACCCCACCACACACATATATAGGTATTCCCACCACACACATATATATAGGTATCACCACCACACACATATATAGGTATCACCACCACATACATATATAGGTCTCCCCGCCACATACATCTATAAGTATCCCCAACACATACATATATAGGTATCCCCGCCACATACATATATAGGTATCCCCACCACACACATATATAGGTATCCTCACCATACACATATATAGGTATCCCCGCCACACACATATATAGGTATCCCCGCCACTCACATATAGGTATCCTCTCCACACACAGATATAGGTCTCCCCACCACACACACATATCGGTATCCTCACCACATACATATATAGGTATCCCCGCCACATACATCTATAGGTATCCCCAACACATACATATATAGGTATCCCCGCCACATACATCTATAGGTATCCCCACCACACACATATATAGGTATCCTCACCATACACATATATAGGTATCCCCGCCACACACATATATAGGTATCCCCGCCACACACATATATAGGTATCCTCTCCACACACAGATATAGGTCTCCCCACCACACACACATATCGGTATCCTCACCACATACATATATAGGTATCCCCGCCACACACATATATAGGTCTTCCCACCACACACATATATAGGTATCACCACCACATACATATATAGGTATCGCCACCACATACATATATAGGTATCCCCACCACACACATATATAGGTATCCCCACCACATACATATATAGGTAACCCCACCACACACATATATAGGTATCCCCACCACATACATATATAGGTATCCTCACAACATACATATATAGGTATCCCCGCCACACACATATATAGGTCTCCCCACCACACACATATATAGGTATCTCCACCACACATATATAGGTATCCCCGCCACACACATATATAGGTCTCCCCGCCACATACATCACCACATACATATATAGGTATCCTCACCACACACATATATAGGTCTCCCCACCACCACACACATATAGGTCTCCCCTCCACATACATCTATAGGTATCCCCACCACATACATATATAGGTATCCCCTCCACATACATCTATAGGTATCCCCACCACATACATATATAGGTATCCCCGCCACACAAATATATAGGTATCCCCACCACACACATCTATATGTATCCCCGCCACATACATATATACGTATCCCCACCACACACATCTATAGGTATCCCCACCACAAACATATATAGGTATCCCCACCACACACATATATAGGTATTCCCACCACACACATATATATAGGTATCACCACCACACACATATATGGGTATCACCGCCACATACATATATAGGTCTCCCCGCCACATACATCTATATGTATCCCCGCCACATACATCTATAGGTATCCCCAACACATACATATATAGGTATCCCCGCCACATACATCTATAGGTATCCCCACCACACACATATATAGGTATCCTCACCATACACATATATAGGTATCCCCGCCACACACATATATAGGTATCCCCGCCACACACATATATAGGTATCCTCTCCACACACAGATATAGGTCTCCCCACCACACACACATATCGGTATCCTCACCACATACATATATAGGTATCCCCGCCACACACATATATAGGTCTTCCCACCACACACATATATAGGTATCACCACCACATACATATATAGGTATCGCCACCACATACATATATAGGTATCCCCACCACACACATATATAGGTATCCCCACCACATACATATATAGGTATCACCACCACACACATATATAGGTAACCCCACCACACACATATATAGGTATCCCCACCACATACATATATAGGTATCCCCGCCACACACATATATAGGTATCCCCACCACATACATATATAGGTATACCCACCACACACATATATAGGTATCCTCGCCAAACACATATATAGGTATCACCACCACACACATATATAGGTATCCCCGCCACATACATCTATAGGTATCCCCACCACATACATATATAGGTATCACCACCACACATATATATAGGTATCCCCACCACATACATATATAGGTCTCCCCACCACACACATATATAGGTATCACCACCACACATATATAGGTATCCCCGCCTCACACATATATAGGTATCCCCACCACATACAATTATAGGTATCCTCACCACACACATATATAGATATAGGTATCCCCACCACATACATATATAGGTATCCCCACCACATACATATATAGGTATCCCCGCCACACACATATATAGGTATCCCCACCACATACATATATAGGTATCACCACCACACACATATATAGGTATCACCACCACATACATATATAGGTATCCCAACCACATACATATATAGGTATCCTCGCCACACAAATATATAGGTAACCCCACCACACACATATATAGGTATACTCGCCACACACATATATAGGTATCACCACCACACGTATAAATAGGTATCCCCACCACATACATATATAGGTATCCCCACTACATACATATATAGGTATCCCCACCACATACATATATAGGTATCCCCGCCACACACATATATAGGTATCCCCACCACATACATATATAGGTATCCCCACCACATACATATATAGGTATCCCCGCCACACACATATATAGGTATCCCCACCACATACATATATAGGTATCCCCACCACAAACATATATAGGTATCCTCGCCACATACATATATAGGTATCCCCACCACATACATATATAGGTATCCCCACCACATACATATATAGGTATCCCCACCACATACATATATAGGTATCCCCACCACATACATATATAGGTATCCCCACCACACACATATATAGGTATCCTCGCCAAACACATATATAGGTATCACCACCACACACATATATAGGTAACCCCACCACATACATATATAGGTATCCCCACCACATACATATATAGGTATCCCCACCACATACATATATAGGTATCCCCACCTCACACATCTTTATGTATCCCCGCCACATACATATATACGTATCCCCACCACACACATCTATAGGTATCCCCACCACACACATCTATAGGTATCCCCACCACACACATATATAGGTATTCCCACCACACACATATATATAGGTATCACCACCACACACATATATAGGTATCACCGCCACATACATATATAGGTCTCCCCGCCACATACATCTATATGTATCCCCGCCACACACATCTATAGGTCTCCCCGCCAAATACATATATAGGTATCCCCATCACATACATATATAGGTATCCCCACCATATACATCTATAGGTCTCCCCGCCACATACATATATAGGTATCCCCACCACAAACATATATAGGTATCCCCGCAACATACATCTATAGGTATCCCCACCACATACATATATAGGTATCCCCACCACACGCATATATAGGTATCCTCGCCAAACACATATATAGGTATCACCACCACACACATATATAGGTAACCCCACCACATACATATATAGGTATCCCCACCACATACATATATAGGTATCCCCACCACATACATATATAGGTATCCCCACCACACACATCTATAGGTATCCCCACCACATACATATATAGGTATCCCCACCACACACATCTAGTGGTATCCCCACCACAAACATATATAGGTATCCCCACCACACACATATATAGGTATTCCCACCACACACATATATATAGGTATCACCACCACACACATATATAGGTATCACCACCACATACATATATAGGTCTCCCCGCCACATACATCTATAAGTATCCCCAACACATACATATATAGGTATCCCCGCCACATACATATATAGGTATCCCCACCACACACATATATAGGTATCCTCACCATACACATATATAGGTATCCCCGCCACACACATATATAGGTATCCCCGCCACAGACATATATAGGTATCCTCTCCACACACAGATATAGGTCTCCCCACCACACACACATATCGGTTTCCTCACCACATACATATATAGGTATCCCCGCCACATACATCTATAGGTATCCCCAACACATACATATATAGGTATCCCCGCCACATACATCTATAGGTATCCCCACCACACACATATATAGGTATCCTCACCATACACATATATAGGTATCCCCGCCACACACATATATAGGTATCCCCGCCACACACATATATAGGTATCCTCTCCACACACAGATATAGGTCTCCCCACCACACACACATATCGGTATCCTCACCACATACATATATAGGTATCCCCGCCACACACATATATAGGTCTTCCCACCACACACATATATAGGTATCACCACCACATACATATATAGGTATCGCCACCACATACATATATAGGTATCCCCACCACACACATATATAGGTATCCCCACCACATACATATATAGGTATCCCCACACACACACATATATAGGTATCCCCACCACATACATATATAGGTATCCTCACAACATACATATATAGGTATCCCCGCCACACACACATATAGGTCTCCCCACCACACACATATATAGGTATCTCCACCACACATATATAGGTATCCCCGCCACACACATATATAGGTCTCCCCGCCACATACATCACCACATACATATATAGGTATCCTCACCACACACATATATAGGTCTCCCCACCACCACACACATATAGGTCTCCCCTCCACATACATCTATAGGTATCCCCACCACATACATATATAGGTATCCCCTCCACATACATATATAGGTATCCCCACCACATACATATATAGGTATCCCCGCCACACAAATATATAGGTATCCCCACCACACACATCTATATGTATCCCCGCCTCATACATATATACGTATCCCCACCACACACATCTATAGGTATCCCCACCAGAAAACATATATAGGTATCCCCACCACACACATATATAGGTATTCCCACCACACACATATATATAGGTATCACCACCACACACATATATAGGTATCACCGCCACATACATATATAGGTCTCCCCGCCACATACATCTATATGTATCCCCGCCACACACATCTATAGGTCTCCCCGCCAAATACATATATAGGTATCCCCATCACATACATATATAGGTATCCCCACCACATACATCTATAGGTCTCCCCGCCACATACATATATAGGTATCCCCACCACAAACATATATAGGTATCCCCGCAACATACATCTATATGTATCCCCACCACATACATATATAGGTATCCCCACCACACGCATATATAGGTATCCTCGCCAAACACATATATATGTATCACCACCACACACATATATAGGTAACCCCACCACATACATATATAGGTATCCCCACCACATACATATATAGGTATCCCCACCACATACATATATAGGTATCCCCACCACACACATCTATAGGTATCCCCACCACATACATATATAGGTATCCCCACCACACACATCTAGTGGTATCCCCACCACAAACATATATAGGTATCCCCACCACACACATATATAGGTATTCCCACCACACACATATATATAGGTATCACCACCACACACATATATAGGTATCACCACCACATACATATATAGGTCTCCCCGCCACATACATCTATAAGTATCCCCAACACATACATATATAGGTATCCCCGCCACAAACATATATAGGTATCCCCACCACAAACATATATAGGTATCCTCACCATACACATATATAGGTATCCCCGCCACACACATATATAGGTATCCCCGACACACACATATATAGGTATCCTATCCACACACAGATATAGGTCTCCCCACCACACACACATATCGGTATCCTCACCACATACATATATAGGTATCCCCGCCACATACATCTATAGGTATCCCCAACACATACATATATAGGTATCCCCGCCACATACATATATAGGTATCCCCACCACACACATATATAGGTATCCTCACCATACACATATATAGGTATCCCCGCCACACACATATATAGGTATCCCCGCCACACACATATATAGGTATCCTCTCCACACACAGATATAGGTCTCCCCACCACACACACATATCGGTATCCTCACCACATACATATATAGGTATCCCCGCCACACACATATATAGGTCTTCCCACCACACACATATATAGGTATCACCACCACATACATATATAGGTATCGCCACCACATACATATATAGGTATCCCCACCACACACATATATAGGTATCCCCACCACATACATATATAGGTATCCCCACACACACACATATATAGGTATCCCCACCACATACATATATAGGTATCCTCACAACATACATATATAGGTATCCCCGCCACACACATATATAGGTCTCCCCACCACACACATATATAGGTATCTCCACCACACATATATAGGTATCCCCGCCACACACATATATAGGTCTGCCCGCCACATACATCACCACATACATATATAGGTATCCTCACCACACACATATATAGGTCTCCCCACCACCACACACATATAGGTCTCCCCTCCACATACATCTATAGGTATCCCCACCACATACATATATAGGTATCCCCTCCACATACATCTATAGGTATCCCCACCACATACATATATAGGTATCCCCGCCACACAAATATATAGGTATCCCCACCACACACATATATAGGTATACTTGCCACACACATATATAGGTATCACCACCACACATATATATAGGTATCCCCACCACATACATATATAGGTATCCCCACCACACACAGCTATAGGTATCCCCACCACATATATAGGTATCCCCACCACACACATATATAGGTATCCTCGCCACACACATATATAGGTATCACCACCACACACATATACAGGTATCCCCACCACATACATATATAGGTATCCCCACCACATACATATATAGGTATCCCCGCCACACACATATATAGGTATCCCCACCACATACATATATAGGTATCACCACCACATACATATATAGGTATCGCCACCACATACATATATAGGTATCCCCACCACACACATATATAGGTATCCCCACCACATACATATATAGGTATCCCCACACACACACATATATAGGTATCCCCACCACATACATATATAGGTATCCTCACAACATACATATATAGGTATCCCCGCCAAACACATATATAGGTCTCCCCACCACACACATATATAGGTATCTCCACCACACATATATAGGTATCCCCGCCACACACATATATAGGTCTCCCGGCCACATACATCACCACATACATATATAGGTATCCTCACCACACACATATATAGGTCTCCCCACCACCACACACATATAGGTCTCCCCTCCACATACATCTATAGGTATCCCCACCACATTCATATATAGGTATCCCCTCCACATACATCTATAGGTATCCCCACCACATACATATATAGGTATCATCACAACATACATATATAGGTATCCCCGCCACACACATATATAGGTCTCCCCACCACACACATATATAGGTATCTCCACCACACATACATAGGTATCCCCGCCACACACATATATAGGTCTCCCCGCCACATACATCACCACATACATATATAGGTATCCTCACCACACACATATATAGGTCTCCCCACCACCACACACATATAGGTCTCCCCTCCACATACATCTATAGGTATCCCCACCACATACATATATAGGTATCCCCTCCACATACATCTATAGGTGTCCCCACCACATACATATATAGGTATCCCCGCCACACAAATATATAGGTATCCCCACCACACACATATATAGGTATACTCGCCACACACATATATAGGTATCACCACCACACATATATATAGGTATTCCCACCACATACATATATAGGTATCCCCACCACACACATCTATAGGTATCCCCACCACATACATATATAGGTATCCCCACCAGACGCATATATAGGTATCCTCGCCAAACACATATATAGGTATCACCACCACACACATATATAGGTAACCCCACCACATACATATATAGGTATCCCCACCACATACATATATAGGTATCCCCACCTCATACATATATAGGTATCCCCACCACACACATCTATAGGTATCCCCACCACATACATATATAGGTATCCCCACCACACACATCTATAGGTATCCCCACCACAAACATATATAGGTATCCCCACCACACACATATATAGGTATTCCCACCACACACATATATATATGTATCACCACCACACACATATATAGGTATCACCACCACATACATATATAGGTCTCCCCGCCACATACATCTATATGTATCCCCAACACATACATATATAGGTATCCCCGCCACATACATCTATAGGTATCCCCACCACACACATATATAGGTATCCTCACCATACACATATATAGGTATCCCCGCCACACACATATATAGGTATCCCCGCCACACACATATATAGGTATCCTCTCCACACACAGATATAGGTCTCCCCACCACACACACATATAGGTATCCTCACCACATACATATATAGGTATCCCCGCCTCACACATATATAGGTCTTCCCACCACACACATATATAGGTATCACCACCACATACATATATAGGTATCGCCACCACATACATATATAGGTATCCCCACCACACACACATATAGGTATCCCCACCACATACATATATAGGTATCACCACCACACATATATATATAGGTATCCCCACCACATACATATATAGGTATCCCCACCACATACATATATAGGTATCCCCACCACATACATATATAGGTATCCCCGCCACACACATCTATAGGTATCCCCACCACATACATATATAGGTATCCCCACCACACGCATATATAGGTATCCTCGCCAAACACATATATAGGTATCACCACCACACACATATATAGGTAACCCCACCACATACATATATAGGTATCCCCACCACATACATATATAGGTAACCCCACCACATACATATATAGGTATCCCCACCACACACATCTATAGGTATCCCCACCACATACATATATAGGTATCCCCACCACACACATCTATAGGTATCCCCACCACAAACATATATAGGTATCCCCACCACACACATATATAGGTATTCCCACCACACACATATATATAGGTATCACCACCACACACATATATAGGTATCCTCACCACACACATATATAGGTATCCCCGCCACACACATATATAGGTATCCCCGCCACACACATATATAGGTATCCTCTCCACACACAGATATAGGTCTCCCCACCACACACACATATAGGTATCCTCACCACATACATATATAGGTATCCCCGCCACACACATATATAGGTCTTCCCACCACACACATATATAGGTATCACCAACACATACATATATAGGTATCGCCACCACACACATATATAGGTAACCCCACCACATACATATATAGGTATCCCCACCACATACATATATAGGTATCACCACCACACATACATATATAGGTATCCCCGCCACATATATATATAGGTATCCCCACCACACACATATATAGGTATCCTCACCACATACATATATAGGTATCCCCACACACACACATATATAGGTATCCCCACCACATACATATATAGGTATCCTCACAACATACATATATAGGTATCCCCGCCACACACATATATAGGTCTCCCCACCACACACATATATAGGTATCTCCACCACACATATATAGGTATCCCCGCCACACACATATATAGGTCTCCCGGCCACATACATCACCACATACATATATAGGTATCCTCACCACACACATATATAGGTCTCCCCACCACCACACACATATAGGTCTCCCCTCCACATACATCTATAGGTATCCCCACCACATTCATATATAGGTATCCCCTCCACATACATCTATAGGTATCCCCACCACATACATATATAGGTATCCTCACAACATACATATATAGGTATCCCCGCCACACACATATATAGGTCTCCCCACCACACACATATATAGGTATCTCCACCACACATATATAGTTATCCCCGCCACACACATATATAGGTCTCCCCGCCACATACATCACCACATACATATATAGGTATCCTCACCACACACATATATAGGTCTCCCCACCACCACACACATATAGGTCTCCCCTCCACATACATCTATAGGTATCGCCACCACATACATATATAGGTATCCCCTCCACATACATCTATAGGTATCCCCACCACATACATATATAGGTATCCCCGCCACACAAATATATAGG